>OX457097.1:15704902-16217402 GCA_949752805.1 Deilephila elpenor | reverse complement strand
AACCTAACCTAACCTAACCTAACCTAACCTAACCTAACCTAACCTAACCTAACCTAACCTAACCTAACCTAACCTAACCTAACCTAACCTAACCTAACCTAACCTAACCTAACCTAACCTAACCTAACCTAACCTAACCTAACCTAACCTAACCTAACCTAACCTAACCTAACCTAACCTAACCTAACCTAACCTAACCTAACCTAACCTAACCTAACCTAACCTAACCTAACCTAACCTAACCTAACCTAACCTAACCTAACCTAACCTAACCTAACCTAACCTAACCTAACCTAACCTAACCTAACCTAACCTAACCTAACCTAACCTAACCTAACCTAACCTAACCTAACCTAACCTAACCTAACCTAACCTAACCTAACCTAACCTAACCTAACCTAACCTAACCTAACCTAACCTAACCTAACCTAACCTAACCTAACCTAACCTAACCTAACCTAACCTAACCTAACCTAACCTAACCTAACCTAACCTAACCTAACCTAACCTAACCTAACCTAACCTAACCTAACCTAACCTAACCTAACCTAACCTAACCTAACCTAACCTAACCTAACCTAACCTAACCTAACCTAACCTAACCTAACCTAACCTAACCTAACCTAACCTAACCTAACCTAACCTAACCTAACCTAACCTAACCTAACCTAACCTAACCTAACCTAACCTAACCTAACCTAACCTAACCTAACCTAACCTAACCTAACCTAACCTAACCTAACCTAACCTAACCTAACCTAACCTAACCTAACCTAACCTAACCTAACCTAACCTAACCTAACCTAACCTAACCTAACCTAACCTAACCTAACCTAACCTAACCTAACCTAACCTAACCTAACCTAACCTAACCTAACCTAACCTAACCTAACCTAACCTAACCTAACCTAACCTAACCTAACCTAACCTAACCTAACCTAACCTAACCTAACCTAACCTAACCTAACCTAACCTAACCTAACCTAACCTAACCTAACCTAACCTAACCTAACCTAACCTAACCTAACCTAACCTAACCTAACCTAACCTAACCTAACCTAACCTAACCTAACCTAACCTAACCTAACCTAACCTAACCTAACCTAACCTAACCTAACCTAACCTAACCTAACCTAACCTAACCTAACCTAACCTAACCTAACCTAACCTAACCTAACCTAACCTAACCTAACCTAACCTAACCTAACCTAACCTAACCTAACCTAACCTAACCTAACCTAACCTAACCTAACCTAACCTAACCTAACCTAACCTAACCTAACCTAACCTAACCTAACCTAACCTAACCTAACCTAACCTAACCTAACCTAACCTAACCTAACCTAACCTAACCTAACCTAACCTAACCTAACCTAACCTAACCTAACCTAACCTAACCTAACCTAACCTAACCTAACCTAACCTAACCTAACCTAACCTAACCTAACCTAACCTAACCTAACCTAACCTAACCTAACCTAACCTAACCTAACCTAACCTAACCTAACCTAACCTAACCTAACCTAACCTAACCTAACCTAACCTAACCTAACCTAACCTAACCTAACCTAACCTAACCTAACCTAACCTAACCTAACCTAACCTAACCTAACCTAACCTAACCTAACCTAACCTAACCTAACCTAACCTAACCTAACCTAACCTAACCTAACCTAACCTAACCTAACCTAACCGGAAGTTAACTTTTAGTTTTTAATTTATAATTTTTTCTACTTGTGGTCTGTTTTCATTTGAAAGCGCATAGAGGGCGTAGTGTTTTTGATCGTTTCAGTGTAATTTCGGTTAAAATTTGACATTTTTCGTAAAATAACATTTTTTGTGAACATACTCTAAAATTCTAGCATCGAATTGTCTTGGATTGTTGCATTTATAGACACGTCCCGTCGCACCCGATACGTGGACTCCACGCCTGCTGGGATCTGGCGAACAGAAATTGTTTGTTTTGTGATAGTCCATATAATTCGATATTTTGTTTGAAAATCTCACTTAGTTATAATATAAATTGACTTTTAGATCTAGAATTCTAGATTCTTTGTACAACCTGTGTCTCGCCGTTCGGTGGCACACAAGGGCAGTTGTGTTCCTATTGTTTTGTTGCAAATAACAGTAATTTTCACTTAAATTCTTATAAAATATCACATTTTTGGCCCCCCTCGAAATTTTTTGCTCCCGGCTGTTCCCGATTGTTGCACCATTACACGCGTCTCGTCGAGCCCGACACGTGGATACCACGCATGCGGGGTCTAGACGCACCAAATCTGCAAAAATTGGTCATAATCGTTCATAATCGATTGTAATCGAGTCGAATGTATGAAAATCCACCTAAGCTGTGCAGTAGCGAAAAATTTGAAGTTAACTTTTAGTTTTTAATTTATAATTTTTTCTACTTGTGGTCTGTTTTCATTTGAAAGCGCATAGAGGGCGTAGTGTTTTTGATCGTTTCAGTGTAATTTCGGTTAAAATTTGACATTTTTCGTAAAATAACATTTTTTGTGAACATACTCTAAAATTCTAGCATCGAATTGTCTTGGATTGTTGCATTTATAGACACGTCCCGTCGCACCCGATACGTGGACTCCACGCCTGCTGGGATCTGGCGAACAGAAATTGTTTGTTTTGTGATAGTCCATATAATTCGATATTTTGTTTGAAAATCTCACTTAGTTATAATATAAATTGACTTTTAGATCTAGAATTCTAGATTCTTTGTACAACCTGTGTCTCGCCGTTCGGTGGCACACAAGGGCAGTTGTGTTCCTATTGTTTTGTTGCAAATAACAGTAATTTTCACTTAAATTCTTATAAAATATCACATTTTTGGCCCCCCTCGAAATTTTTTGCTCCCGGCTGTTCCCGATTGTTGCACCATTACACGCGTCTCGTCGAGCCCGACACGTGGATACCACGCATGCGGGGTCTAGACGCACCAAATCTGCAAAAATTGGTCATAATCGTTCATAATCGATTGTAATCGAGTCGAATGTATGAAAATCCACCTAAGCTGTGCAGTAGCGAAAAATTTGAAGTTAACTTTTAGTTTTTAATTTATAATTTTTTCTACTTGTGGTCTGTTTTCATTTGAAAGCGCATAGAGGGCGTAGTGTTTTTGATCGTTTCAGTGTAATTTCGGTTAAAATTTGACATTTTTCGTAAAATAACATTTTTTGTGAACATACTCTAAAATTCTAGCATCGAATTGTCTTGGATTGTTGCATTTATAGACACGTCCCGTCGCACCCGATACGTGGACTCCACGCCTGCTGGGATCTGGCGAACAGAAATTGTTTGTTTTGTGATAGTCCATATAATTCGATATTTTGTTTGAAAATCTCACTTAGTTATAATATAAATTGACTTTTAGATCTAGAATTCTAGATTCTTTGTACAACCTGTGTCTCGCCGTTCGGTGGCACACAAGGGCAGTTGTGTTCCTATTGTTTTGTTGCAAATAACAGTAATTTTCACTTAAATTCTTATAAAATATCACATTTTTGGCCCCCCTCGAAATTTTTTGCTCCCGGCTGTTCCCGATTGTTGCACCATTACACGCGTCTCGTCGAGCCCGACACGTGGATACCACGCATGCGGGGTCTAGACGCACCAAATCTGCAAAAATTGGTCATAATCGTTCATAATCGATTGTAATCGAGTCGAATGTATGAAAATCCACCTAAGCTGTGCAGTAGCGAAAAATTTGAAGTTAACTTTTAGTTTTTAATTTATAATTTTTTCTACTTGTGGTCTGTTTTCATTTGAAAGCGCATAGAGGGCGTAGTGTTTTTGATCGTTTCAGTGTAATTTCGGTTAAAATTTGACATTTTTCGTAAAATAACATTTTTTGTGAACATACTCTAAAATTCTAGCATCGAATTGTCTTGGATTGTTGCATTTATAGACACGTCCCGTCGCACCCGATACGTGGACTCCACGCCTGCTGGGATCTGGCGAACAGAAATTGTTTGTTTTGTGATAGTCCATATAATTCGATATTTTGTTTGAAAATCTCACTTAGTTATAATATAAATTGACTTTTAGATCTAGAATTCTAGATTCTTTGTACAACCTGTGTCTCGCCGTTCGGTGGCACACAAGGGCAGTTGTGTTCCTATTGTTTTGTTGCAAATAACAGTAATTTTCACTTAAATTCTTATAAAATATCACATTTTTGGCCCCCCTCGAAATTTTTTGCTCCCGGCTGTTCCCGATTGTTGCACCATTACACGCGTCTCGTCGAGCCCGACACGTGGATACCACGCATGCGGGGTCTAGACGCACCAAATCTGCAAAAATTGGTCATAATCGTTCATAATCGATTGTAATCGAGTCGAATGTATGAAAATCCACCTAAGCTGTGCAGTAGCGAAAAATTTGAAGTTAACTTTTAGTTTTTAATTTATAATTTTTTCTACTTGTGGTCTGTTTTCATTTGAAAGCGCATAGAGGGCGTAGTGTTTTTGATCGTTTCAGTGTAATTTCGGTTAAAATTTGACATTTTTCGTAAAATAACATTTTTTGTGAACATACTCTAAAATTCTAGCATCGAATTGTCTTGGATTGTTGCATTTATAGACACGTCCCGTCGCACCCGATACGTGGACTCCACGCCTGCTGGGATCTGGCGAACAGAAATTGTTTGTTTTGTGATAGTCCATATAATTCGATATTTTGTTTGAAAATCTCACTTAGTTATAATATAAATTGACTTTTAGATCTAGAATTCTAGATTCTTTGTACAACCTGTGTCTCGCCGTTCGGTGGCACACAAGGGCAGTTGTGTTCCTATTGTTTTGTTGCAAATAACAGTAATTTTCACTTAAATTCTTATAAAATATCACATTTTTGGCCCCCCTCGAAATTTTTTGCTCCCGGCTGTTCCCGATTGTTGCACCATTACACGCGTCTCGTCGAGCCCGACACGTGGATACCACGCATGCGGGGTCTAGACGCACCAAATCTGCAAAAATTGGTCATAATCGTTCATAATCGATTGTAATCGAGTCGAATGTATGAAAATCCACCTAAGCTGTGCAGTAGCGAAAAATTTGAAGTTAACTTTTAGTTTTTAATTTATAATTTTTTCTACTTGTGGTCTGTTTTCATTTGAAAGCGCATAGAGGGCGTAGTGTTTTTGATCGTTTCAGTGTAATTTCGGTTAAAATTTGACATTTTTCGTAAAATAACATTTTTTGTGAACATACTCTAAAATTCTAGCATCGAATTGTCTTGGATTGTTGCATTTATAGACACGTCCCGTCGCACCCGATACGTGGACTCCACGCCTGCTGGGATCTGGCGAACAGAAATTGTTTGTTTTGTGATAGTCCATATAATTCGATATTTTGTTTGAAAATCTCACTTAGTTATAATATAAATTGACTTTTAGATCTAGAATTCTAGATTCTTTGTACAACCTGTGTCTCGCCGTTCGGTGGCACACAAGGGCAGTTGTGTTCCTATTGTTTTGTTGCAAATAACAGTAATTTTCACTTAAATTCTTATAAAATATCACATTTTTGGCCCCCCTCGAAATTTTTTGCTCCCGGCTGTTCCCGATTGTTGCACCATTACACGCGTCTCGTCGAGCCCGACACGTGGATACCACGCATGCGGGGTCTAGACGCACCAAATCTGCAAAAATTGGTCATAATCGTTCATAATCGATTGTAATCGAGTCGAATGTATGAAAATCCACCTAAGCTGTGCAGTAGCGAAAAATTTGAAGTTAACTTTTAGTTTTTAATTTATAATTTTTTCTACTTGTGGTCTGTTTTCATTTGAAAGCGCATAGAGGGCGTAGTGTTTTTGATCGTTTCAGTGTAATTTCGGTTAAAATTTGACATTTTTCGTAAAATAACATTTTTTGTGAACATACTCTAAAATTCTAGCATCGAATTGTCTTGGATTGTTGCATTTATAGACACGTCCCGTCGCACCCGATACGTGGACTCCACGCCTGCTGGGATCTGGCGAACAGAAATTGTTTGTTTTGTGATAGTCCATATAATTCGATATTTTGTTTGAAAATCTCACTTAGTTATAATATAAATTGACTTTTAGATCTAGAATTCTAGATTCTTTGTACAACCTGTGTCTCGCCGTTCGGTGGCACACAAGGGCAGTTGTGTTCCTATTGTTTTGTTGCAAATAACAGTAATTTTCACTTAAATTCTTATAAAATATCACATTTTTGGCCCCCCTCGAAATTTTTTGCTCCCGGCTGTTCCCGATTGTTGCACCATTACACGCGTCTCGTCGAGCCCGACACGTGGATACCACGCATGCGGGGTCTAGACGCACCAAATCTGCAAAAATTGGTCATAATCGTTCATAATCGATTGTAATCGAGTCGAATGTATGAAAATCCACCTAAGCTGTGCAGTAGCGAAAAATTTGAAGTTAACTTTTAGTTTTTAATTTATAATTTTTTCTACTTGTGGTCTGTTTTCATTTGAAAGCGCATAGAGGGCGTAGTGTTTTTGATCGTTTCAGTGTAATTTCGGTTAAAATTTGACATTTTTCGTAAAATAACATTTTTTGTGAACATACTCTAAAATTCTAGCATCGAATTGTCTTGGATTGTTGCATTTATAGACACGTCCCGTCGCACCCGATACGTGGACTCCACGCCTGCTGGGATCTGGCGAACAGAAATTGTTTGTTTTGTGATAGTCCATATAATTCGATATTTTGTTTGAAAATCTCACTTAGTTATAATATAAATTGACTTTTAGATCTAGAATTCTAGATTCTTTGTACAACCTGTGTCTCGCCGTTCGGTGGCACACAAGGGCAGTTGTGTTCCTATTGTTTTGTTGCAAATAACAGTAATTTTCACTTAAATTCTTATAAAATATCACATTTTTGGCCCCCCTCGAAAATTTTTGCTCCCGGCTGTTCCCGATTGTTGCACCATTACACGCGTCTCGTCGAGCCCGACACGTGGATACCACGCATGCGGGGTCTAGACGCACCAAATCTGCAAAAATTGGTCATAATCGTTCATAATCGATTGTAATCGAGTCGAATGTATGAAAATCCACCTAAGCTGTGCAGTAGCGAAAAATTTGAAGTTAACTTTTAGTTTTTAATTTATAATTTTTTCTACTTGTGGTCTGTTTTCATTTGAAAGCGCATAGAGGGCGTAGTGTTTTTGATCGTTTCAGTGTAATTTCGGTTAAAATTTGACATTTTTCGTAAAATAACATTTTTTGTGAACATACTCTAAAATTCTAGCATCGAATTGTCTTGGATTGTTGCATTTATAGACACGTCCCGTCGCACCCGATACGTGGACTCCACGCCTGCTGGGATCTGGCGAACAGAAATTGTTTGTTTTGTGATAGTCCATATAATTCGATATTTTGTTTGAAAATCTCACTTAGTTATAATATAAATTGACTTTTAGATCTAGAATTCTAGATTCTTTGTACAACCTGTGTCTCGCCGTTCGGTGGCACACAAGGGCAGTTGTGTTCCTATTGTTTTGTTGCAAATAACAGTAATTTTCACTTAAATTCTTATAAAATATCACATTTTTGGCCCCCCTCGAAATTTTTTGCTCCCGGCTGTTCCCGATTGTTGCACCATTACACGCGTCTCGTCGAGCCCGACACGTGGATACCACGCATGCGGGGTCTAGACGCACCAAATCTGCAAAAATTGGTCATAATCGTTCATAATCGATTGTAATCGAGTCGAATGTATGAAAATCCACCTAAGCTGTGCAGTAGCGAAAAATTTGAAGTTAACTTTTAGTTTTTAATTTATAATTTTTTCTACTTGTGGTCTGTTTTCATTTGAAAGCGCATAGAGGGCGTAGTGTTTTTGATCGTTTCAGTGTAATTTCGGTTAAAATTTGACATTTTTCGTAAAATAACATTTTTTGTGAACATACTCTAAAATTCTAGCATCGAATTGTCTTGGATTGTTGCATTTATAGACACGTCCCGTCGCACCCGATACGTGGACTCCACGCCTGCTGGGATCTGGCGAACAGAAATTGTTTGTTTTGTGATAGTCCATATAATTCGATATTTTGTTTGAAAATCTCACTTAGTTATAATATAAATTGACTTTTAGATCTAGAATTCTAGATTCTTTGTACAACCTGTGTCTCGCCGTTCGGTGGCACACAAGGGCAGTTGTGTTCCTATTGTTTTGTTGCAAATAACAGTAATTTTCACTTAAATTCTTATAAAATATCACATTTTTGGCCCCCCTCGAAATTTTTTGCTCCCGGCTGTTCCCGATTGTTGCACCATTACACGCGTCTCGTCGAGCCCGACACGTGGATACCACGCATGCGGGGTCTAGACGCACCAAATCTGCAAAAATTGGTCATAATCGTTCATAATCGATTGTAATCGAGTCGAATGTATGAAAATCCACCTAAGCTGTGCAGTAGCGAAAAATTTGAAGTTAACTTTTAGTTTTTAATTTATAATTTTTTCTACTTGTGGTCTGTTTTCATTTGAAAGCGCATAGAGGGCGTAGTGTTTTTGATCGTTTCAGTGTAATTTCGGTTAAAATTTGACATTTTTCGTAAAATAACATTTTTTGTGAACATACTCTAAAATTCTAGCATCGAATTGTCTTGGATTGTTGCATTTATAGACACGTCCCGTCGCACCCGATACGTGGACTCCACGCCTGCTGGGATCTGGCGAACAGAAATTGTTTGTTTTGTGATAGTCCATATAATTCGATATTTTGTTTGAAAATCTCACTTAGTTATAATATAAATTGACTTTTAGATCTAGAATTCTAGATTCTTTGTACAACCTGTGTCTCGCCGTTCGGTGGCACACAAGGGCAGTTGTGTTCCTATTGTTTTGTTGCAAATAACAGTAATTTTCACTTAAATTCTTATAAAATATCACATTTTTGGCCCCCCTCGAAATTTTTTGCTCCCGGCTGTTCCCGATTGTTGCACCATTACACGCGTCTCGTCGAGCCCGACACGTGGATACCACGCATGCGGGGTCTAGACGCACCAAATCTGCAAAAAATTGACCCGCCCACCCACCCATTAGAGTCATTTGGTATATCGACTCGGGATCTGCTAAAACAAAAGTTTTAAATAAAAATTTAAAAATTTGGAATTTTGATTTGAAACATTTATTGGAATGAAATTGTAGTTGTTTGAACTTAAACAAAGGAATCGTGCTTTACTTATTGACAAAAATTTGGACAAAATCGACAAAACCTGCAAACCATATACATTTGCAGGCCTATTTACCTTAAAATACATTTTCAATATAGTTTCTTCTTGCATTAAAGAGCTGCGCTCCGCAGATAATTCTTCTGGCTTATACTGACGTGATTTTCTGTGAGCCGTTTACACTTACAGAGAAGTATTTATTAAATAATTGACTATCTCCCTCACTTACCAGAGAGCATGTTTGGCTTTCGTACACCGGCAAAGGAAAGTACCGAAATGATAAGACCTATCTCTAATTCGGCTGGAAAATCGAGTCCTGATACAGCCAGGACAAATGTGGCACTGGCCCGACGTAGCATTGAGTCAAAGCTTGAAGCAACGGAAGACCCTAAAAAATCAACAGGACCATCGAAACAAAAATGTAAGACTCCTGTGACAACAGTCACAACCGACAGCCCGGTTAGTAGAATCGCCGAGGCTAAGGGCTGCTTGATAAAAGTCAAGCTCCAAATCAATAATAGCCGTAACCTCAAGACGGAAATCAAAAATGACGTCATAGAGGCTACGGAGCGATTGTTCCGGCTGGTGAAGGAAGCAGAGGAGGAGAAGGGATATAAAGGAAAGGACAAGGATAAAGACGCTAAGAAGGATGAAACTCCTCGAAAGGAATTATTGACACAGGACAAAGAGTTGATACAGGCAATACGACAGCACACAAGAGTATTACAACAGAACAAGGAGGAGATAGAAAGCTTAAGTAACGAAATCAAAAAACAGACTGGAGAATGGAAAGACAAAATAGGACCACATACCTTTGCCGACATAGTAGCATGCCCCCCAAAACAAACAACAAACAAAGTTATGCATTCCATAGTTGTGACATCAAATAACGAACAGGAAACTGGAGACGAAGTGGTGGAAAAAATCAGGAAAGTTGTAAACGCTAAACAGGAAGGAATTAGAATTGACAAAATCAGGAAAGCAAAAGACAGGAAAATAATAATAGGATTTCAGGACAAACAAGAATTGACTAAAGTTAAGGAAAAAATTCAGAAAGATGGGAAAAATTTAAAAGTAGAAGATATACGTAACAAAGATCCATTGATAATAATAAAAGACTTACTAAGTTGTCACTCTGATGAAGAAATAACAAGTGCAATTAGAATACAAAATAAAAACTTACTAGAAAAGATAGATAAAGAAAACGATAGGATGGAAATTAGGTACAGAAGAAAAGCCAGGAATCATTTGATGAATCACGTGATAATGAAGGTTTCACCACAAATATGGAAGCGACTTACTGAAGCCGGTGCGGTGCACATAGACGTCCAGAGAGTCAGGGTTGAAGACCAGTCTCCGTTGGTCCAGTGCTCAAAATGTTTGGGCTATGGACACGGTAGACGGTTCTGCCATGGCTCTCTGGAAGCCTGTAGTCACTGCGGAGGACCGCATAAAAGAACAGAGTGTGCAGACTGGATGGCAGCTGAAACACCTGTTTGCTGTAACTGCCAAAAGGCAAAGCTCTCGGAAGTTGGGCACAATGCTTTTAGTCAGGATTGCCCCGTCAGACGAAAATGGGAAGCTTTGGCCCGATCATCTGTAGCATACTGCTGAGGTACTCTCAACACATAACCCAGCTGAAACACAAACAACAAATAGGACTTACCTGGTGGCGCAAGCTAACCTTCAACGCAAAGCACTAGCCATGCAAGAAATTATACTGATGGCAAAGGAACGAGGTTTGACGTTCGCGTTAATTCAGGAACCGTACGTGGGAGCAATCGGGCGAGTGAAGGACTATGGGACCGTCAGAATCTTCCAAAATACCAATAAAGAAGAGGGCAATAATAAAGCAGCCATAGCAGTCTTCAATGACAAAATTGATGTTATTATTTGCCCGGAACTAACATCAGCTAACATCGTAGTTATAAAAGTCCGAACGGAAACTTGGAGGATCGTGATGGTCTCATTTTACTTTGAGCCGAACCAACCGATTGAGCCCTACCTTGAACAGCTGAGAAACATTGAGCAACAGCTAGGCACAAGCAGTATCATCGTGGGGGGAGATGCCAATGCCAAAAGTTTATGGTGGGGCAAAACCGTTGACCAGAGGGGGGAACTGATGTCTGGATGGCTGGAGGAAACTGGTCTCCAAGTCCTGAACGAAGGTAATACTCCGACCTTTTTTGCCATTAGGGAAGGAAGGGCTTTTTCTAGCCAAGTGGATATCACTGCCTGTTCGACTGACCTATTGGACAAGGTTATAGATTGGAAAGTGGAAGAGGATTTGACAAGTTCCGATCACAACACTATCACATTTAAAATCACAGAATCTCGATTAAAAGGAATAGAAATCAATAAAACAACTCGGATTTACAATACAAAAAAGGCAAATTGGACAGAATTTAATGTAAAATTTAAAAATTTGGCACTAGAAAATAAAATTAGTAAAACAGAAATAGACAAAATAGAAACGAAAATAGAAATAGATAAAATGGTACAAAAATACACGGATATAATAACTAAAACTAGTGATAGTACAATACCAAAATCAAAAAATAGAAGAGTACTTACCATACCATGGTGGACAGAAGAACTTACCAAGTTGAAGAAGGTGGCTGCTACGATGAAACGAAGAGTCCGCTGCGCTGCACCAATCAGAAGACAGAAGGTTGTTGAAGAATACCTGAAAGCGAAAGAGAAATATGAAACAGAGGCTAAAAACACGCAGACACAGAGTTGGAAAGAATTTTGTAGGACACAGGATAGGGAAGGGCTTTGGGGTGGAATTTATCGCGTTTTGGGAAGGGTAACAAAGAGGCACGCGGATCAACCGCTAATTAAAAATGGTATAGTTTTAAATGAAAAGGAGTCAACAATATTACTTGCTGAAACCTTTTACCCTGAAGATAGATTAGCGGATGATGATGAAGAACACCAGCGCACAAGACAGTTGGCCGAACATGTAAACGATTGGGTCGATGGTGAGGAACATGATCCACCGTTCACATTGGACGAACTCAATATCACGCTCAAAACATTTAATCCTAAAAAGGCCCCAGGCTCAGATGGCCTGACCTCGGACATTTGTGCACAGGCGATCACTCAAGATCCAATGTCTTTCCTATCACTGGCGAATAAGTGCCTAGAACTGGCTTACTTTCCCAAGATATGGAAAGAAGCCACAGTTATAATATTAAGAAAACCCGGAAAAGATGACTATACCGCGGCAAAATCATACAGGCCTATAGGTCTATTGCCAGTGATGGGAAAGATATTGGAAAAAATGATTGTGGGCAGACTAAAATGGCACGCCCTGCCTAACATCAGCCCTAGCCAATACGGCTTTATGCCACAAAGGGGTACCGAGGACTCTCTCTATGTCCTAGTTAAACGCATAAGGGAAAAACTAGCCCAGAAGAAAATCATTATTATGATATCACTAGACATAGAGGGAGCCTTCGATAGCGCCTGGTGGCCCGCAATCAAGGTTCGATTGGCAGAAGAAGGGTGCCCACCAAACCTAAGAAGAGTGATCGCCAGCTACTTAGATGACCGAAAAGTTAGGGTCAGGTACGCAGGTTCTGAGTGCTCGCGGAAAACCGACAAGGGTTGTGTGCAGGGTTCGGTCGGTGGGCCTATCCTGTGGAATCTTCTCCTTGATCCCCTATTAAAGGGACTCAAGCGCCGGGGCGACTACGTCCAAGCTTTTGCCGACGACGTCGTCTTGCTGTTTGACGGAGATTCCACGGGAGAGGTCCAGCGACAGGCAAATGCCGCACTCGCCTATGTGCAGGGTTGGGGAGTTCGTAACAAGTTGAAGTTTGCACCCCATAAGACCAAAGCGATGGTCATAACTAAAAAACTAAAATACGACTCTCCAATCCTGCACATGGACGGTGTGGACGTTGGTCTCTCACGAGATATTAAAATACTTGGGGTTACCATAGATGACGGATTAACTTTTAAAGCACACATCATGTCTGCGTGTCACAAAGCGACCATCTTCTACAAAAAACTGGCCACAGCAGCAAAAGTGCAATGGGGACTGGGGCCTCAACTGATAAAAACTCTTTATACTGCGGTTGTCGAGCCGACTATACTGTACGCGTCAAGCGTATGGGCCCCAGCTTCCAACAAAGTATATATAAGGAAGCAGCTCGACTCCTTGCAAAGAAGCTTTGCGCAGAAGCTGACGAAGGCATACAGGACCGTCTCGCTCAACTCTGCCCTGCTGCTCGCGGGAATCCTCCCCTTGGATATAAGGGTGCGGGAGACCGCACTCCTATATGAAACCAAAAAGGGGTACTCCACGCGAGTAGTAGGGGATAGAGAGGTAGAGGCTCCTGTGGCCTTCGCCAGCTTAAAACATCCAGCAGAGCGTAGGATCCTTCGGCTCCGCTCCCTGGTGGACAGTGCAGAATTGGCCCAACTTACCGCTAATGGCTACAACATCTACACAGACGGTAGTAAAATTGACGGAAAGGTCGGAGCTTCGCTCTCCATTTGGGAGGGCGGAGCCGAAACTAAAACAAAAAAACTGAAATTGGAGCCGTTTTGCACTGTCTACCAGGCGGAACTGCTGGCCCTGAAATACGCGGTTGAAGAGGCCCTAAACGGGAACCAGCGCGAATGCAACATCCTTTGCGATTCTCGATCTGCCCTCGAAACCGTCACCAGAGGTGATTCGCTCCATCCCCTGGCGTTTCAAATAAACAAAAATTTATTATCCAACGCGAAACGCAACAAAATAATAAATTTATTTTGGATTAAGGCACACGCGGGGATGGAGGGGAATGAGAGGGCCGATCGACTCGCAAAGGATGCGGCCAAAAATCTAAAAACTAAGCCGCATTACGATCGGTGCCCGATTTCATTCGCCAAGCGACTCATTCGCCAAGAGTCGATTGGCGAATGGAATCGAAGATATGCGTCCGGGGAAACCGCTTCAGTAACGAAGCTGTTTTTCCCGGATGCCGTCAAAGCGTACCTGCCCGTAAGAAAACTTGTCTTGGACTCCCTTACTACGCAGGTACTCACGGGGCACGGTGGGTTCTCCGGGTACTTGCATCGCTTTAAGTGCAAGGACAACCCATCGTGTCCCTGTGATCCTTGCAAGGATGAGAATGTGTCGCACATCTTAACGGAATGCCCAATATTTGCGAAAGAAAGATTCGACGTAGAACAAGAAATAGATCAGGAAATAAGAACTGAAAGTATATGTAAAATTATGGAAGATTCAAATAACAGACATAAATTTCTAGATTACTGCAGGAAAATAACAAAACGGGTAATAAAAAATAATAGCATGAAATAATTACTAAATATATAATTTTAGATTATATAAACATAGTACTTAATTAAAGGCCAGTATGTCTGTTCAGATACTAACAAAATTAACAATAAATAATAATAAATGAATAACTAAATAAATAAGCGGAACATAAAACTTTTATGGAAAACTGATTTACGAAAATTGCATCAATATATTCTACAGATTAAAATATAAAATGTGTTATTTAACACAAATTACATAAAAATGCTACATTATTTAAAAACATGCGAATCTAACCAAACAACTCTGGTAATGCTAGAGGGACCAGAGTTTTTAAAAAAACAAAAAAAAAAAACCTAACCTAACCTAACCTAACCTAACCTAACCTAACCTAACCTAACCTAACCTAACCTAACCTAACCTAACCTAACCTAACCTAACCTAACCTAACCTAACCTAACCTAACCTAACCTAACCTAACCTAACCTAACCTAACCTAACCTAACCTAACCTAACCTAACCTAACCTAACCTAACCTAACCTAACCTAACCTAACCTAACCTAACCTAACCTAACCTAACCTAACCTAACCTAACCTAACCTAACCTAACCTAACCTAACCTAACCTAACCTAACCTAACCTAACCTAACCTAACCTAACCTAACCTAACCTAACCTAACCTAACCTAACCTAACCTAACCTAACCTAACCTAACCTAACCTAACCTAACCTAACCTAACCTAACCTAACCTAACCTAACCTAACCTAACCTAACCTAACCTAACCTAACCTAACCTAACCTAACCTAACCTAACCTAACCTAACCTAACCTAACCTAACCTAACCTAACCTAACCTAACCTAACCTAACCTAACCTAACCTAACCTAACCTAACCTAACCTAACCTAACCTAACCTAACCTAACCTAACCTAACCTAACCTAACCTAACCTAACCTAACCTAACCTAACCTAACCTAACCTAACCTAACCTAACCTAACCTAACCTAACCTAACCTAACCTAACCTAACCTAACCTAACCTAACCTAACCTAACCTAACCTAACCTAACCTAACCTAACCTAACCTAACCTAACCTAACCTAACCTAACCTAACCTAACCTAACCTAACCTAACCTAACCTAACCTAACCTAACCTAACCTAACCTAACCTAACCTAACCTAACCTAACCTAACCTAACCTAACCTAACCTAACCTAACCTAACCTAACCTAACCTAACCTAACCTAACCTAACCTAACCTAACCTAACCTAACCTAACCTAACCTAACCTAACCTAACCTAACCTAACCTAACCTAACCTAACCTAACCTAACCTAACCTAACCTAACCTAACCTAACCTAACCTAACCTAACCTAACCTAACCTAACCTAACCTAACCTAACCTAACCTAACCTAACCTAACCTAACCTAACCTAACCTAACCTAACCTAACCTAACCTAACCTAACCTAACCTAACCTAACCTAACCTAACCTAACCTAACCTAACCTAACCTAACCTAACCTAACCTAACCTAACCTAACCTAACCTAACCTAACCTAACCTAACCTAACCTAACCTAACCTAACCTAACCTAACCTAACCTAACCTAACCTAACCTAACCTAACCTAACCTAACCTAACCTAACCTAACCTAACCTAACCTAACCTAACCTAACCTAACCTAACCTAACCTAACCTAACCTAACCTAACCTAACCTAACCTAACCTAACCTAACCTAACCTAACCTAACCTAACCTAACCTAACCTAACCTAACCTAACCTAACCTAACCTAACCTAACCTAACCTAACCTAACCTAACCTAACCTAACCTAACCTAACCTAACCTAACCTAACCTAACCTAACCTAACCTAACCTAACCTAACCTAACCTAACCTAACCTAACCTAACCTAACCTAACCTAACCTAACCTAACCTAACCTAACCTAACCTAACCTAACCTAACCTAACCTAACCTAACCTAACCTAACCTAACCTAACCTAACCTAACCTAACCTAACCTAACCTAACCTAACCTAACCTAACCTAACCTAACCTAACCTAACCTAACCTAACCTAACCTAACCTAACCTAACCTAACCTAACCTAACCTAACCTAACCTAACCTAACCTAACCTAACCTAACCTAACCTAACCTAACCTAACCTAACCTAACCTAACCTAACCTAACCTAACCTAACCTAACCTAACCTAACCTAACCTAACCTAACCTAACCTAACCTAACCTAACCTAACCTAACCTAACCTAACCTAACCTAACCTAACCTAACCTAACCTAACCTAACCTAACCTAACCTAACCTAACCTAACCTAACCTAACCTAACCTAACCTAACCTAACCTAACCTAACCTAACCTAACCTAACCTAACCTAACCTAACCTAACCTAACCTAACCTAACCTAACCTAACCTAACCTAACCTAACCAGTCGCAGCGCGAACGCCGCACCGCGCGCATCACTTTTACGCCGCTCCGCGATCAAAAAATCGGAAAAATAGGTTTTATGTGCAAAAGTTACAAGTGCGATATACCAAAACGTGCGGGCTGCGACCCCGGTTGCGACCCAAAAAGAATTCTTGAAATCGTGTGAAAGTTGGAAAAGTTATTAACAAAAAACAAATTGTGAAAAATTCCATCTGTGACAAAAGTGACTTTAACTCAGTGAAACGATCTGTGACGTACCATTTTCAAACTGCAGTTCGGTGCAGGACCCTTTAGTGCATCCCTGTGCCAAGTTTAAGAATTTTCCCACGAGTAGTTTCCTAGTTAAAAACCTGAAAAGTGCCAAAAACCGGTCAAATCAGTGAAATTTACAGTTTTTCCCCCATATCTCCCCAGAACGATTTGTTACCCCTACTTTTCTGACCCCACAACTGCAGCCCCAACTCAGGGCTACATTGTTCTTAAAATCCCACCTTCCTATCTTCAAGAACTTACACATGAGCGGTGCTTTCACCCCGGAAATCAAACATCCGACTTTGGAGGGCTCCCCTGCCTCTGAGAGTGGGAATTCGGACTAGCTGGTTGTGCAGGCAGTAGCCCCAACTCTTCCCGCATCCGACGACACCTGGATCTCCACAATCGGACCACGGCAAGTTCTCCAAAAGTGACAGGACACTAAGTAAGGTTTGTGCGCCATATTCAATCAGTGTTAACTCGGTGACCTTCAACCTTAAACACCTGGAACCAAGCTGGAAGACATTTTTTGGATGCCCCCAAGGTGCCCACCGAAAATCACCCTGATCGGCTGAAGGACAGAAAAGCTCATTTTGGAAATCCTTCTAAAAGGTCATATCTTCAAGGTCTATGGATACGAAGTCTGTCTAGGATATCCTGACACCAATCATATTAAAATCCGTCCAGAAACAGCGATTTGAGCGAGGGTTAAACTTATTTCATAGAAAGTTATAAAACAGTAAATTAGCTCCATTTTAAATTCTTATTCATAGTATAATATATAACTTCAACTTTAAAATTGGGAAATTGTAAATTTTAATAATCAGTATTCATAATATATATTTAAGTTACTTTTAAAACTCAATATTTATTTACTTGATCATTGGTCACTTACTTCAGGCCAATGAATATTTATCTATCACCCCATTGGTAAACTCTGTTCAGCCCATCTTATTTATCTTGCACCTCATTGGCCCTCTGCCAAAAGAGACTCCGCCCACTTCGTGTAAACTCCACCCACTTTGCCCCTAAACTCCACCCACTTTTGTTAGCTCCTCCCACTTTTTCCGTTTTAGCCCCGCCCACTCCAAGTTAAGTCCCGCCCCCTTTTACTTTGGCCCCGCCCACTTTTTCCCGGACTTAGCTGTTTCAGACTCCCCTACCCCCCGCTGCACCTTTCACCAAACCCCTCCCAAACGTCACCCCACGAAACCTTCCCCCCCTTCCCCCCCCTCCCCGCATACTTACCTCACCCCCGCTAATCCTATCTCCGCCGTCTCCGGTCCTAGACCCCCTGAGTTTGGGTTCGTTAGAACCGGCTCGGGAAGGCCTAGCGATTGGCCCCGGCGGAATCCCGGAATTCCCCCCACATTCCCTTTCTCACCCCCCCAAACCCTATCTCCGCCGTTACCGGTCCTAGACCCCCTGAGTTTGGGTTCGTTAGAACCGGCTCGGGAAGGCCTAGCGATTGGCTCCGGCGGAATCCCGGAATTCCCCCCCATATTCCCTCCCTCACCTCCCTAATCCTATCTCCGCCGTTACCGGTCCTAGACCCCTTGAGTTTGGGTTCGTTAGAACCGGCTTGGGCAGGCCTAGCGATCGGTCTCGGCAGAATTCCCAAATTCCCCCCCTACCTCCCCTCCTAACCTTATAACCTCACTGACACTCAACTTATGCCCAAAAATGGACGAGTCACATTACCCTGATGACTTCCCATTTATTGAGATACCCTTCTCACATCTTGAAGAGGATATATACCCCATAAACAGGGAAAAACTCGGAGATACGCTCGAAACATATGCCCAAATGCTGCGAGAAGCAATCAGCGAAAAAAGCGTGAAAAAGGAGGGCAAGCAACTTATTTGCTGCATTGCGGCACAAATTGAAACACTCGGAGCTTCCCTCATCAATGACGAAGACGTCCCGCAGGTTATCACCAACAACGGCCCCCCGACAGCAACCCAAGGAAACAACTCCAACAACGATAATGACCTCAAACAAGATATCCTTCAATGTGTCAAGAAGGAATTAGCAAACCACCTCACCGCCGTCAACAGCATCAAGGAGGAAATAGCTGCGCTGCAAAGGGAACAGGTGAAATCCACCTATGCTGCAGTCGCCTCCGCTGCTGCATCAGCCATCGCCCCCACTACCGTGGGTCGCCCAACCCCCTACAAAACCGCACAAACTAGAGACGCACCACGCTCCTCCCCCCCCATATCACGACCTGCCATTATTGTGACCCCTACCACCGAAGCCAAGACAAAGGAAGAATCAATCATAGCATTTAAGAAAGCAATTTCCTTCCGCGACGCCAAGTATGCACCGGCCAAGGTCCAAACCATCTCCAAGGGGAAACTAAGGGTGGAGTTCGACTCAACGGAGCAGCGGGACGATGCCCTCAATCGCCTGCGGACGGCCAAGAGCGTGAGCGCCGAACCCGCTCGTCGGCTCCTACCAATGGTGATCTTGAAGGGCGTGACCTGCGACATCCCAGCTGAGGAACTCCCCTCAATCATCCGGAACCAAAACCCAGACATCATCATGGACGATTCCGACCTCTGTCTCCGCTTCAAAAGGAACAACCGCAACCCTGCACTTTATAACGCAGTACTCACAGCGTGCCCGAGCACATGGCGCCGGATCACGGAAGCGGGGCGAATCTGCGTGGACCACCAGCGGGTTCACGTCGAGGACTTCTCCCCATTCCTCCAGTGCTTCCGGTGCCTGCAATTCGGGCACACTAAGGCGAAATGCAACTCGACCAACACAGCCTGTGCCCACTGCGCCTCTCTGGAACACACCGTCGACAGCTGCCCCAACAAAGAAAAACCAGAGAAACCTAAATGTCTAAATTGTATAAACCACAATACCAGGTTCGGCTCCAAGATTGACGCGAACCACAAAGCAACCACACCAACATGCCCGCGCCTCAAATCAATGAGGGAAAGGATAGGGCAGAGGGTTGATTACGGCCCCTTGCCTGGTCCCCTCCGGACATAAACATAATAATACCCCCACGCTCACCACTCGCGTCGGCACTTGGAGCCGAAATCCTGGAAACAGCACAATTTGTCTACCATTTAGCCTATAAGTCTGATCATTGTTAATTGTCTATCGAATCATGCGTCTATTTTCATTTCATTCTTTTACATTGTATACTTTTCTTTTTACTTTCTCATTTTCATATAATTGTTTTACAAAACTCCTACTGTGTATACCATTACTTTGAGTTTCGCATCTAATTGATGCAAAATTGTTATCAACGCATTGCTTGTTGTAACTTTATATATTTTACTTTTTTGTTTTATTACCCTTGTAATTAAAATACCACAATATACAATAATACTATGCGACCTCACACACAACTCACTACATGTACTCACACCAACCACTCCCCTACTATACCAGGGGGGCCGACGAGGGGCGGATGGAAGGATTGCTATGCGGAAGTCCTGCCCCTCCGGAAGATCCCTCTACACCTACACTATTGCCGACAGGGGGCGGGTCATCGTATCAAATCGCGAGACCTTACCCCTCTGTCGGCATACCTCACCCCACGCAAACACACATTCCACTTAACAGCGAAATATTTACACTCTCCTACAGCGATACACAGGCAGAAAAAAAAAAAAAAAAAAAAAAAAAAAAAAAAAAAAAAAAAAAAAAAAAAAAAAAAAAAAAAAAAAAAAACCTAACCTAACCTAACCTAACCTAACCTAACCTAACCTAACCTAACCTAACCTAACCTAACCTAACCTAACCTAACCTAACCTAACCTAACCTAACCTAACCTAACCTAACCTAACCTAACCTAACCTAACCTAACCTAACCTAACCTAACCTAACCTAACCTAACCTAACCTAACCTAACCTAACCTAACCTAACCTAACCTAACCTAACCTAACCTAACCTAACCTAACCTAACCTAACCTAACCTAACCTAACCTAACCTAACCTAACCTAACCTAACCTAACCTAACCTAACCTAACCTAACCTAACCTAACCTAACCTAACCTAACCTAACCTAACCTAACCTAACCTAACCTAACCTAACCTAACCTAACCTAACCTAACCTAACCTAACCTAACCTAACCTAACCTAACCTAACCTAACCTAACCTAACCTAACCTAACCTAACCTAACCTAACCTAACCTAACCTAACCTAACCTAACCTAACCTAACCTAACCTAACCTAACCTAACCTAACCTAACCTAACCTAACCTAACCTAACCTAACCTAACCTAACCTAACCTAACCTAACCTAACCTAACCTAACCTAACCTAACCTAACCTAACCTAACCTAACCTAACCTAACCTAACCTAACCTAACCTAACCTAACCTAACCTAACCTAACCTAACCTAACCTAACCTAACCTAACCTAACCTAACCTAACCTAACCTAACCTAACCTAACCTAACCTAACCTAACCTAACCTAACCTAACCTAACCTAACCTAACCTAACCTAACCTAACCTAACCTAACCTAACCTAACCTAACCTAACCTAACCTAACCTAACCTAACCTAACCTAACCTAACCGTCGCAGCGCGAACGCCGTACCGCGCGCATCACTTTTAAGCCGCTCCGCGTTCAAAAAATCCGAAAAATAGGTTTTATGTGCAAAACTAACAAGTGTGATACACCAAAATGTGCGCGCTGTGACCCTCTATGCGTATCCAAAAGAATTTTTAAAATCGGATAATAAGTGACAAAGATATTAAAGAAAAACTTTTTGTGAAAATTTTCCAAGTGAATCAAGTGACTATATCTCCGTAAAACGATCTTTTACATATAGTTTTTGGACTGCAGTTCGACTCCGTATATCCCCCCCCTTCCCTGTGCAAAGTTCCAGAATTTTCTCGTGGGTACTTTTGAAGATATCGAACAGTGAAGTGCGCCACACCCAGTTTTACACAGTTAAAGACAGTTTTTCTTCCATAACTTCACAAACCTTCCAGCTAGAATTGATCCTGGACCCCACAGTGGTAGCCCCGAGCCAGGACTACATTGTCCACCAAAGTGTACAGTTCTAGCTGCCGTATTCTTCCATTGAGCGGTGCTTTCACCCTCAAAACTCATACTTCTACTTCGGAGGGCTCGCCTGCTCTCAGGAGCTGAGATCCTGGGCCAGCTCATATACCCTCATATACCAGAAGTTGCGCCACTTCACCAAGAATCCCTGGACACCAAAATCATCACCATCGGACATCAGGAAGTGCCTTAAATCCACCTGGACATACAGTGAGTTTTCAGCCGTACATTCACCAAGTGATTACTCCGTGACCTTCGGACCTAGAGACCTGGAACCAGTTCCAAAATCATTTTTTGGGGACCCTCGGCCTGCACACCAAGAACCAGCCAAATCCACCCATAAACAAAAAAGTCATTTTTAAAATCACCAGAAGAAGGTCATATCTGAACAGCATACAGGTTCGAAGTCTGTCTGATGGAATAATCTGGTAGAGGGCAACCTCCCGGTTCCATCGACACCACTCACGACCTGATCGGAGCAATAGCGGCTGATTGAGCGAGGTTTTCCTTTTTCATTCCTACTCATCTAAAACCCTTTTTAATTCTCTATTCATAAACTAACACTATTTTAAATTTAAAATCTGGAAGTTGTGAAAATTTTAAAATCCTTATTCATAATATATATTTAATTTACCTCTAAAATCTTATATTTATTTACTTGATCATTGGTCACTTATTTCAGACCAATGAATATTTATCTATCACTCTATTGGTAATTGCCGTACAACCCACTTATATTTATCTCACTTCTCATTGGCCCTCAGCCAAAACAGACTCCTCCCACTTAAGTTAAACTCCGCCCCTTTCACACTAAACTCCGCCCACTTTGTCCCTAAACCCCGCCCACTTTTGTTGGCTCCTCCCACTTTTTCCGTGTTAGCCCCGCCCACTCCAAGTTAAGTCCCACCCCCTTTTACTTTGGCCCCGCCCACTTTTTCCCGGACTTAGCTGTTTTCAGTCTCCCCTACCCCCCGCTGCACCTTTCACCAAACCCCTCCCAAACGTCACCCCACGAAACCTTCCCCCCCCCCCCCTCCCCGCAATCTTACCTCACCCCCGCTGACCCTATCTCCGTCGTTCCTGGTCCTAGACCCCCTGAGTTTGGGTTCTTTGGAACCGGCTCGGGAAGGCCTAGCGATTGGCTCCGGCGGAATCCCGGAATTCCCCCCCACAGTCCCTTCCCCACTCCCCTAATCCTATCTCCGTCGTTTCCGGTCCTGGACCCCCCGAGTTTGGGTTCGTTAGAACCGGCTCGGGAAGGCCTAGCGATTGGCTCCGGCGGAATCCCGGAATTCCCCCCCACACTCCCTTCCTTACCTCCCTAATCCTATCTCCGTCGTTTCCGGTCCTGGACCCCCTGAGTTTGGGTTCGTTAGAACCGGCTCGGGAAGGCCTAGCGACTGGCCCCGTCGGAATTCCCAAATTCCCCCCCTCCCCCTACACAAACCCTAATCTTAACACTCAAACCTCTCATGAGCAACAATGGCGGAGGTACATTATGATTACCCGCCCGATTTCATCAAGCTGGTGAATGACAGCAATGAATACCCAGCATTCCCTGTAACCAAAGCCTTCCTTGGAGACATGATGGAACAATACTGCTTACAACTCATGGAAGCCGTAAAACCAAAGAGCGTTAAAAAGGAGGGCAAGAACATGATTTTAAGCATCGCCCACCAACTGCTACAATTTTCCGAAGCAATTCTCGACGAACAGAAATACCCCCACATTACCTACCCACCCGGCCCGGAACACGAAACAGCACCCCCCACTGCAAGCAACAACAATCTCAAGGAAGACATCCTCAGCTGCGTCAAGAAGGAACTCGCTAACCACCTCTCCGCCGTCAACTCCATAAAGGAAGAACTCATAGCACTACAGAAGGAACAAACTAAATCTACTTACGCCGCAGTTGCCTCAGCTACCGCATCAGCCATCGCCCCCTCAACCTACAACCGCCCGGCCTTCAATAAATCCACACCCAGAAGCGCACCACAATCCAACCCCCCTATCTCACGCCCCGCGATTATTGTTACCCCCACAACCGCGGCTAAAACCAAGGAGGAAGCAGTTACGGCACTCCGAAAATCAATATCCTTCCGTGAAGCAAAATACGCACCTGCCAACGTGAAGACCATATCGAAAGGCAAGCTGAGGGTCGAGTTTGACACTGTCGAACAGCGGGATGACGCCCTCAATCGCCTGCGGACGGCAGAAAGCGTCACCGCCGAACCCGCCCGCCGGCTCAGTCCGCTGATAATATTGAAAGGCGTCTCCTGCGACGTTCCAGCGGAAGAACTCCCCTCCATCATCAAAACCCAAAACCCCGAATTAGAACATCTCATCAACAGTGACACAGACCTCCTCCTGCGCTTTAAGCGCAACAACCGCAACTCTGCACTTTACAACGCGGTGCTTCAAGCGAGCCCGAGTGTCTGGCGCCGGATCACGGAGATGGGGCGAGTCTGCGTGGACTACATGCGGGTACACGCTGAAGACTTCTCCCCGTTTCTCCAGTGCTTCCGGTGCCTGCAATTCGGACACACGAAAGCTAAGTGCTCCGCCACCAGCCAAGCCTGCGGACACTGCGCCTCACCACAGCACACCATCGCCGACTGCCCCCTAAAAGAGGATAAGATGAAGACCAAATGTGCAAACTGTGAAGCTCACAATACTAGATTCGGATCAAAACTCAACACGGGCCACAGAGCAACATCTAACACATGCCCGAGACTCATATCCATGAGGGAAAGGATCGGACAAAGGACCGATTACGGCCCTTAGTCCTCTCCTTACCCCTGGGGAACCATTTATAATATGCTCAGACCCTCCCCGTGTTGGTTTTTGATACCGAAAATGTTGTTCTATATTGTAAACCCTATTAGATCTAAGATTTTTAAAAAACTGTATAACTGTTAGTCATAAGAACGTAAAGATCGTTTAAAATTATAATTTTAAATTTTATATTCTCCAATAATTATCACCAGCGATTCATTTTACTCTATTGTATACACTTTTATTTTTATTTTTATACCAAATCTCATCTTGTAAATAACACTAACTCTATGTAAACAACCTAATTATTGTCAGGGTATCACTTAACATATAATTTTTATTTTTGTAATTTAGATGTAAGTTAATAAAGAAACCACGATAATCCCTCTAGCGACCACACATATATCTCACCACACTTACTCACACAGCACACTCCCTTACTTACCCAGGGGGGCCAACGAGAGGCGGACGGAAGGGTTGCTACGCGGAAGTCCTGCCTCTCCGGAAGATCCCCCTACACCTACACTACCCCGGCAGAGGGCGGGCCATCGTATCAAATCGCGAGACCTTACCCCTCTGCCGGGACCACACCCCCCACTATCAAACACCACACTCGACAGCGACATAATACAACACCCTTACAGCAGAACACAGGCAGATAAAAAAAAAAAAAAAAAAAAAAAAAACCTAACCTAACCTAACCTAACCTAACCTAACCTAACCTAACCTAACCTAACCTAACCTAACCTAACCTAACCTAACCTAACCTAACCTAACCTAACCTAACCTAACCTAACCTAACCTAACCTAACCTAACCTAACCTAACCTAACCTAACCTAACCTAACCTAACCTAACCTAACCTAACCTAACCTAACCTAACCTAACCTAACCTAACCTAACCTAACCTAACCTAACCTAACCTAACCTAACCTAACCTAACCTAACCTAACCTAACCTAACCTAACCTAACCTAACCTAACCTAACCTAACCTAACCTAACCTAACCTAACCTAACCTAACCTAACCTAACCTAACCTAACCTAACCAGTCGCAGCGCGAACGCCGTACCGCGCGCATCACTTTTGAGCCGCTCCGCGATCAAAAAATCGGAAAAATAGGTTTTATGTGCAAATATACTAAGTGTGATACACCAAAATGTGCGCGCTGTGACCCCGCATGTGAATCAGAAAAAATTTTCAAGATCGGACCAAAATTGATAAAGTTATCAAAGAAAAACTTTCAGTGAAAATTTTCCCAGTGACGCAAGTGACGATATCTCCCCAGAACGATCTGTGACCTATGGTTTTTGGACTGCAGTTCGAAGCCTTATACCCTTCCCCTCCCCTGTGCAAAGTTAGAGAATTTTCCCGTGAGTACTTTCTAAGATAACGAACTGTGAAGTGCGTGAAGTGCGCAATACCCGGATTTTACCGAAATTGACAGTTTTTTCTCCATAACTTCCACCACCTTCCAGCTACAATTCTTCTAGGACCCTACAGCGATAGCCCCGAGCTGGGGCTACATTCTCCACCAAAGTGCACCTTTCTAGCTGCCATACTCTCCATTTGAGCGGTGCTTTCACCCTCAAAACCCATACCCTGACTTCGAAGGGCTCTCCTGCTCTCAGGAACTGAGATCCTGGACCGGCGAATACACCAGAAGAAGCGCCATTTCATCACCAATCCCTGGACATCAAGTTCAGCACCATCGGACAACGGGAAGTGCCTCGAATCCACCAGGACACAAAGTGAGTTTTGTGCAGTATTTTCACCAAGTAATTACTCAGCAACCTTCAGACCTAGAAACCTGGAACCTGTGTTAGAATCATTTTTTGAGGACCCCCAGCCTATATACCAAGAAACAGCAATCTACATCCAGAAACAAAAAAGTCAATTCTAGAATCACCGGAAGAAGGTCAGATCTCGTCACCATACTGGTACGAAGTCTGTCTGACAGAATAATTCGGTAGAGGGCAACCTCCCGAATCCAAGGACACCACTCACGACCAGATCGGAGCAATAGCGGCTGATTGAGCGAGGTTTTCCCCTTAATATTCCCACTCACTAATATTCATTTTAAAAACCCTATTCATAGTTAACACCAACTTAATTTTAAAACTGGGAAGTTTCAAAATTTTAAAATTTCATTATTCATAATACATAGTTAATTTACTGATAAAATTTAATATTTATTTACATCATCATTGGCCCCCTTAGTCTGGCCAATGACTATTTATTGCACATCCCATTGGTAAACTCCGTCCAGCCCATTCTATTTATCTCTCATCTCATTGGCCCTCTGCCAAATCAGACTCCGCCCACTTTGTGTAAACTCCACCCACTTTACCCCTAAACTCCGCCCACTTTTGTTGGCTCCTCCCACTTTTTCCGTTTTAGCCCCGCCCACTCCAAGTTAAGTCCCGCCCCCTTTTACCTTGGCCCCGCCCACTTTTTCCCGGACTTAGCCATTTCAGTCTCCTCTACCCCCCGCTGCCCTTCCCACCAAACCCCTCCCAAACGTCACCCCACGAAACCTTCCCCCCCTCCCCCCCCTCCCCTCATTCTTACCTCACCCCCGCTAATCCTATCTCCGCCGTTTCTGGTCCTAGACCCCCTGAGTTTGGGTTCGTTAGAACCGGCTCGGGAAGGCCTAGCGATTGGCCCCGGCGGAATCCCGGATTTCCCCCCACATTCCCTTCCTCACCCCCCCAAACCCTATCTTCGCCGATACCGGTCCTAGACCCCCCGAGTTTGGGTTCGTTAGAACCGGCTCGGGAAGGCCTAGCGATTGGCCCCGGTGGAATCCCGGAATTCCCCCCATACTCCCTTCCTCACCCCCCCAAATCCTATCTCCGCCGCTGCCGGTCCTAGACCCCCTGAGTTTGGGCTCGTTAGAACCGGCTCGGGAAGGCCTAGCGATCGGCATCGGCAGAACTCCCAAATTCCCCCCCTCCCCCTAGTTATACCCCTCATTTGAACCTCAAACTGCTCATGACCAAAAATGGAACACCACTACGAGTTCCCACCTAACTTCGTCAAGCTGGTGAATACCTCAGCAGAGCACCCAGCTTTCCCCGTGACCAGAGCCTTCCTTGGGGACATCATGGAGTTATACTGCACACTACTATTAGAAGCCATAGAGCCCAAAAGTGTAAAGAAGGAAGGTAAAAACATGATTAGATGCATCGCCGCCCAACTATTGCAATTTGCTGAATCAATCAACGACGAGCAGAAATTCCCCCACATCACCTACCCACCCGGCCCGGAACAAGAAACAACATCCCCCACCGTAGACAACAACTTCAAAAAGGATATTCTCAGCTGTGTTCAACAAGAACTATCAAATCACCTCTCAGCCGTCAATTCCATCAAGGAGGAACTTGTTGCCCTTCAAAAGGAACACACCAAGTCAACCTACGCCGCAGTCGCCTCTGCCGCCGCATCCGTCGCTGCTGCTCCCACCGCTGCAAGCCGCCCAACCACATACAAATCAATGACTACTAGAAACGCACCACGCTCCACCCACCCCACTTCACGCCCAGCAATAATTGTTACCCCCACAACTGCAACTAAATCCAAAGAGGAAGCGGTCACAGCACTCCGAAAATCGATTAACTTCCGCGAAGCCAAATATGCACCTGCCAGAGTACAATCCATCTCCAAAGGAAAATTGAGGGTCGAGTTCGACTCTGCGGAGCAGCGGGATGATGCCCTCAATCGCTTGCGTACGGCAAAGTGCGTAAGTGCTGAACCCGCTCGCCGGCTCATGCCCATGATAATTTTGAAGGGCGTCACCTGCGATGTCCCCGCGGAGGAACTCCCCTCAATCATCCGCCAGCAGAACCCAGACATCATCAGCGACGACTCTGACCTACATCTACGCTTCAAGCGGAACAACAGGAACCCAGCACTCTACAATGCCGTACTTACAGCGAGTCCGAGTGCATGGCGCCGGATCACGGAATTGGGGAGGGTCTGTGTGGAACACCAGCGCGTTCACGCGGAGGATTTCTCCCCTTTCCTCCAGTGCTTCCGGTGCCTGCAATTCGGGCACACAAAAGCCAAATGCGCCGCCGCCAGTGCAGCCTGTGCCCTCTGCGCCTCACTGGAACACACAACTGACTGCTGCTCCAACAAAGAGAATCAAGAAAAACCTAAATGCTTAAATTGTCTAAATCACAACACCAGGTTCGGCTCCAAAATCGACGTGAGCCACAAAGCGACCGCACAATCATGCCCAAGAATTAAATCCATGAGGGAGAGGATAGGGCAGCGGGTAGACTACGGCCCTACATCCGGTCCCCTCAGAACATAACCCACCATGTCCTTGTGCTCATCACTCACGTCGGCTCTTGGAGCCGAAACCTGGATAATCACACATTATATAATAGACCATTGTTAACTTTCACTAAATCATGTGTAATTACTTTTGTCTCATCACTATTATTGTATACATTTCATTTTTACTTATTTTCTAATCATTTTTTCTTTTCGCCTTTTGCAAAATTTTATTACTGTAAACTAAATCACTTTGTGTCTTGCATCTAAAGGATGCATAATTGTAAAACATCTAAACCAAAATTGTAACTATATATATATATTGTAACTTTAATTTTATATTTACCATTGTAATAAAGAACCCCCAGTATACAAACCAAATAATACTATGCGACCTCACATACCACTCACCACACGTACTCACACCAATCACTCCTCTACTATACCAGGGGGACCGACGAGGGGCGGATGGAAGGATTGCTATGCGGAAGTCCTGCCCCTCCGGAAGAGCCCCCTACACCTACATTATTGCCGACAGAGGGCGGGTCATCGTATCAAATCGCGAGACCTTACCCCTCTGTCGGCATACCTCACCCCACGCATACACACATTACTTCAAACAGCGAAATATTTACACTCTCCTACAGCGATACACTGGCAGAGAAAAAAAAAAAAAAAAAAAAAAAAAAAAAACCTAACCTAACCTAACCTAACCTAACCTAACCTAACCTAACCTAACCTAACCTAACCTAACCTAACCTTTTTTTTTTTTTTTTTTTTTTTTTTTTTTTTTTTTTTTTTTTTTTTTTTTTTTGGTATCGGGTTGGAAAATCCTCATGGACATCCTCCGCCCGGGGGAGGCGCGGAGGGGACTGTCAGACTCTTACTGACTAAAAACCAACCCGTGTTCCTCATGTACCCGTGTGTCGGAGGGTCGGGTATCGCCGAAGCATTCGTCGCAACCCCCCGACGGGTATTGGCCCGCCATAGTCAGGCGGGCCCCGTCACCCACTGCGGCCGTCACCCCGGCCGCAGGACTCCACTACGAGGCGCGCGCGGAACACGACGCCGCCGCCTCAAGGCCTGCTGCTGGTCGGACGGCAAGACGCCCCGAGTCTGCCGTCCACAGGCCGCGCCCTACGGTGGCCGGAAATCTGCCACCCTACGACGCCCAGTGCGTCTGCTGCGGGAGGGGAGAGAGGAGGCAGCCTCTCTCTCCCTTTCCGCCACCTCCTTTGCGAGCATGACGGCCTCGCAGAAGGTGGCGACAGCTCTCCACCCTGACTTGCTCCCGACCATGGATGATACAATGGCCGGAAGCGAGAGGTTTCCCGCAGCACCAACGGCCGCGACCAAGTCACGGCGCTGCTCGGCCCAAGCTGGGCACTCCGCCAACGTATGCAACGCCGTATCGTCGCGGCGATCATCACAATGGTGGCACTGGGACGTCGGCTCCCGGCCTAGTCGACACAGGTACTTCCCGAAACACCCATGTCCGGTAAGCACCTGCGTCAGCCGGAAGCTTAGGGCGCCGTGGCTCCTGTTGAGCCACTCCTCTAGAACGGGCCTTACCGCCGCTACAGCGGCGTGCCCCGCCGTGGGTAGCGCTAAGCGCGTCTTCCACTCCGCCACTAGGACCTGGCGGAGCTGTGCCCTGCGTGCCTCTACCTCTCGAGGCACCAGGCGCTCGCCCCTCTCGACCGCCTCCACACGCCACCAATAGAGCGACGTGAGGAGCTTTGCGTCGAGGTCCCAGGGCGAGGATCCGGCTAGGAGGCTCGTTGCCTCAAAGGAGATCGTACGGTATCCCCTTATGATCCTGACGGCCATCGCGCGCTGCGGCCTTCGCAGCGCGGCGACGTTGCGGGCCGTCAGGGAGTCCGCCCACACTGGCGCGGCGTATAACGCCATCGACCGTACGACCCCCATGTAGAGCCTCCGGCAGGAGGAGTTGGGCCCCCCCAGGTTGGGCAGCAAGCGCGAGAGCGCAGAAGCGGTGCCCATCAACCGGGGGGCGAGCCGTGTAAAATGCGGCCCGAAGTTCCATCGACTGTCGAGGACGAGTCCAAGGTACTTCATCGTCGACTCGACAGCGATGGAGACTCCTCCCACGATTATGCTGGACCCCGGAGGCGGCTTCGTCCTCGGCCCGTGAAAACACAGGGCCTCAGATTTGTGCAACGCCACCTCTAAGCCCAGCCGCCGGATCCTACCCACGACGTGCGCGACACCAGCAGTCGCGCGTATGGCCGCCTGCCGGTACGACTTTCCACGCGCTGTAACTAGCGTATCGTCGGCGTAACAAATGACGCCGACGCCGTGGATAAGCGCACCGCGCAGAGCCCAGTCGTACCCCACGTTCCACAGGAGCGGCCCCAACACCGATCCCTGTGGAACGCCGCACGACGTCTCTCGCCGACACCACTCTTCTCGACCCGGGTACACCACCGATCTTTCCGACAAATAGGCCCCGACAATGCGTTGGAGGTAGCGCGGCACCCCGTGGTACCGGAGTGCCTCTCGGATGATACTCCAGGGCAAGGTGTTAAAAGCGTTGGCGATGTCGAGCGACACCGCCAAAACCACCTCACCCCGGGCGACTGCCTCCTCCGCGAGGACCCTCACGCGCATGATGGCATCCACCGTGGAGCGCCCCTGGCGGAAACCAAATTGGTTGTCCGCCAAATCCGGGCCCACCCTGGTCATGTGCTGGACGAGGCGGCTAGCGATGATTCGCTCGAAAATCTTGCACACCTCGTCCAGCAACACGATGGGCCTGTACGCAGATGGTGAGTCTGCGGGGCGCCCCTCCTTCTTGAGCAGGACCAGCTTTCCGGTCTTCCACCGGCTTGGAAACTGGCCCCGCTCCAAACATGCGCTCAAGAGCCCCGCTAGTCGGGGCCAGAGAGCCTCCATGGCCAGGACCCATGCACGGCCTGGAATGCCGTCGGGCCCTGGGGCGGTGTTCCTGATGCGAGCCACCGCCACTCTCAGATCTACCCGGGTCACTTCGGGCACGTCGTCGTCAATGTCGTCTTCCGCGTCGGGCACATTGCGAGGCGGAACCATAGCCGGTGGTGTGTGCTCCGGTCTCGACGGAAACAACGCACACACCACCTCCTCCAGCAGCTGTGGCTGGAGACTCCGGGACAGTGGGGGAGCCCGTTGGCGCAGCTTGCCCCGCACCATAAGGTAGGGGCGTCCCCACGGCTCTCGGTCCAGAGTCTCCAGCAGCTCTTCGTTGGCCTGGGCCTTTGCCCGGACAATGGCCAGCTGGAGGGCGCTCTTCGCTTCTCTGTAGCGATTGTACAGTTCCGCCTCTTCCTGTTCGGCCGCCGCTGTAAAGGGGCGGCGGCGTCTTCTTCTTCGGCACCTTGTGTACTGGCGTCGCACCTGCACACAAGCGATGCGCAGCTGCGCGATCGACTGCGACCACCAGTACACTTGGCGCCTAGATGGTAACGGCCGGACTCGGGGCATGCCAGCGTCGCAGATGTGCGACATGCTCTCCCGGAACCACTCCGCCTCCTCGTCGATGTTAGATGGCCTGTCTGGAGAGTCCAGCCAGGCCTTGACGATGGAGGCATCCAGGAGAGCCTCCCTGTCCAGCCGCTTCAGTGCCCAACGCGGGCCGTCTCCAACGCCCACCGGGGCTGCTTGGACCGGCCCAACCGAGGTCTGGGCGGAGACGCTAAATCGAATATATCGATGATCAGACAGCGTCTCCACCCCCTCCAGGACGTGCCAGTCCTGGACGGTGCGCGCGAGAGCGGGGCTAGCGAAAGACAGGTCCACTATCGACCCGCCCCGCATCCGCACGCACGTCTGCACGGAACCCCGGTTCAGGAGAAGCAGGCCCTGCTCGACCGCCCACTCCTCCACTAACTCGCCCCGCGCGTCCGTAGCCGGGGAACCCCAAGCCGTAGAGTTGGCGTTGAAGTCCCCCAGGACGATCACGGGACGAGGACGGCTACGACTGACGACCGTGCCCAACTCCAAAATGATAACCTCCATGTCGGCGAGAGAAAGGCTGGGGGCGAAATACACCCCCGCGACCATAACATTACCCCAAACTGCCGTGACATAGCCCCGCCCTCGGGTGACGGCCTCGAAGGGAAGGGTGTCGGCGGCAGACCTCATGAGCAGTGCCACCGAGCGGTTCGTGTCGCACACCCAGTCATCCCTGGGTGGCACGAAATACGGCTCGGCGACAACTGCCACATCGATCGACCACTGCGCCATGCTCTGGAGCAAGAGATCCTGAGCCCTGGCGCAGTGGTTTATGTTGGCTTGGAGGAGACGACGTAGGGCCATTATTGAATTTCCATGGCCGTTGTCTCCTCCCCAGCCCTCTGCGGATGTTCTGCCGCAACCGGCCGGTGAACCGGCTGCGAGGAGCTGGTTGCCATCCTTGTCATTTCTGTGACACTAGCCGGTGGATGAGCCGGCTGTCTCCTTGCCTTTTTCGTCTTCTTGGTCCTGGCGCAGGCCTTTGACCCGGTTCTGTGGTCGGCTGGCTTGCCAGATGCCGCACAGATGACGCATTGCGGCGTGGCAGTGCAAGTGCCAGCCTTGTGACCGGGCTGACCGCAGCGGAAACACAATTGGCTGCGGTCTACCCCAGCGGTGCACCGTGCCCCCGCATGTCCCTCTTCAAGACAGCGGTAGCACCGATAGGGCTTGGGCGCCAAGAGCGTGACCTGCGCCGAGACCCATCCAACCAGCAGCCGTTTGTCCTTAAGCTTTTTGGCCGCCGCTACGGGACAGCTAACAAAAATTGTCCCGAGACCGGAGACACCCCGGCGTATCGTGCCCGCCTTGACTTGGTCCAGCGGGCATCCTCCGGCCGTCGAGATGGCAGCGGCGACCTCTTCTTGCGTGACGGAGTCGTCCAGGCCCGAAATGCGCAGATCTGCGCACTTGGTTGGCCTGGACACTCTAACGTCATCCGACCCAAGAGACGCCCTGAGCTTATCAGCGAGGGCGTCTGCTTTAGGACCACTGGTTGTTCCCGATACCTCCAGAAGTCGACCGCCGGTAGCAGTATTCTTGCACCGGATACCCGTAATGCCAAGATCACTCAGCGAAATCTCGGCTTTCGCCTTTGCCAGGATCTTGGCATATGTAAGGCCCCGCTCCTCCGCCCCCGGCTGCAGTGTAAGAACAACTGCTGTAGAGCGGGGGGTGCTGAGCCTCGCGGTCTGGCGCTTGGCTGCCGCTTGTTGCTTCTGGGCCTGCTTTTTAGCTTGCTGGCGCGCCTTTTTGGATGTTTTAGCGGCGCCCGCAACCGTCCACTCCGCCTCAGGTCTAGGGGCGGGTTCCCGCGTTACTGGCCTTGCAGTTTGCGCAGGCGGACCAGCCGTAGCACCTGTCTTTTTGGCCAGTTTTGCCTCTTTTTTCGACTGCCTGTTTGATTTAGGCCCCGCAGTTTCCTTTTGCGGGGCGGCAGTGTGCACAGTCCTCTTATTTGTGGCAGAAGCCACTTGTGCCGGTTGGGCGGCACGGGGCACTGCGGTTTGAGCTGCATACGTCGGCGCCGGTGTGCTGCGTTGGTCTGCAGCTAGGGGGGGACGTAAGATCCTCCCCTCAAGCACAGAGAAGCGCGCGTTAAAACTCGCCATCTCCTTACGGATCAGGCGAGTCAACTCCGTCTCCTGCGACGGCAGCTGTGGTTGTGGTTGCGGCGTTGGCTGCGGAAGGCCCACCTCCCGCCTGAGGTGCTCGCGGCGGAAGTTGGCCATCTCCGCCTTTAGCTCCTCGTGCTCCTTGCGGAGCTCCGCCATTTGCGCTGCGAGCTTTGTATTCTGGGCCCGCAGCAGCGCCGTCTCTTCGGTAGTGGTGCGGGTCAGAAGCACCTGCGCACTCTCCAGAATGGAGGTCGTGGCCTCTTTCAATGCCTTTTGGCTGCAGCCGCTAAGGCCCTTTGAGACCTTGCTCACCCTTTTTATGGCTGCAACCGCGTCAGCCACTCTTTGGTTTAAGTCGGAGGCAGGTAGCTCCTCTGCCTCGACTTCCATATCCGAAACGGCAGACGACGACTCCAACAGGCGGGTGACTCTCCCTTCCGTCACCCTTTTCGTCAGAGCCGCAATCTGCCGCTCGTCCTCCTCTAGTTTTGCGGCGGCCGCTGCGGCCTTCATTGCAGCCGCAGCCTCGCGCCTGGATAGGCCGATACCGGCATATTTGCCGGTGGTAGCGGGCCTACCTCTGCCTCCTTTTTTGGCACCAACCTTGGGGGCCGGCACCGCTGTGTCGCTAAGGGCGGAGTCTGACCCTGAGTCTGCGACCTCCCTCGGGCGTTTGCGTAAACGTTTTGAGTTCACGCTGCTACCGCTCGCCACACTCATAACACTGGTCGCACTGTCCGAATCCGACAACACGCCCAATCGCTCACCGAGTACCCTAGGTACTGTCTCACCCACTACGTCTTTGGTTTGTGTTTGTTTTAAAAGATTTTCCATATTGAAACCCACGAGTATGGGGGAAAAGAAGGTCCACCCAGGCAGTGCCCCCTGTACCTGGGTAAGCCTAGCGTAACCCGTCAGAGGGTCGGCTGGTACTCTGACGGGGGTCGCACTAGAGACTGAACTTCCCATCAGCCATGCATCCCCTCGCGGTGCGCCGCCGCTTGGGATTCGGGGTACTTTTTATAGAGGCATCCTCCCTCGCGGTCCGGGCGTTTAAGCCAGGACCCTCGATCCGGTGAGAATGCGAGACATGACCACAAACTTCACAACCGGATTACGATATGCGACGGCGACTGTGGGAGGGACACTCCCACAGCCCGCCCGGTGGCGGGGTAAGCGCACACCGAGCCCGCCGAGACCTCCGGGATAGAACCGGAGGGTGGCCCAGAGATGGGCCCCACCTAAAATAACGACAGATGGAGGCGGCCGCCACAAAAGACAACGACCGCCAAACCCCCTGCCCTCCCCGTCGGATATTTGCCGTCGGCCATTGAAGTTGCAAAATCGCAACTTCGATGACCCACGTTGCCCAGGGTGCACCACGTGGAGGTTCCCGACATAGCACCCCAACCTAACCTAACCTAACCTAACCTAACCTAACCTAACCTAACCTAACCTAACCTAACCTAACCTAACCTAACCTAACCTAACCTAACCTAACCTTTTTTTTTTTTTTTTTTTTTTTTTTTTTTTTTTTTTTTTTTTTTTTTTTCTCGCGGGGAAAATCCCTTTACGGACCATCCCACCCCCGAAGGGGCGAGGGTGTGTCGGACTCACCGGCGCCTTCCGAGCCCAGCGAAGATGTTGTGCCGCCCGTGGATGTGGACGGGCGGCCGCTGGGTCGGGTCCCTACCGTTAATCTACGCGCCGAAATACCGACTAAAAACCCCGCGTCGGCCACCATCGGTGCACTTCAGAGACGGCCCCGGGATACCGTTGATACAGAGCGCGCCGGGACCGCCTCTGTGCACTGCCGCTCAAACGGCGCGGCAACAGACGCGTGTTGCGTCACGTCTCGGGGGCCGCCAAGGTAGGGACGGCGACCCCATGTGGCCTCTCCGGCGCCGGGTTAGGTGACATCCCGGCGCCTCCTTCGTCTTCTGTGGCGACGAGCGGGATCGGTCTGCTCCCGATCCCGCTCGGCGCTCTCCTTCTGCGACATGACGCGTTCGCAGAAGGAGAGCATGGCTCGCCACGACCTCTTACTGCCGACCATGGCGGCGACCACGGCCGGCAGCGAGAGGTCTCTTCCCACAACCGCTATGAGAGCGCTGCGCTCTTCGTCCCAGGCTGGGCACTCCTCCAGCGTGTGCTGGGCCGTGTCCTCACGGCAGTTGCCACAATGGTGGCACACGGCGGACTCCTCTGCTCCGGCTACGCGACACAGGTACGCACCGAAGCAACCGTGCCCGGTGAGCACCTGCGTCAGCCGGTATGTCGGCGCGCCGTGGCGCCTGTCCATCCACTGGTCGAGAACAGGTCGCACTGCCGCGACGGTCCTCACGCCAGCACTCGGGCTCTCCAGCCTGGAACGCCACTCCTCCACGGCGGTCCTGCGGAGGGAGGCCAACATGGCCTCGACCTCACGGGGGACCAACCTCTGCCCACGCCCGGACGCCTCCTCTCGCCGGAAGAAAGCCGACGAGAGGGTCTTTGCGTCCAGCACCCAGGGCAACCTAACCTAACCTAACCTAACCTAACCTTTTTTTTTTTTTTTTTTTTTTTTTTTGGTATCGGGTTGGAAAATCCTCATGGACATCCTCCGCCCGGGGGAGGCGCGGAGGGGACTGTCAGACTCTTACTGACTAAAAACCAACCCGTGTTCCTCTCGTACCCGTGTGTCGGAGGGTCGGGTATCGCCGAAGCATTCGTCGCAACCCCCCGACGGGTATTGGCCCGCCATAGTCAGGCGGGCCCCGTCACCCACTGCGGCCGTCACCCCGGCCGCAGGACTCCACTACGAGGCGCGCGCGGAACACGACGCCGCCGCCTCAAGGCCTGCTGCTGGTCGGACGACAAGACGCCCCGAGTCTGTCGTCCGCAGGCCGCGCCCTACGGTGGCCGGAAGTCGGCCACCCTACGACGCCCAGTGCGTCTGCTGCGGGAGGGGAGAGAGGAGGCAGCCTCTCTCTCCCTTTCCGCCACCTCCTTTGCGAGCATAACGGCCTCGCAGAAGGTGGCGACAACTCTCCACCCTGACTTGCTCCCGACCATTGTAGCCACAACAGCCGGAAGCGAGAGGTTTCCCGCAGCACCTACGGCCGCGACCAAGAACCTAACCTAACCTAACCTAACCTAACCTAACCTAACCTAACCTAACCTAACCGAGAGAGAGAATCGGCCAACGAGTCGACTATGGGCAATAGACTATAGTACCACTCTCATAACCCGCTGCCTAATCTTACGCGACCTGTGTCGGTTCTGTAGTTGAAACGGCACACCTTACACACATTATAACTCATACATAACTCAACATTCATTAATACAAAGCAAGCACTACTCACACACGCCATTCTCACACACATACATTACACATTCGCCTGAGCGCGGCTTGGGTGCGCGTCGGCCGCGGCCAGTGCCCTGGGCGCGGTACCGGTTCGATGCCCGAGCCATCCCTACGGCGATGTTGAACTCCACTCGCAACTTGTTATTAACACTGAAATGAATCACTAATTATTAAATCACAAGACATAACAATTCTTCAAAATTTTAACTAATTATAATTTATACAAACCTTTGCACTTTATACACCTAGGATTAGTGATTTATTGTATTTCATATGTGTGTCTTTATAAGTATCATAATTGTTTATTGTTTACCACTTTCATGAATTATCTGCCTATGTTTCCACCGACTCAACTTATGATTATCACTTGCTACGATTAACCTTTGTTGATTTGTTTGTACTGATTATTTGTCTGCCTATATTACTTATTTTGCATAATTACTATTTTACTCATTTTGTATACCATAATAATCGTCTAGTATCACGCCTTCTGTAAATATTTATCAGCATTTAAATCCGTTGTACTATGCATTATCTCTTATATGAGATAACAGGTCTGGCGCCTGACGATAAACTATTAGCAACCCGCACTTCATGCGGGCAACTATAGTTGCGTCGGAGGGCCCTACGACTTACAACGGAGCGCGAGCGCCTGATGAACGCTAGCAGCTCATTGCAGTGTAGCGATAGTGCTCGTCAGGGGCCGCGTATGCATTTAATTATTGTTAAAGTAATAACATTCTCTTTAGTATTTGAACTTTTACCACTTATTAATAACTTCTCAATTATCAGCGCAAACTTCGCCCACCTAATTCTTGTTTCGTTTTATATTTGAAACACTGTATATCACTAGTTAATATAGATTAATTGTAGACTATCATTGCCATATATATATCACACTTACTATTAATCATGCATTACATCTTTGTGATAACGACAACTTACCATTTCTTTCAATCATTTACATTCTGTATTCATTTTGAAATTTTAAATCACATTGCTTGCATACCTCATTAGACCCGCGCCACCGCCACGCCAACCCGTCCCCCGACCCCCCTAGCGCGCACTCGCCGCCTTGGGGCTCCTTTCACGCCGGGCGATAATCACTGCGGCCAGCTTACAAGCTATTTTGTGCCTTATTCTAATAAACTTTCGTTCTAAATTCGGTTGCGCGGCACTTAACTGGATATGCATTTAATATTTTAACACTTGTTTATCTTGTTTTCCTATGTATAATATCATCACCGCTTAGTTGTTCTATAAGTGTATTGTTACAAATATGTGTAAAACTATACTTTTATCAAAGCACATAACCAGTATGTGCATATATTATATAACTTACTATGTATCATGAAGATCATTGTTAACCAAAAATTTTAATTGTAACTATTACTTTACTATTTTATTTACTCACTAATTAGCTAATAAGCGTTTTAATTGTATAACTGCTCTTTTACTTATCTTCATCAACTTGTAAATTTAACACTCAATTCGCACATATCTATTATGTGCACATATTATTATATTATATCACCTCGCATCTGTAACAAACATAAATGTTATAACCTATATATTTAATGACAACTTTCATAAACACATATCTTACCTTAATTTACACCCTTACCACTTTATTTTATCATTCACATCATACATAATTTTATTCCAAAATATACACACAACGCTTAAACTCACCACCTTAATAAGCTCATTCAAACATATATTTCCTGGTTGCTGTTGTTGTACTGTTACTGTTGCAACAATATACCTGAACCCCCGTCCATCCGCGCTACAGGTCTATGGCCTAAAGCGCGCGCGGAATAACATTTACGTATAGATTAAATAAAAGTTTAATTACCTTTAATTACTTCATCGCAGTGTACATCAAATCATCACTCTATTTCGCACAAACATAATATCATCTCATTATTCACCACTAAATTTTCTTTTACATAACTTTCAATAACATACTCCAAATAATTACGCACTCGCCATAATATTTAACATGTATCAATCGATCTTACTCAAATTGTAATCACCACTAATTATTACTCCACGAATACGATCACAGATTCAACACATAATCAACATAAATATAATATAACACATAATTAACATAAACCAGTCACACATCCTTACACGCCGGAACATAAGTATATTATTACATATATGTCCGGCTATACCCCTTATCACACTCAACTAATATTATTCCAACAAAGTAAAACTTAGAGTCAATATTAATACCATCGACACCTAATGCTTAATCACCACTTATTAACATCATAAGCTATGCTCTAATACACCGCTTAAACTTCATAATACACTCTATTAAACATTATTCAATTAACTCTTAATATTCAGCACTTGTCAATAACATTGTTCCCTATAAGCATACATACTTGATAATTTATATACACCATTTACTTTAATTAATACATACCACAAAACCACACATTCACACAAACATCCATTTAATAAGCAAGCATTACATATGAATATTTATCATGTTTCACAATTCCAATAGGATTTCATACCAATGAGAATTCCAATTGGAATTCTCACTAAGGACTAATAGTCCTATTAGATTTTCCAATTGGAAAATTTTTCTGATTCACAACACATCGGGATGACTGTCTCATCCTGTTGTGACTTGTATTAGCTATCTATATATATTGATAATCCTAATCCGCATCATTTACTCTTATATATTTTTACACTTTATTTTGAATTGTACTCCTTAACATGCTCACTCTATTACACCTTCCGATCACTTCCTATAAATGCTACACCTTAGTAGCGTAAACGACTAAATAGGACTAACTAGACTAAATACTACTTTCATTGTGAAAACTTAATATTTATTTAAAAATATAAATTAGTTAATAAAAATCAACTATTGCGACCACACATATTACTCACAACGCTTACTCACACTTCATCTTTCCTTACTCTACCAAGGGGGGCCGACGAGGGGCGGACGAAAGCATTGCCATGTCGTAGTCCTGCCTCTCCGGAAGATCCCCCTACACCTACACATAAAACCGGCAAAGGGCGGGTCGTCGTATCAAATAGCGAGACCTTACCCCTTTGTCGGTTAATTCGCCCCACATGTTCAATCACAACACTCAGCAGCGATTCTAATCACACCCCAACATGAGAGAACACAGGAGAAAAAAAAAAAAAAAAAAAAAAAAAAAAAAAAAAAAAAAAAAAAAAAAAAAAAAAAAAAAAAAAACAAAAACAAAAACAAAAACAAAAACAAAAACAAAAACAAAAACAAAAACAAAAACAAAAACAATAACAAACACAAACACAAAAACAAAAACAAAAACAAAAACAAAAACAAAAACAAAAACAAAAACAAAAACAAAAACAAAAACAAAAACAAAAACAAAAACAAAAACAAAAACAAAAACAAAAATATACCGCGTTGATACGACAGATGGGCATTAAATTACACTACATATACTATACGTCCTTAGCATTAATTCGACACGGCACAAAAATTAATAATACCAAAAATGATATTTTTTACTTTTAGGTTCCTTACTTCTGAACTTTCCTACACTTGTTTACTGATTTCAGAATTGTTGTTTGGGTTTTGAAAACCACTAGATGATAAACACAAGCCGATTTCGTTTTCAGTGTACCCGTCAGGAGAAACCAATTCCAACGCCGTTGTGGTATTTTGGATAAAAATGTGTTGTGTTACACTTAAATTTTGTCCAATTTCCGACCACTAGGCCGTATGCTCCTAATATATTTGTGTTATCTAGAGATGTTCTCATGTGCAAAGATGTATATCTAATGATGTATCATAAGAGTATTTAAAGCGGCTATCACGATGTACCAACAAAACAACCGCAAAATCGACAAAATAATTTTATTTGATTCATCGAAAATCTTCAAAAATACAGACATAATTAGAGACGGATCACATTTCAAAAGGGCGACGCTCGCACTACTCAGAACAAAAAGCCACGCCGCGGGACGAGCGGCGCGGACGTCCACTACGAAAATTATTGTCGATGGAGCGGCACCGACGAGGGCGGGCGGGACTAAGGGACGTGCGGCTCGTCATCACGCGCCTCGCGGCGGGTGCGGTAGCGTGGCGCCGCGCGAGGCGCCAGGCCCGCCACCAGCGCCAGCGGCTCCGTGCTCGCCGCCGCCGCCGCCAGCGCGTCGCCGCGCTCCAGCGACCACTGCCGCCGCAGCCCGCGCGCGCCGCCCGGCAACCACCTGCCGCACCACAACACAGTACACTGTGTGCCGACAACCACAATGAGTAGCGATATTGAACACGGTAAAGGTAGCCTGTAGCGGTTACCTGTACCGCGCGTAAGCCGCGCTGTGGTCGACGCTAGAGCCGTGCGCCAGCCCACGGAATTGCAGGTCCGTTGCGGCCGGAGGACTCACGCCACTCGTCGATTCGGGGGTCTTGGCCAACGGCGCACTCTCCGTTGCTGATTACGATATTAAAATATTATAACTTATGTCAATATTAACGGAATGTAAAGCACGCTAAACTGAAACTTTGATAATTTCAGTCTCATTCTCGGTAAGAAAATAAACGAGATCGCTCACAGCAGCCGTTCTGTAGTGCGGAGGCGTCGTGGGCGACGGAATGACTCGGCGTCGATACAGTCCGAGACGGGGGTCTAGACCCATCACCTTCATATTCCGCCTCCGCTAAAATCTCCTCCTCAGATCTGTCAAATAGAGATTGAGTTTTGATCACCTCAAAATACTTTAGAGGCGCGTTAGCATAAGACTCACTCGAGCGGCGGCGGAGTGGGCAGCGAGCGGTCGAAGCCTTCTTTTCCCAGTAGCCAGTAGGTGTGCATGGCGCCTTTGCCTTTTATTTGCGTGAGGCCTCGTGATCTCAGCCGGTACCCGCCCGCGGCCAGCAGCCGGTCGGCCGTCGTCGCCGACACTTGGATGCGCCACGCCGCGCCTGCAACGCGAGCGAAGAGTGTCGTGTGCGTGCGGAGCTAGGTGCGGCGGGTCCGGGGCGCGCGGCTCACCGGTGGACTCCATGCGCGAGGCGGTGTTGACGGTGTCGCCGAAGAGGCAGTAGCGCGGCATGGTGAGGCCAACGACGCCGGCGCAGCAGGGCCCGGTGTGCAGGCCGATGCGTAAGTGCAGCGGCGTGTCGGGCAGGTGGCGGACGCGGAAGCGGCCGGCCAGGTGCAGCAGGTGCAGTGCCATGGTGGCGACGCTCTCAGCGTGGTCGCACGTGCGCGCGGGCAGCCCGCCCACCACCATGTACGCGTCGCCGATGGTCTCCACCTTGTAGACGCTGTACTGCTCGATCGCGGCATCGAAGGTGGTGTAAAGATCGTTGAGCAGGTCCACAACCTGCACGGGCGTGCTGCGCGCCGCCAGCGCCGTGAAGCCCACGATGTCGCTGAAGTAAATGGATACCTCCTCGAACTCCTCGGGCTCCACGCGCGAGCCCAGCATCAGCCGCTCCGCCACGGACCTGGTAAGTGCAAAGTGCGCAGTGCGCTGCCTCATGTTCAATGCCTTCACGGACGCTGCGATTCGCATCAAGGCAACAGCTAACGACGGTTATAGTGCAAATTATAGTATGTACCTATTAATATGCAATAAAGTGATTATTTATCATAGTTCTTCCTAATATAACTACAATACACATAACAAATAAAATACAGAGTGAGTTTTTCAAGTGGGCGTGGATGGCCTGGAATGGAATCTATGAGAAAGGGAAGAAACCATATGGACGATATATTTTTCGGTACAAAAGCGCGAGTGACTATTCACACAAGTCTCCTTTCGATAAGTACAATAATAATAAATTAAACCCATTTGAAAATAACAAAATTCAACTTCCTTGTAAATTTTTTACTAATTTTCAACGAAATGACAGCTTTCCTTTGGTTTGCCGTATGACATTACTTCCCAGAACTTGATGTTTATTACCAACATTATCGAATGGTGTAATCATTTATGTTTTTTTTTTTTTTTTCAAAATCATCCGGTTCGATTCCTAGTTAGGGATATTGATATATCAAAAATCTAAGTATGCAGCTTTAGTTTTCATCAAATCGGGCTTGTAATTCCTTTTAGCATTTTTCGATATTTTCGGATAGCTTCGGATTTGGCCATCCACGTCCATTTGAAAAATTCACCCTCAAGCCTTCTTTGAGTAGGTGCTCGAGTTCCCTTAATTTCGATTGCAGACGTATGTACCTCGGGAGCATTCTATTCAGCAGCTGTTCTGTTTTTTTCTTTTCCATGTCGAGTTGTTCCGTTCTCTCCTTAATTAATTCTTCTAAATTATTACTATATTTCTCGAGCATTTCGAACATAGAATCTACTATATTTATTTTCCTGCAACAAAAATCGACGAGTGAATATGGCAAACAGAGGACAGTTGAACATACGAATATATTCCATGGTGCACACAAGATGGCAGCGGTGTGACGTGGTGCATGTGGGCAATATCCATCAGGCACAGTAAACACAAATAACATGGGAGCGAGGCTCCTGCGTCGCGGATAGAGTGTGCGTATTGAGTGTAGAGCGGGCGGTACCGGCCGCGGTGCATGTGGCGGAACACGTCGTGCAGTCGGTTAAAGTCCGGGCGTAGGTCGGGCGCCTCGCTCCAGCACTGCCGCATCACGCTCACCGCCTCGGGCGGTGCCGCGCCCATCGACACCGAGGGTCTGATCAACGGTGGCGGCCGACACACTTTCTCCACTATCTCTGCAACACACGAGGGGATGGCCAAGGTGAGTGTGGTCGGCGGGAGGAACGGTGCTTCTAGCGGTGGTGGCCGAGCGGGTGCTCACCATCGGGCGTGAGCGCCAGCATGCAGTAGGGCTCGCCGCGCACGATCACCTCCTGCATGATGATGGCAAAGGAGAACACGTCGCCAGGCTGCGTGGCGCCGCACGGTCCGCCCGCGCGCGCTTCCCGCAGCAGCTCCGGCGCCGTCCACAGCAACTCTGAAATAGGCACTCGTGCGGCGTCGGCTTCGCGTGTCATATACAACATTTCGATATCGAATCGGTCTGTTTTATAATAATTTACGTAACTCTTATACACATATTATGTGATTCTGTCTAGCACAAAGGAAAGGTCACCGAGCGGGAGATCGACGAAGGAAAGCAGAAAGTTGAGTGGCAGGTGTGATATGAAAGTGAGCGCACCCCTCGCGGTGGGTTCCGGGTGCGGCAGCGCCTGCGCACGGTAAAAGGCAGGCAGACCGTAGTCAGAGACGCGCAGCACCCAGCGCGAGTCCACAACGCAGCTGCGCGATGACAGGCGGCCGTGCACGCGCAGTGGTGACGCGTGCAGGTAGCGCATGCCCTTCACCAGGTCAGTGAGCAGTGACAGGCGGAAGGTCCAGTCCAGCTTGATGTCGTCGGCCGTGAGCACGTCCTCGAGCGAGCCGCGCCAACAGTGGTCGAACACCAGCGCCGGCCGACTCTCGCATAGGCAGCCTGCACACGCAAGCACACCCCGCGCATGACTCTACACTCTGCGACCCACATCGCCCACGCTACCCTTCCTACCCACACTACGCAACAAACAATAAATGTAACTGCGTAATCATTAAATTGTTTTTTCAAATCGATCCAATAGTATCAGAACCTATTCAATACAAATAAATAATCAACTCTTTCTCTTCTTTTATAATCCTTACTAATATTATATATGCGAAAGCAATTCTGTATGTCTGCCTGTCTGGTACCTATTTACGCCTAAACCACCGAAGTGATTTTAATGATATTTGATACAGTGACGGATTAGATCTCGGGAAAGGACATAGGATGTTTTTTTTGTGAATTAAAGCCTTGAAATAAGGTATGAGAGTTTGTATGGACAATTCGTAACCATTAAAGTTACAGGTGCCAAATCTGGCACTTTCCTTACTTATTTAAAAACAAAAATATCTGCATACTTTGATTTCTTAAAATTAACCCTAAAGAGGTTAAAATAAGGTTTGATATTCCATATGGAAAGTCGATATACCGTTGAAGCTACGAGGGGAGGTCCAAAAGTCCGCGGAATAGCATGGACTTTTTAAACGAGGCAGAACATCCATTGAAGTTGACCCCCGTCTTGGTCGGCCGACTGAGGTCACCACGTTGGAAAATATTGCAAAAGTGGAAAAATTCGTTTGGAAGACGCTCTTTTGAAAAAGAAGCAGCTATCTGCATTAGTTGGAGTATCAGATACCACCATTTTAGCTATTTTTCATTATTTAATAGAAATGAAAAATAATAGCGTGCAATAATAATATTATGGAGGTGGAATAAGGAATGAAATATAATTCTGAAAATCTAAACCGTTGAAGTTACAGATGTCAAACTTGGCACTTTAGTTACTAATTTAAAAATAAAAATAACTGTATACTTTGATTTCTTAAAATTAACCCTAAAGAGGTTAAAATAAGGTTTGATATTCCATATGGAAAGTCGATATACCGTTGAAGCTACGAGGGGAGGTCCAAAAGTCCGCGGAATAGCATGGACTTTTTAAACGAGGCAGAACATCCATTGAAGTTGACCCCCGTCTTGGTCGGCCGACTGAGGTCACCACGTTGGAAAATATTGCAAAAGTGGAAAAATTCGTTTGGAAGACGCTCTTTTGAAAAAGAAGCAGCTATCTGCATTAGTTGGAGTATCAGATACCACCATTTTAGCTATTTTTCATTATTTAATAGAAATGAAAAATAATAGCGTGCAATAATAATATTATGGAGGTGGAATAAGGAATGAAATATAATTCTGAAAATCTAAACCGTTGAAGTTACAGATGTCAAACTTGGCACTTTAGTTACTAATTTAAAAATAAAAATAACTGTATACTTTGTTTTCTCAAAATTAACTATTTCTGCGGCGCACCAGGGCGCACACTTAGGACACTGTGAGTATAAGAGTGAGGTTTGTATCAGTCATTCGTCTAACGTTACGTTCTACTCATCTTTCATCTAAACATTCAAATCCTACACAAATAAATAATAAACCTTTAAAATTTATATTGACAGCCTCCGTGGCGTAGATGGTTGGACGCCGGCTTTAAAAAAAATTATTTGTTTCTATGCGCGGCCTCTAACTAATTTTTGTGTGATCCACAAGTATTTGTTTCGGGTCCGGGTGTTTAAGAGACCCAAAAGTCTCTCGTAGTTTCTGATACCCACGGGCCACGACACAAGACTCGATCTTAGTGTGGGGTCAGAATTATGTATGTGATTGTTAGGTGTATTTATTTATTATTATTTGTAAATTCTAAAATACCTAAATATGCCAACTTTTTTTTTTGAGGTCGATGCCAACCTTTATCTTTGAAACCAGCTGTGCCCCGCTGTTATACCCGCGTACTTAGTAGCGTGATGTTGTATTAAGGCTTATAGTCATACAACTGGTACTGAGCTCACAAAAATATTTGGCATATTTAGAATTTTAAGAGATTAATTTAATTGTAAATGTTTAATAACGAGCGCACCTATGAAAGGGTTGATGTTTTCGTGGCGCAGGCCCTGCATAATGAGCAGCACGTCGATCGCCTTGCGCTTGAGCTCCAGCGAGCTGGCGGCCGGTAGGCACTTGAGGTACACCGCGTCGCCCTGCAACAGAGCGCCATGAGCGGAGTGCGCGGGCCAGGGGCAGGCACGCAGCGTCGCCGCTCGCCATCGCCGGCGTTACCTTGTAGCGAGTGCGGCGATCGGTGATCACGCGGTTCACACTGCACGTGGAGGAGGGCACTGAGGGCGCGCGCGGCGACACCGCCGGCCGCTTCAGCAGGTCGGGCCGCTCCAGCTCCGGCCCGCCGAATTCATGTAACTGCTGTAGCCAACACGACAGCATCGTCTCCATACCCTCTCCCACGCGGCGCCTCTCGTCCACCGGGAAGGAGAAGTCGGCCGGCGCGAGCACGGCGTCACCGCGCCGCCTGCGTCTCCGGCGCCGCGTCATCGCCAGCCGCGCCGCGAGCGCCACGCCGGATGCCAGGGCGGCCGCACCCGCCGCCGCCAGCATCGTGGCGATGGCGCCCGCGAATGCGTTGTCGTCGTAGCGTGCGTCACGAGTGGAGTTCCAGCGCTGGAGAGCGTCGTCGCGTTTGCCCAGCTCCACGGACGCCACCCAGTCGGCATCATCGGCGAGCGTCCTCGCCGACGTGACTGCGAGCGTCGCGACGCGGTTCCACGCTGCGTTGACCGCGCTCCGCCCGTAGAGTGGGTAGGAGAGGCGCACGACTTGCAAGCGCCCACGATCCGCATCGGCGGCGTGGGCGAGCGCGTCGAGCGCGGTGGCGTAGAGCTCGGTGGGGTGCGGGTGCGCGGCGGCGGCTCCCGGTTCTGCGTCGCACAGCACCAGCAAGCGGGCGGGCAGCGCGCGCCCCAGCCGCGCCACTGTGCTGTCCAGGTGCACCGTGAGAGCCGACGCCGACTCTTCAGTCGCGGCTCTGCCATCACCGTGGAGAGCGAGGACGTCTGCGCGACTGCGATTGTCAATTGTATTTAATCGCTCGGCTTTCATTCCTGCCGCCGTAGTTTGATAGGTACGTTTGTCTTTTACCACGTTATCTAGGGACTCGAGGGGTGCACGCGTCACTAAAGATCCTATAGAGCTCGTCCTTAATTCTTCGGGATTATGAGGCGGCAAAGGAACTTGATGCTTAACACTATTTTCACTATACAAATGTACAGCAGGGCCTCCACGTTTCACTGAAGACATCTTTGTGGTCGCGTTCGAGACGGCTTTAGTGTCGGAGTCGCCGGATGCTGGACCTCCCGGAGGTGCGTGGTGATGCTGCGGCAAGTCCTCGATGCTCAACAACAGCACCGCGTCGGCGTCGCTGAGAGAGTCTCTCGCCTCTTGAGCGGCGTCACCGACAGTGGAGGTGCATATGATCACAACTGAAATTTCAAAACAATGAGACTCCCAAATTTCACGAGTTCACGTGCAGTGGAAGCGCCGTCTCACCGTGCGGGCGGCGCTGCAGCTCCGATGCCGCGGGTACGGCGCGCCGGACCGTGGCGCCCGCGGCGACCAGCGCGCGCCCCGCCTCGTGCAGTGCCGCTGCGCACTCCACGGCGGCGGCGGGCGCGGGAGGCAGCAACACGCGTGACCAGCGTAGCCGCCCCGCCAGCTCGGCCACGGCGGCGGCGCGCGCCGTGGACCGCGTGCACTCCTGCGGCACCGGCCGGCGCAGCACGCGCGCCGCCGCCGACATCGCATCGCACACGCTCGCGCCCGGCCAGCCCACGCACTCCACCAGCCCGCCGCCGCCGAGCGCCGACAAAGCCGCCCTCGCCACCGACTCCCGCCAGCCGACGCCGCAAGTGTCTGTCCGCACCAAAACAACTGCTGCCTCACTGGGACCACGAGAGGAGATGAGGAGCGATTGTCGAAAACGCGGCTCACCTTCGTACGGCAGGAGGCGCGCGGCGAGCGGCACGCGGGCGTCACGGTGCGCGTAGGCGTGGCGGCTGAAGGCAGCGGCGTCGAAGGCGGCGGTGAGCGGCGCGGGGCAGGCGGCGCGCAGCACGAGCAGCGCGGGCGGCGCGGGCGGCCGCAGCGCAGCGGCGACGGCCAGCAGCGGCAGCAGCGCGCGCATGCCGCGTCACCACACGACCGCCATGAGCGGCGGCGCGGTTGCTGCTCGCCTCGTTGCACCGGATCAAACAGATTCGCTGCCTCGCTCCTGTGCCGTGAATAGTTAATCGATACGGGCGCCCGCACGCTCCAATGGGCGCGCTGTAGCGCTCGGATGATTCGCCACCATGAGATCAAACATTTAACCGACATTTTTTTGTCATATAGGTAAGTACAGAAATGTTTGTGTGTGAATATGTTACTTTCGGTTGCTTATGCCATGTGATGGACAAATTTTAAATGTATTAATGTGAATGAAAATTTGCAGAGTTGCCGCCTCCTGCACCATCTACTGCATGGTTAATGCAAACTCGGTTTGTGGTGTGAGCTCCGGCGGCCGCGAGGTACTCGCAGGCAACAGGCGACGTGATTGCTTGTTGCTCGTCGGCTGCGTGCGTCTCGTGAACAGCCGGGGAACGCGGCGGCCGAGTCCGAGTTAGTTTCATCAATCCGAGGGTTAACACTTCACCAACACACTTTAATACAAATATACATTGATTTGCAGTTGTCGGCATAAAGCACGTCGCGAGTGTATGCCGCTAGACTCACAACACAGCTTGATACCGCACGTTCATTATTGTATCAGCTTGCAGGCTTCGTAATATTACATTGTATAGAAGGGTAACATTGTGCGAAGTGGGAAGGAGCGGCGAGTTGGTGTGGCGGAGCAGTGCATTGCTCACCTGGTGCATGCGGCGCGGGTGGCGGCCGAGTGCCCGGCGTCGCCGGCGAGCCCGTGTGCTGAGCCGGCAGCGCCGCCGCGGCGCGCCCTGCCGTCCCCCGCGCCGCCCGGCACGTACACCGCGCATGCGCGCCGCCCGCGGGCTCGCCGGAGCCGGTCGAGCCCCCGCCGCCGCTTGTCTCGTCTAGCCACTGTACAAGTGTACAAAATTGGCAAGATACGTTCGACTAACAACTCGCAAACATTATATGGACGCCGCAAATTAAATAACTGATACCATCATAATTAATAAATTTATTTTAAATCCACTCGGAAACATAACTTTACATATTGACATTTATACATTACGAGATATAAAAAGTTTTAGTACAGCGCGCCTGTCAGTCGGTGCACGTGATCACAATATCAGGTAGCACTTAGCAGTAAGTGGTAGTGCAGCGCTGTGGGGCGCCGCGCGTGCTAGGTGCGGGCGGGCAGCAGGTCGCCGGCCGCCACGGCCGCGATGCGCGGCTCGTCCAGGCGCAGCGCGGCGCGGCCCTCGGACACGCGCAGGTCGCGCGCGCCCATCCGCGCGTAGAAGGCGAGCGCGGCGGCGTTAGTGTCGAGCACGTGCCAGTCTATGCGGCCCACGCCCTCGGCCAGCGCGCGCGCGCACAGCGCCCGCAGCAGCGCCAGCCCCACGCCGGCGCGCCGGTGCGCGGGCAACACGTACAGGTCCTCCACATAGTAGGCGCGGCCCGTCCAGCTCGAGTAGGCTCGGTTGCAGATCGCGTAGCCAGCCATTTGGTCGCCGCACTCGGCCACCAGCGCGAAGTACCACGGCGGAGAAGTGTCGAACCCGTCGCGGATAAGATCTGGGTAAGGATACGATACACATACGTTTAACGTTTGTACAACGAGACTGCGACATTTAGCTTGGCTGATCGCGACGCCGACAGCGCGACGAGCTTGACGCCTGCTCGGCACTCACCTTCGACGCGGAGGCGCGGTCCGTCCGGCATGCCTTCAAAATCGGCCAGATCCTGCGCAACAGATTTATTTTTATTTATTTAATATTTATACAAAAGAAATCTGTAGAAAGTTCAGTCGTGTACTGCAGAATATTCAGAATATAATATGCAGAATATTCATGGTAAAATATTCAAGCGGGCATGGATGGCCAAATCCGAAATTATGAGGAAAAATCATAGACGAAAAATCTAATAGACTGCTGTATAGTGCCTATTCAGTCCCACAGAAAGAGATGCCGCTTATAGGTTTTGCTATAAGATAGAAAGAGATCGAAATATACATTTTCTGTCCTGCACCGCGTGCCGGTTTTTTTCAAGGTCGGAATTGAAATTGCTAAACAAATTTTGACATAAGACTGTCGTATCGTGTTTGTGTTTAGTGTCGGAAGTTTTCAAAGTGATTTATAATTGTTTAAATTCTAAAATCTTTGCTAAATCCATCACAAAATGGTGCGGTGTAGCGTACTTGGTTGTAAAAGCGACAGTGGTGTGAAAATAACAGGATTATCATTCCATGGGTAAGTAAATAACTTTAGTAACAATTAATAGTATCCAGCAGTATTTAAATTAACTAGTTTGCTATAAAATCTTATAAAAGAGATAACACTGTAATACATTGTAGTTATACATTTGTTTATCTCAATGTTATTGTAATTATAATAAACACGTAAACTTTATAACCTAAAATGTCAGTGTGGTAAGAGTGAGATTGTAGTATTACCCCGTACCCTGTATAGTTATATATTGTTGATCTATCATACGTAATTTTGTACACTTTGTAAATATATGTATACAGTAATAAATAAAACAAACCTATCAAACTGTTGCATTTTTATTTATCCTTCCTTCTTCCGTGTTTGCAAATTTTGTATCATTCTAAAAAGCCGTTACCTAATAGTGGGTAATTGTACCATACTTGGCAACCCTAAACCAATTAAGTACTTTATTTGTTGTCCCTTTCGGTGGCACGGGGTCACTACGTCTATTAGATATTTCGTCTATGGGAAAAATACTAAAAAGAGGCACGAGCCCGGTTTTGATAAAAACCAAATCAAGATAGCGAGGAATCGAACCCGACAAGGGTCTCCAATATAATAACAATCTTAAATAAGGAAATAACTTTGTAAATGTAAACTAATAAAGCCAGGCATTTGTAATGAAGCTTCAGAAGTAACTGTTCCTGCAAATGTTGACTCATTTTTTTTTTACTCACAACGCAGGCCCTATTTTATCTGCTTCCGTGCGTACATAAGTAGTACACACACACGTTTTTTTTTATCTCAGTCAGATAATAATAGTAATAAATACACCCAAAAGTCACACACATAGTCCCGACCCCACATTAAGATCAATTAAGTCTTGTGTCGCAGGTATCAGAACTACGAGAGACTTTTCGGTCTCACAAACACCCAGACCCGAAAGAAATATTTGTGGGCCGCACAAACATTTCTCTCGGTGCGGGGATTGAACCCGCGGCCTCTCGTTTCACAGCCGGCGTCTTAACCAACTGCGCCACGGAGGCTGTCGATAACCGCTAACTTCATCATGTCGTAAAATGTTGAAGTTCGATCCAGTAGTTTATTCTGAATGTATTATTATCAAGATGTGCCTTAATTATGTTACATTGTTTGTTATAATATTATAAGTTCTATAATATTCGAGAGCAAACTGCCCAACATGCAACCTCTAAAATGATTGCTACAAATATTCTACTAGGCGTTCATCACATTTCATCATTGATTAAATATTGTATAACCATGGCATTTCATGATTACTCAGGAGACAGTAACAAAATAAATGTTAATTCTCTGATGCTACAATGCCAATTAATATTGACATCAATAGATGTTGTGTGTATTTTTAAAAACAGTAATATTACTGTATTTTGAAATTCACACAAATCAATTATCCGAGTAAACAATATTGTGTGTGATTGGTAATCCCAGTAGTTAATGGGATTAATTGGCGAGTCGGTGTCGCCGTGCCACATGCGGGATACATTAATATCGCTGACACTCTTTGCTCATGGAATAGGGAAGAGTAATTTACTGATGCTCCATTCAGTATTGCGACACAGCAAATGTTGGATTTCGAGAGCTGCATATTGTTTACTATAAATTGTATGATAGGACAATACGCCGCGTCAGTCAATACGCAATATAGTCTTTATGTAGCTATACGTCAGTATAAACACTCGATGCTAGGCTCTGAGTGCGTTTGTTTAGAGCAGGCAGGGTGCACGGTGCAGCCGCGCGCCGCTCTCTCCACTTGCACCCATTGCATTATTATTTAGTAGTTATTACTCACGCATAACAACGGAAATGTGTCAACCGTCATGTAGTTAATGCAATCGTTGAGTCCACGGGTGTTCGTGGTGTCTCTCATCATTTTTACCTTGAGCGAGCCGCTAATAAATTCACTTCCAATGATACAGCTCGTTACCACTGCTCGGGCGTCGGGTGCGGCAAACAGGTACTGTGGTAGGTGAGCATTTTGCACGAAGCTGTTCATATGTATTCGGCGTTGTGTTTGTTGCCGGTTTTTTAGCAGCGTGCACATCGAATCAGTTGAAATGAGTTGATGTTTAACAGTGCGCCGGCGCGGCGCGGCGTATGGTATCAGGTGTAGTTAGTGTGCTTACCTGTATGAGTCGCAGCAGCAGCGGCATGTCATGGCGCGCGGCGTCGCGCACGCGCACCGGCGCACGCTCCGTCGACATGGCGACTGTGGAGTGGAGTGGCGACGCGGCCAGCGGGGCGAGGAGTCGGCGACACGTGCGCTCTACCCGCGCTCTGTATGCCGTTGTGCGCTGAGCCTGTCACCCGCCCGCCAGCCCATAGACAATTCATTACTAGTAGGTAATATAGAGGTATCTACATACTGTCAACTGAATTCTGATTATCGACGGAGATTACTGTAGCTTCAGCATTTGTCTTCCTAGAGGACATTGCGTTACAAAGAACTCGGATCTAACGTGTACTAAATTATCAAGATAAAGGGCATCGTGTTAATAATATTTTTTCTATTTTAGTTATCAAACGTTTTGTCTTCTTCGCTCAAACGAATTTAAAGGTCGTTCGAAAGGGACAAAACATTCAATAACTAAAATAGGTTTTAAAACTGTCTATGAATAAGGCCGTAAGTATCTTAGTAGCACTGCAGATGTAGTGTAGTATCATAAGCGAGCCAGGATAAAAAATGTAGTAAGTTATTTTGGTCGACTACGAAAATAAAAGTAGGTCATCTACGAATCAATTATATAATTAAAACTTTGTAGAAAGTGACATCTATTCTAAATAACGGCAACCAACTTGTAGAGAATGCTTGCGAAGATGAATTGTATTGGCACAAAATAGTTCCCTTACGTATCACTAGATGACGCAAACAAGCTATTAACTGTAAAAAAATGTGTTTTTAATTTCACCATATTATTTTGGCTATATGCTACTAACAAACGTCGGCCTTTCGGAGTATATTATTATGAAAAATAATTTGGGTAGCGCAACATGTAAATAGATTTAAGCATGCAAATAAAATTGTACCGCGCTATTGTTATGCTATATTGCGTATCCATCACAATATTGTAATTATAACGAGTTGAGAGTACAGAATTGGGATTTAAGTCGGTAAAAGGCGGGTTATTGATGGTATCAATGTCATTGTTATGTCCTATATAGCACGCGGCGGCGGGCGAGATCGTTCCGCTCACTATCGTCCGCGTTCGACGAACAGCGCCACCAGCGCACCACCACGTCGGCGCGGCCGGGAGTGAGAGGTGTACTTCGCTTCACTGGCTACAATATCATTCAGCTACTAATACAACAGTGGGTGCACACTGCTGCTTGGCGCCAGAAATATATCAAACAGTGGTCAATATGAAGTCACATTCTATTCTTGTTCCATTTTAGTGACAATAAAGCCAAATTGTTTATTGTTTATTATTTTTTTTTATTGTTTATTAAAAACCAATTTTTTACCCGGCCGTGGTAAAATAATAACAGATTTTTATACTGGCGCGGCATAGCGATCGCACTGCCACCTGATGGCATGTGTAGCCTGTGAGTATCGACCGGCGATAAACTTCTACTATCTCTTACCAGTCGTCACAACTATGCCGGCCTGATCCAAACCAGATATGCACAAATTGATCCTGGAACGTCACATAGCTACTTGCGCGGGTTTGTATGGCAGTGTGTACGTGCTCGGGATACGAAAATCCTGACCCCTGCAATTGGATCGGCGATTTAATTCAGTGAAGGAAACGCAGAATATTGCTTCACGTAATTTACTGTGGGACAGTGGTATGCCACCTTGGTGGAGCCGAGCCTTTGGCATTGCAATTCTAGCTGCAACATGGCTCTTTAAGTATGATGCATGATTAAAATTACATTTCAGCGCCTCAGCTACGATTTAAATGAAAGTTTCAATCGATCCGTTTTCATGGTCTGGGTAACGAGAGCAGAGGCGTCTTTACCGGGTGTGCACACGGGCGCAGCGTTCTAGGGGACGCCGGCCGATCTGATGATGACATTGTTAAATGTGCAAAGTTAGTTTGTGCAATTGAGCCTCAGAAAAAAAATCGATTGAAAATGGCCCATTAGCTGATAGAGTTAGTATAGAAGTAGTTGTTTCTTACAATTTTTATTTTTTAACATCTTTCATAAAGACATGTTAACGTTTTAGGTCTACGAGTATTCCATTTTGATCGCGCACTTACTAGAGTACTAATAATGATTGCACACGGGCGCTACACGGGCTAGAGACGCCTCTGACGTAGAGTACTTTTTTATCTGACCATGATTATGGAAAAGGGAGTGTTATATTTTAGCTATAAGTATTTTGTTTGTCTTAACATATTGAGTAAGATATAAAATAAAAGAATGAAGATTCTGAAGTGATAAATACAGAAAAGCATATCTAATAAATATGTATACTTCATTTATGAAAATTGAGATTTACTACTCATTCAATACTACGTAAACAATTGTAAAATGAAGTAAAGAATAGAACTGAAAAATGAAATAAAGAAATCAATTTTTATCCAATTGGTCCAGCAAACGAGCAAACAGGCCACCTGATGGTACCGAGTGGGCACTGCCAGCCATAAACATCTATAACGCTTGATCATAAATGTGTTGCCAACCGTCAAATTGGGAGGGGAGCGGAAAGGAAATAGTATGGGGAAAGGAAAGGTTATTAGGCATTCGGCAATCTCACTCACCGAATGGAATGAGAAAGCAAACTTTGACAGGTTTGCTGTCTTCACGCCGATTTTCTGTGAGACAGTGGTACCGCCCCGCACGAGCCTGCCCATTCTTGCTGAGTCATGATTGACAAAAGCGTGGCTCTACCACTTCCGTCCTTCTAAACATATTTATGCTGAGTCCTGCACTTACCTGCGAGAACAGTTGAGTGTTTTCTGATATCTAAATAGAAGTTTTAGGTATTAATAATTCCTTAAACCTGACTCTAATCCTTTCTTTCAATCTTATCCTCTATTTCTTCCTATATATTTTCTTTCTTTTTCTCTTCCTTTCTACTCTGAACTATTTGAACATTTATAAATACGACGTTTATAAAATGAGCGTCGACAACCCTTTCAATCTTCTAATGGTGTGACAGCGATTCCATCCTATCGCCAATTTTATATTTTTAAGCATAATATGTAGACAGCCGAGCTAACTGCCCGTCTGATGGTGAGCAGCCACCGCTGCTCATGTGGTTTGCAATTCTAGAGGCACTGTCAAGCGTCAAGCTGCCTACCGTGTGGTGAACAGTATCGAGCTTTGTTTGAAGAGGGATATTGTCACACAGACACGGAAGCAGGGAGGTCAGGGCAGAGCCCGCACGTGCGTGGTAGAATAGATCGTTAGACACGTATCGAGCGAGAACGAATAGTCTCCTGGTCACATGGGTCAAGTCTCTCTCTCTCGCTCTCTCTCTCTCTCTCTTCAGGCACAGGATCTGCTGAATCCCCCACGGATTGCCACATAGACCTGTTGGAAGCGGCCTGCATCCAGCGACAAATATATCTTCGGCAAACTGATATGTTTTTACAAACCAACAAGCAACAAATATTTTATAAATTACTTTAATATCGATAATACAGCTAATAACTGGTGTTTACAAATAGATAAAAATACTTAAGATAAAATACAAAGCTGTAGCCAGGAGTCGTTGGCAACCAGCCATCTCATTCGTAGAACGAGGTACCTCACGAATGTTTTTTTCATACAAATTTCACCATTATTTGATGATAGAAGTAAATGTGGGTCTCCAGTAATCTCACTCGTTGGATAACAAGTATCGATTCGAAGTAATCTTCTTGTAACATTATGATCTACACCAACTGAGGCGACCCAATAGCACTGCAATACTGCACCGTTTTTTTTTTTATTGCAATGATTGGCGAGACGAGCATACCATTCGCCTGATGGTAAGCGATACGACCGCAAAACCAAACAACTCCATGAATTACAAGGCAATGCTTGGCATTACACTGCGCTCGCCATTCTGAGACATAAGATGTTAAGTCTCAATATGTCCAGTAGTTACTCTGGCTACAATGTCCTTCAAACCGGAACACAACAGCGCATTTACACTGCTGTTTGGCGGGAGAAATAGACATTGCGGTGGTATCTACCCAGGCGGCCGCTCACATATGAGAGACCTACCACCAGTCAACACATATGAGAGTACCACCAGTGAACCACTGTTGCAGCCGCGGCTCCAGCACTCAGCGAGAAAATACTTGTTTACTGCTGCGTACTTGCTATTGCATAGTGTTTCATTTGTTTTAGATAAGTATCTAGCAGTTTTGCAGCTCTGATGTCTGATGTATAGTAACAACTAACAGAGTAGGTAGGTAGAGTTCACTACTATTTAATGTTTTTGGGAAGAATTCTCTGATTTTCTATGGATTTTTGATTAAGTAAAACATACATATTGTGTTCATATCAAACAACTATTGCTCACTTAAGTGTGAAAAGTCTGTTCAATGAAAAATCCGAAGACAGTTCTACTGGTTAACTCCCAAAGTCCCAACGCACAAAAAAAATCATGTTTGTACTTATATGTATACGCACGTAAGAAGTTATACTTTTTTTAAAGATAAAAGTCACTTATTTTTACAGTGGCCATAATTCACCACCATAATATATAATTTATAGTCACATACACACATGTATATTTAAGAATAAATATTGTTTTTTATCTTCATTTTAATTCCATATAAATCTTCACTTTTAATCGCACCAAGGGGTCCCTTAGACATCATTTCATTTCATATCACGAATTTTTACAATGGCCCATCATTCACTGCCATTAATAATTTCATCATAAACCACATTCACACATGTATACATATGTATTTATGAATTATGATTTTTTATCTCAATTGATATAAAACGCGTGTTGTAAATATATAAATATTTAAGAAACTATTTGAACCATTGTTACGAGTTGTCACGGAAATTTGACAGACAAGTAACAGCTAACTTCATTATGTCAGAGTCGGTGTGCGCGCGCATCTTAAAAAAAATACTCTCATACATTTCCAAACGTCCCAAAAGAAGTATACCTGCAAGAAAGCATTTTCGTGATCTCACTTAACTGGGGTGATGGGTTTCAAAACCAGTACCACCAACTATCATGCTTGGTGGCACAAGTCTGGGAGAGTTGGCAAAGGTGGCGATCGTCAAGCGTGCAGTGGCACACAAGCCACTTGTGTAATAACATTTATCCGCACACCTTCGTGTATTGCCAGCCACGCTGTAAATGCTAGGCCAGGTTGAAAATCATGCCCCGTTGCTCATGTATCATGGTTCCTGCATTGGAATGTGCGCTCTCTAACTCTGGATCTTGATATGCTTAAATCTAAAATCGATTAAAAATAACACTGTTTTGGTTATTACACCTTTTTACTAACTCCGCGAGAAAAAGTGACATTTTGTTATCCACGAGGTCTCAATTCGAGCATTACAGTTTTTAGTTGTATGTGTCTGCGGAACTCCATCAACACAATATAAAATTTGTTACCTGGCCCTGGAGCAGCGGTCACAATAATGCAGCGGACAAACACAGTGAAATCTTTGGGGGATGTCACGTCACTGCGAGATCATAGAGTCGTTCTTGCGAGTAGTAAGAATATATGCGCGGCTGGAGCGGGCGCGAGTGTGGCTGGGATGTTGTCGGCCAGGCGGCTGAGCAAGCGAGACGGGCGCGTGGTGAGGCAGGCGACGGAGCCGGGAGGAGGTCCGCCGCGCGGGTCAGGCGTGTCGCTGGCGCTGGCGCTGCGGTTGCGTAAGCGCAGTGCGGGCGGCGCGGGTTGGCGCGGGGTGGCGCGGGGCGGCGCGGGGCGGCGCGGGGGAGGCGCGCGGGCGCGGGTGCGCGGTGGTGCGGCGTGGCGCTGCGGCGGCGGCGGCTGCGGACTCGCGCGCTATCGGTCGCCGCGCGCACGCGCCCTGTGCCTCCACTCGCACCGGACACGCGCCGCTCAGCTACCAGCGACGACTATGCGCGCGCCGCCGTGACGCGCGCCCGAGCCATGGACGCACACATGCACGACAATAAGGACGACTACACTTTTGGTGAGTACTCCTCCCTACTACTCCAAGCTGGATCTCGGCACCGACACAGCTCCGCACTGCCGACGCTGCGCGCTGCTCCCGGGGCCCAGCGGCCGTGTTCTCCCAATTGGTCATGCGACTGCCGACTGAGAGACGCATAGCTCGCGTGGTATCTACATTTCCTCGGATCTTGTTTCATTTATGATAAAAAAAAAGAATAGAAGGAGGATGGTTTTCTCATCTCTTTTACCAGCTGTCATCTTATTTAGTGCTCCAGTACCTATGAATCCTGCTGAGCTATACAATTGGCAATAAACGCGTCGCTCGGAGAGGTGGGATCACGGTTATGCTTTGGCCTCTGCCCTCTCCCGGACTGCGTCGGTGGTGTTGTGCGCCGAGTGCGAGCTCAGCTACTTGGGAGACGGCACTGTAGTACTACTTTCACAAGTGCACAACTGTTCAGTCTGAAAATGTCACCGACCGTAACAGTACAAACGCGCATTTGTTTGCGTGCCAACGCGCGCGCAGTAGGTTTATTGCGGCGGCTAGGCGGCGCGCGGCGTGCACCGTGCGGCGCGGAGCTACGGCGCGCCTCCGCTCGCCGCGCTGCATGCACTTACGACCTCTTGCCACTCGAAAGCCGAAGCCCTTATCGGAGTACATTAGCGCGCCATTTTCATACGGCGCGCGTAGATTTGAGTTGTCGATGGCGAGTTTCCACGATCGTTCCGGGAGCGTGGTCTCCGGCGGCGCCCGGCGCGGCGTCCCGGTGCTGGGCGCGGGCGGCGACAGAGGCGGCGGGAGACACGCGGGAGACTCGCCGCTTTATCAGCCCACGATTAGATAAAGCGAAATCGCTGAAAGCCGTCGAGCGGCAGTAGGGCGCCGCGCGGCCCGCTCGGTTGGCGCGCCGCGCGAGGCACAGAGCGCGCGCTCCCGCCTGCCGCCGCCGCGTGCGCTTCCTTGTTATTGTTAGAGAGTGTTGACCGCGGCAGCGCCCGCTGACCCGCTTTCCGTGCACTCGCGCACCTGCCGGGAGCTACTCCGCCGCGACGAGCCTTTTCCGCCGAGCGCGCCGCGGCACCAAGAAGATGCGCTCGCTCCCGCGTGCAGTGAGTACCAGCGCTGATACCTACTCAGTGTATCAAACGGGTAGACCAGAGTGCTCAGCGAGTCCCCCGGGGTGATCTAGGATGGAGTGCGAGTGTGCCGCGCCGCATGCTCTGCAACGCGGCTATTTCCGTCGCTCTCTGATAACAAACCTAGCGCGCCTAGACGGATACCATTTTCCGAGTACGTTTATAATCATATAGACGCTAATTTATCTGTTATTTGAGTTATTAAACGCACATAGTGTGGTTCTTTGACTAACTCGTTTAAACTATGGTGTTAGTCTTGCCAATCCACCAAATATATCCCAAGATACGAGTTGTACGTTAGTTGGTTGAAAATCCTATAACGATTATGGAATCGTTGCTGCAAGTCACGGGGTGGCATTGAGGCGGAGCCATGGTCCGTAGTTGTGAAGTTTTGATTGTTGTTGAATGGTGGCATTTGACGTCATCGCTAACGAGGAGAGAGCGCGCGCGGGTGGCGCGGGCGGCGCGGGCGGCGGAGGCAGCGATAAGCGACAGTCGCGACCCCAGAGATCGGGCATCGTCCTCCCCGCGCCTGCGCTCCGCGCTGCCCCGTGGCTCGTCCTGCTGCAGCTCGGCAGCGAGTTGCACAAGGCGCAGCGCGCGGTACGTGCCGAGCGCGCGGTACGTGCCGCCGCCCGGCTCCGCGGCGCGCGCGCGACACGTCCGGCCGAGCTGCGAGGGCCGCGCGTGCTCGCACACCGACCAGTCGCATCTCCCTACACGCCAGCACTCGCGAACAGCGTTATACGAAATCCTATGAACTTCTACAAGAAACAATATTGTATAAATAAGGCTTTATCCCGTTTCTAAGCAGTCAAGTACGGTCTGCTTGTTAAAATTTATTTTTCTATACAATACACTATACAGTTATTATAATACTTAACTAAATTTACAACTAGTCAGTCAGGTTCGATCCTCTAACGATTTGAAATCCGAATCAAATATATTTATTACTATAGATATAGGTAATAATAACTGATAAGTTGTCCAAACCTAAAAATATATAGAGACTGTCTAAATTCTATTGGCGTGTGGCGAAATAAGGAACTTTAAAAACATTTTCATGTAAAATATTGCCAAGATAACACCATATGGCTCGAACTGTCAAGCATATATCAGATCTCATGTACAGCCAAGCTACTCCTCACGTCCTAACTCTATAAGGCCTCCGTCCATCAACTCTATACATTAGTCATAATAGGTGCCTTGGCCACGCTTCGCTTTCGCATAGAAGTAATGTGAAATATTAAATCACTGTTCAAATAAATTTATGTTATACAATAGTTCTTGTGGTAACGAAACGGCCACGCCATATATTTTGACTAAAGTATAGATTTTGTGAAGTTATGGAGTAAAGATAAAGAAGCTTAGCTCTACATGAGATCTATTATCTTTTTGCTTGTGGGGCTCATGTAGTCTTGTATTGGCATCGTTTTACATGCAAATATTTTTGGTGGGATTTCACTTCTTTTTGTAAGTTGCTTCTGACAGTATTATTTTTTTGGACGTATGTTTTTGTGGTTGCTTATAAAATATTACATTAGTAAGTAATATATAACAAGGATGCCTTGTCTGTTTCGTTCCACTATGTGTAAGGGGCGAGCCTATCGCCATATCGGGCACAAATACTTGAGTCCAGGTTGATAATGAATAGAAAAATCCAATATAATTTTGGCCGACCCGAGATTTGAACCCGAGAACTCAGCGTTGTAACCGTACCGTAGTACAACTGCGTCAGCGTGGCAGTCTTTACATACCATAAATGTTTTTATGGTATGCTGGTTTCGCCCCGATATTTTTCCTTCACTGTCATAGTGCGTGATGACTACTATTAATTTTATTTTATTTTTTATTTTATTTTATTTTTATTTTATTTTACCTGCGATTACCGTAAACATGTTTCTATCCGCGTCTGGTCCGTTACCGAGAGGCCACAATGCGCTTCCAAAACACTATGAAATATGTAAACACAAAGCAAACTTGCTGATAACGCTACAAAAGAAGCTGAATATTTAATTCAAAAAGGACGCTATTACGAGTATACATTGTACAGTGGAGCGCGGTGACATGATATTATAACATTTGACTAGTTGATTAAGACTGCCTGGGTGGCGTAGTTGTACTACGGTACGACTACAAAGCTGAGGTCGGGTTCGAATCTCGGGTTGGGCAAAGTGATATTGAGTTTTGTCTATTAATTATCAGCCAGGAGTCAGGAATTTGTGCATGTTATGGCGATAGGTTCGCCCCCTATCACATCATGGGACGGAACATACAAGGCGAAATGTGGTTGTCCTGGTGGCACCTCTGCCTACCCCTTTTGGGATAAAGGCAAGAGTTTATGTGTGTATGTTGATTAGTTTTTTTTTTATTTTGGCGCTAAGCAATGTTGATGTGGAGTGGAGTGAAGAGGAAGCTGATCAGCGAGTAGTGAGTAGTGACGCTTCATGCGTAAACGTTTCTTAGAAGTGTGTACGTGTTCATTAACCGTAGTGGCTGACGGTGCATTTGTTCATTGTATACAGCGACGTGCCCGCGGCGGCGCCGTGCGCTCGGCATGCAGATGTTCACGGAACTCTACTGCACCTCCACGCAGCATGCACCGCGCTAATACTAATGTTAATACCTAACATTTTACTTCAGACCAGATTAACCTGACGTCTGTACACCGAAAGGGAAAGCTGAAAGCAATAATTATAGGTCACATCCGGGTATGGCTGTCCGATTCCACAAGAATTAAATAAAATAATTCTACAACTAAATATCATTTTTGGTCGGTGCCTTATAAGTGTTATAGTTCGAGAGCTGGCACCAGTTTTTGGGTAGGTATTTGTGGCGAGCTGAAAACTTGTCTCTTACTTGTTCTATTATACCCAAACTCGGAACTGCAGACCTGCCTGCGCCTGGTGAGTTAATCTGCGTAATCTGGAAACAAAAATGTGTTAGAGGCAATATGCTATTTTTATATGTTGTAGTTCTATAACAATAAAATAAATATGGAAAAATAAAATTATAAATTAAATAAAACTACCCCTAAACATTTAACCCCGCTACTCACAAAACAGTTCAGTAGCTCCGAGTTGGGGTATGATAGGAGAGGTATGGAACAAGTTTTCTGTTTGCCTTAAATACCTACCCAAAAATTGTTGCCATCTCTCCTACTATTAGATATGAATAGAAATGGACTAACAAGCTTAAGAGCAGTATGGCAATAAATAAAATACATAATACACATATAGCATAGTCCAGCACGTTTGTATCTCATACAGTTGATAGAGGACTCTGAATTATTTCTTTCCCTACACGTACATCAATGTCTGTGAGCAGTCTCGTCAGTCCCGACACCAGGGTAACCTTGGCCAGTTTTGTATAGATAGTGGGATCGATTATACTGGCATAGTCTCGATGCGATGCATCTCCTCCGTGGCTTCCGCCCACTTGCACCGTGGTGTCCGCTTCGGCAGCAGTTTATTAGTCATATGGACCAGACCGAACCACCTTTACTTTCCTTATACAAGTTTTGTCTCTACTTTATCCTTCACTCCACAGTATTCCGCATCACCTCGCTCTCCATATTGACATTATAAACGTACACTTTACCCTTCTGATGTTACTCTCAAACTTCTCCTACAAGTCGCAAATATATACTACTGTAGAATAATGTGAGTATCGACGCGATCACATGTATGACGCTCTAACATCTAAGTCTCAAATCAGCTCGTGTTTCTTATCACGTTCCCTAAACTCCTTCTTTTATTGTATTCTATCATTGGTTACCTCAAGAACAAATTTTGTCACAATTTTAACTATTAAAATTAAAGATAAATGTAATTAAAACAAGATAAATCAATAATGTCCAATACAATGCATAATGTCGATAACTGGACCAACCAGATGAAATACAATATGAAACACGATGACGGGGAACGAACACATTGAATGAAAACAATTAACACGCAAATACTTATTTAGAAGAGTGAACTGTACTACTGATGTTCTATCAGCGCTTGTGAGCCGTTTTAGTCGTTTGTTTCGGGTGAGTATCGCACGGATATGTGTGACTCCAACACGGTCGCGAGGCTGCACCGATGCCTGTCCCTGCGTGTCACAACGCAGCGCTCACACTATTCCTGAAGCACGCGGTGTGGCGTGCGGGGGCCGCGTGTTGTTGCTCATGTCCTGGCGCCGCATATGGATGCGGCGGATGGATGCGGATGGATGCCCCCCCCCCTCCCCTGCCTCTTGTTGCTCAGCGTGTGCCATCAAATGGACAAAGTGTCGTGTACTCTGCGCGTATATATCAGCGCATATGAACGAATGACGCCTGGAATGAGTGAAAACTGCGTCATTGCCCAACAACATTTTAATAATCTCATATTATTCTGCCAATTAGTAGTATCTTTGTTGTTGAAATCATATTATAGTTAATTGGCTGGCTGAAATCGGTCATTTTTAACTCTCTACATTTAATAATAATTTGTTAATATTTTTTTCATCGTCCATCTCTATTGCCTTGCTGCAACTGGAGTTATATTATGGTATGTAGGTTTAAGGCCAGAGAATAAAACACCGGTTCTTGTATATTTACATACATGTATCAAAAGTACTCTGTACTCTGCGTATAGTAAACGAAGTTACAGATAAAACCTGTGTAAAATGTAGAGACTGACTACCGAGATATTTTTAGTATCGTCCGCACTAGTACGTGTCTTCGCGAGGTAGAACTGAACTTAGTTCAGTTCAAGCAATTCAAAAACCCGCCGCAGAGAGTAGAAGGAGTATAAAAACAATTTAACACGCTTTTACTAGCTTCGTATGTAACGGAATCTTTGAAGTCGATTTTCTAGCACTTGGAACCGTCGAATTGTTTTTTTTTTTACATTCGAATTGTTAATAGATATATGATTAGAAAATGGAGTAAAATACATTTATTTTATGGTTAAAAAGCTAAGCAATTATTTTTTCATTTTAAGTACAGTCTTTTTCTAAAGTGTGCTTTTTAGTTTTTTTTTTAATTATTATTTCTTTACTTTATTCTTATGATCGTTCATTGATGTTGTTTTCAATTAGACTTCGATTAATCTTAACACCATCTTTACACCAAATGATGTTTTTTTTATACTATTAACGCTTTTATTTTATTTTACTACTTACTTAGTACTTACTTTTCTAGAAATAGTTAAATTTTTGTCGTAGTACGTAAAGCTTTTAATATTCTTATTATTTACGAATTCACGTAGTATCTCAAATATTTTAAAAATCAAGGAAACTGATTAGTTCATGTGTAATCCCTGAACTCATTCACTGAGAGTTACAACTAAAACATTATTTAATTGTTTCTTAGAACTCAAATAGTTACGAGTGTACAGGAGTGAAAACTTTGCCAAATAAGATATAATATATTAATTATTTGTCTAACCGACTATATTTTAATTATTCTTGTGTAAATATTTACGCAACAGTAAATGTCTTTGTTTGCTGTGAAGTCACGATGCACACTCTCCACCTTCACTTATTTTCACTACTCGCCCTGCTGCCGGCACTGGACATGCTTGTGAAGCGCGGTCGTGCCTGCCACCTCGCTGCTGCTGCCCTGCGAGTGATGGCGACAGCCCGCAATAATTATACATGTGTGACTAGCGACTACTTTCACGCGGCAATTCGCTGAATTTCCTCTGCACATACACGCGTATATAATATACACACTTACTATGCGTATAGTTATACTTCGGCATGTCGACGTCGATCCTTCGAATGCTATATTGTAGTTGTGTGCCGACAGCAGTGAACTCCAATGTGTGTGTGAGTGTGTGTGTGTGTGTGTGTGCGTGTAAAGGCCGCGTTAGTGTGCGTGCCTGCGCGCGCGGCCTGTACCGTAACTCGTATTAGAGAACAATATTACTTGTACTATTAGAGAATAATTGGCTGCGAGACCGGTTTAATGACGCTCTACATTAGTGAGCCGCGCTCCGTCATCACTAACGGAAGAACACAAGCCGCGGGACCCACTACACTCATCACCACTCCGATTCATGCATGTACTGCGCGGAGTCGCTGCACTGCTCACTGCAGCCGAAACTGGCTGCCACACTGTACATATGTATGCTCGTTGTAGAGCTGCGAGTGTGGTGAGTAGGTACCGGTGGAACGGTTAAACGTGGCGACGCGACGCGGCGAGACGCGCGGCGACGCCGGGCGGCGCGGGCGGGGGGGCGGCGCGCGGCGCGGGGGACGGTGCCCGCTGATAACGCCTGAACCGGCGACCTCCGGCCTCCGCGCTTAAAAGTATTAATATCGTTATTTGTTTAAGTGTCGCCACCGCCTCCCGCGCCCGCGCCTCCAACCCCGCAACTGCCCATCGGCGGTAAGCGATGTTTAAACAACGATAAAACTATTTCACAAGGGCAACATAAAAACAAGCTCGTGATCACAAACAAGTGCGCCATGTATACAGCAAGACCAACCGAGCGCGAGCTGCCCGCGGGCCAGGCACTACCCTTCACGCAACATTCTGTTAAAAGCAATCGACAATATGTTGCCGACCCTATATTTTAGTCGGGTCTTACCGACTGGGTCACCAGTCACCACACGGTCGAGCTGCCGGTGGTGCCCACACGGCACCTCTGTCTCTGGCGCGGGTGCAGGCGGTCACTCAGCCCGCCAGTCACCATATTATGTAAACTGTTGTAGTGGCATACTCGCTAATGCGGCAATTATAATATGAAATTTATGTTAGTATGAAAATCATTGCAGATGAAAAGGGCTGCTAAAACATACTCGAGTCTCTACTGAATACTGCCAGCGCTAACATTGCATGTGCGTGTGTGCGCGTTACATTGGAAGTGAGTGGTGGACTCCTGGTAACGGACCAGACGTGACCGCCAACATGTTTACGGTGGTCGCGGGTTCAAATCCTAGGGCGCACCTCTGACTTTTCCGTGTTATAGGTGTATTGATAGTCAATCACCACGCACTATAACGATGAAGTAAATCATCGTGAAAAAATCTGCATACCACAGCGATTCGGAAGAAATTTTATTATATTATGTAAAAGTCCGTCAACCCGCACTAGGCCAGCGTGATAGACTATATGGCCGAACCCCTCTCAATCATACTCCCGATTGCAGAGGAGGTCCGTGCCCTGCAGTGGGACGTGGGTGAATAGACTGAAACAGATTGACAATGCATCCTTCAAGTTTATTTTTTATGTCTGTAAAATCTAAGGCTCGAGTTTTCAATCGGAAACTAAGAATCATTCTTCAATGATATTAATACAACATACATTTTGAATAGGCACATATTGTATTTTATTTGACGAATACATTTTATATAACGATTGAAATATTCACCCTGCAGAAACAAGGAGAGCAGGTAGAGTTAAACAAATGTATTGAATATATGTATTTATCTAATAATTATTCATACATATTATAATTATGTATATGCATATATTTTATATATATTTCAATAAATATTCGTTATACTCGTAGTATGGTATGTAACTACCCATATTTGTACGTATTTAAATATTTATCAGTTTTGAATTTTTCTCTTGTAACTTTTAAATACATATTTATACGCCCACTTCAGCTCATCTCTGCATCACCCAAAAGTAGCCTGGTAGATAATGCCTCAGGCATTAAGTCCGCCTCATATACAATGTGTATGAACCATAATAAAAAAGTATTATCCATGTTCAGCTGAATAAGCTTTCGTGACGTCACAGCACGCATGTAGTGCATCCCCGCGCATGGTTGGCAGGAGGTAGCCGATGCACATCGTTGCAGCGCGGGTGCTAAAACTCCACTTGGTATAACAGCACATGTGTTTTATAATTCTGAAAACTAAAGTATCTATTCTAAACTTATTAGCTCTTTTTGCACTATAACGCTGTTGTTCAACGAGCTGAGATCATGTTCCTGCGAGTGTTATCTTAATTTTCTTTCGTTTGACAAAAAGCTGGCGGAATCTTTCAAAGATTCAAATGGATGAACATTTGCTTCAGTGCAAGTCCATTATTCTGTTTATTACCGACTTTTATTCTGTTAAAGTATTAGTACAGCGGCGGCTAGTTACAAATGTGTTTTCTTAGAACAACGAACCCAGGCCCGTCCAGTATCTTCATAGTCAATTACGTGTATAATGAACAGTGCATTATTTAAAAAATATATTTGTATTTTTATGGATCTAAAAAATATAATATGGTAACTTTGTTGAAATTCATGAATTGTTTAATAGGACAATATATTTGATTTATCTTCTATAAAGTGTTATGTTATTTTGAATTGAGAATTACTATTAATATATTTGAGGACTATTTAGTTATTGTTATTAATTTTATTACAATAATATTAATATTTCAATAATTTATAAAGTAAATCAATTGACCATTTGTCTAGGAAATTGAGAAAAATAGAATTATTGGGAAAAAGTATGTGTTAGATTTTGACATCTTGACGTGTGTAATTTTTATGGAGTTTTGATTAATTTTTGGTTACTAATTGTACAAAATAAAAGTGTGATCAGAGAATCTGTGACTTTACTTTTAGGTTCCTTTCTTCTGAACTGCCTTACAAAAGCCTATTATTTAAGTTTAATTAATGATATGAAAAAGTGTATTCGTTATCTTCACATCAATGTTCCATAATTTCCGTCTACAAGCGATAGGTACTGCTAGATATAAAGGGGCTTTATTGTATTTATATAAAAGTTAAACGCGAACAAATAATACGGACAAGAGACAAAAACGTCGCGTGGCCGGGAGTATGGCTAATACTATTGATGGATGCATGGAGTACTACTACAGAATAATACGTAAATATGTTTGAAGGAAAATTAAGAAGAAATGACTCGTTACCAACTGTAGGAATGTCCCGAGGTGTCAATAAACTCAGTATCAGAACACGAAAAATAATAGAAAAGTAAATAAATTTGAACTCAAATATTAGGACATTTGCGTGTATCGCAGTTAAATCGGCAGATGCAGGTAACGAGAGCGCAGAGCCCTAATGTTCCCTACATTGTTTGCTAGTGAGTAATCTAATTGTTCCAAATGGTGTTGCTAAAAGAATCGGCAAGGTAATGGGCTCGGGCGGGCCACGTCACGAGTCACACGCTGCTCGTCCGAACTGATAGTAGAGCAGTCGTGGAGGCGCGCATTGTGCGGCGGCCAGCCAGCGTGCCCGCGCCCTTAGTCACCGCGCGCCAACCACCCATCCATCCACATTACTGCATATTGTGTGGGTACATGCAACCATCAAGCACAGAGTCCAGGCCCAATTCAACAACTAAAAAGCACACAAATATGTGTGTTGGTGCTGGAATCGACTCCGCGGCCCTTGTTTAGTGTTGTACAGCCGCGCCTTGATAGACAATCAATAAAGCGCAGTTCACTGTGGTTAACGGTCGTGTGTGCAGTATCAGCGCGGCGGCGTTTTTGACATTTCAACAGTGCTTTAGTGCGCTGCCTCGCAAGAGAAGCGAGTGCGTGGACACTTTTACCCCGAACTAAGCATAATGAACGTTTCATCGGACCGCGTTCATTTCGCAGCGTCATTTGTACTTGAGTAGCGTATACTGCGACCCGCTAAAACATAACCGTGTGTGTATTCCCGCCGGCATGAAAGCGTCGACACTACGCGCTACAGTCACAACACTTCCGGTGTATGAGTTTAATGAGTATGTAGTACAATCATAACTGGCGCAAATACAATGGCGAGCAAACTATTTTTCCCAAATAAAACGCGTAATTGGTGCAAAGGATTGCACAATCTGAAAATCAAACGTGTGTGGGGCGTCATCTTATGTACCTGCTATAAAAAAGCTCTTTGATTATTTTTGTTAAGCGGTCTATCTGAAAGTTCGAATTAAAATCTTCTTAAGGGTACCAAAATGGGTATGTGTGTGTAACGGGCATCAGCAGCGCGAGGCGGGGCCGGGCGGCCACGACTAATAAAACCTCGCGGGTCGTGAGGAGCCACGCGCTACTGGTCGCCACTCCAACACTACTCGTATTGATTCTTTTTTGCTATTTCACCACACTTTTTTATTTAAACTAAATTAACTTTGGAAATTAATGTAACTCTACTGGTTTGGAGGCGTACTCGGTTACTATCTCTATCACAAAATCGCCTTCAGATAAAAATTTCTTGAAGTCGATTATAATTATAATGCCTAATAATAGTACAATGAACCAAAAAAAAAACTAATAAAATGAATGTGTTTCACTTCATTTTCTCATCTTAAACTCATTATATTTTTTTTACCTTTTTAGTTTGGTTTTTGACTAAAGTGTGTTTTTCAGTGTTTTAAGCGATAATTGATTTTTTTTTAGTAAAAAACGCCTATCTATGGGCTATCTTAACAAAGGAAGGTAGTTGTGCGCAAAAATTCCGGTGAAGATAATGCCACATAATTTTTAAATTATTGTATTGTCATCAGTTTTTGAGAAGTATGCAAAGTTTCAGTACTCGAAAATTTATTTCAAAAATTCTGTTACATACATACATACAAGTACAGGCGAAGCTAATAAAAGCATGTTAAAAGACGAGCATTGCAACCACAACCTTTACTAATCGCATTGTACTCGCAGGCCTAACGGGGCTGAATATGAAAGAAGGAACGTGTGAATAAAATGGTAGAGTCCAACTCGGACTCTACTGTGCAAGTACGATACATCTGCTGTAAATAAATAATATCCATCCAAGAGACCGTCCCGACCAAGGAGCCACTAACAAGTAACAAGCGGTTAAGTACTCGAGTCCAACAGTCGAATGAATCGGACCCGAATGAAATCACGTCCAAGTGACCTAAGAAATGTATCACATTACGAGGTAGCCCCGTTCAGATATACTAGTAGTTGGTTTCATTCAAAGATGTCTTTACTCGGCGGATAAGTCCCGTATGCGGACTATAATATGAGTTACAATGTCTGTCGTACCAATTTAATCAAAAGTGTTTCTGACAGCCTTAGTGGCGCAGTTCGTAACGTGACACCACGCGTTTGCTCCCCGGCCGAATCAAATGTTCGTGTGACGCACTATAGTAAATGAGTTGACTCTAGGCTGCTGGATTAGAAATTTGTGGAACACAAAATACTCTAACATTTTGTGATATCAACCTTATTGTTGAGGACACACGCTATAACTATTTGTATGATTTTTGTGTGTATTCATTTTATATACATACCTATATATATGATTTACAAATACTGTAATTGTACTCCGTAGAAATCCCTGCGTCGCGTCGTTGGGTTACGTGTTAATGAGAATTATTTTAACCAAACGTGGTCCTCACTTAGACTGCGCCATTAGTACAAGTGCAGCGGCGGCGAGGCATTGCTAACTGATTGATGACGCTGCTGCACTCCGCCTGGCTCCGACGCGGCCGGTGCGCGCTCTCTCGCAAGGCGCGGCGCTGCTGCCTGCGACACTGCGTGCTGCCTCGCATCCAACGCATGCCCCGCGTTGTGTGTCATGCGGGGTGTGAGGCGCGGGGGAGGGGTGCCGGACGCGCTCCCACCGCCTTCCGCGAAACACTCATTAGCCACTATTGTACTGCGCCAGGAATTTGGCATTACCGGCTAATGCCTATAATTGTTCTTATTGTAACATCCTTACAACGAATAACCCACTATATATATTATATTTGTCATATTTACTCGGATATTCTGGAAAAGCCTACAGTGTGGGAATCTCTGGTCGGCGGGGCGGCGCGGGGTGCGGGGGTGCGCGGGGTGGCGGCCCCCCGACGCGTGCGCTAACAACGTGTTCGCCACAAACTACACAAATGACCGAGCGGTTGTTTATTTTCTCTTTGTGTTATTGAAAAATATTATGAAGTTGTAACAAGTCGTGAGCAAAAACAGTCCCCCGGCGCGAGGCGGCGGGGCGCGCTCGCTGCTGTCACAACACTTTTTTCGTGCGCTGTTCGGATACCGGGAACGGTTAAATTGTCGCCGGTCGCGATTTACGGCGACCTTACTGTTAATGCCGTACAATTTATAGGTTCCCGGGAGCGGCGCGCGGGCTCGCTGCAAAAACTGCGAGTCGCGTCAGACACGCGGGCGCACGCTCACTGCGCCCAGCGCCTTCCCTATAAATACCTACTACCGACTGTATACATTGCAATTGTTTGCAAAATTACTAGACCTATGTACATTACTAGGTATATGTAATTTTATGTGCTTCGATGTCGAAATATTAGTTGTTGGTGGTAGGATGTTCGTCTCCGCCCGGATGGCTACCGCTGTGCTTCGTGTAGGAAGCCGCGCCACAGCGAGCTAGGCAAGTGTGTCGCGTCTCGGCTTCCAGCACTTCGGTGTAACACTTTCGATCGGTGAGACATACATGGTACCTACATCTCATCGGTAGAAGCGCTGCCTACAACCCAGACCGCACTTTTTTTCTTTTTTTTTTTATCTGGCCCGGCATAGTGACTGCATTGCACCTGATGGTAGGTGCTAATGCCGTCCAGATAGAGTATCGAATTGAATCAGATGGTAGTCTCATACCATTCGATACAATCATGCCGGCCCGCTGAGATGCCTCTTCACGCTACGGCGGAAGGACCCAGGATTATAGGAAGGAGGGAACACGTGTGATGGCAAACCGTTCCACAGCTTGACTGTGCGGCAGAAAAAAGTAATAGAGAACCTTTTGGTTCGCGCCGAGATGGATTGAACAGTCAAGCTATGGCTCCGCGAGCCAGCACGCGTGGTTCTGTTTAGAACCACACCACTGCACGTCACATGCATTGCACTAGGCATCAGGTAAAATTAAGTCACTTAAGTCTTCATCGCGCCCGCATGAAAAATGCTTGTTACCTGAATGCTACGTTTACGTTAATAACGTTGCGGGCGTAAACACTTGCATACTAAAGTAACTATTATCCCGGTGGTTACCCGTAACATGTATATTTGTATATGTATATGTCGGTGGTGGCTAGTGTCCACTGCTCCTATCGACTGTGGTGTCTGGTATGTGGTGTTTGAAGGCACACTAAAAGAGTGTCGAGAGCCTACCAGCAGCAGCGCGTGCAGGGCGGCGCGGCGCGTGGAGCCTGCGCGTCTGCAGCGTGCCCTAGGTCGGGAGATGTTGCAGATAAGGCGGGGTCGCACACGTGCCGATAACTTATCTTGAGCGCCGCACCGGCCGCGATAGCAGCGCGCCGCAACACCACGATCAGCTGATCGCGACGCCGGCACTACGACAACGCGCCGAGCGACACGAGCCCGCGACCTGCAGCTCCGCACTCCGCAGCAGGCTGGCGCCTTACCCAAGCACCAGGCGCAGACACTGCATTGTGTCGGCTAGGCGAGCACCAGGCGCGCTGCCCCGCATTCCGGAAGTGATAGCCCGAGCTTTATTTGGAAGTGTTCGCTGGTGCGATACGCATATACAGCGTACAGTCGCGAGATAAAGAGTGCTCGTGAGTAACGAGCGGCGCACGTGTGGCCGGGTGACGCGGCACGCCTGGTGGCCGCGCGGGTGATGCCTTGTTTAGGTTTACGTTCATCCCATGCAGATATAGATTACCTTTAATAATCTGTGCATGCGGAAGACGTTATGGCAACAGGCTCTGGTGACGCTTCATAAACCTCCCTCGCATATATTGCGAGGGATGCGCGGGGTGTCCGGTGCTGCGCTGGGTCGGGGTTGCGGCGCGGCTGGACCCTCCCCGGTGTCGGGCCAGGGTGTGTTGGTGGGAGTGGCGGGTGTGGGTGCGGGTGGCGCGGGGCGGCGCGGGCGAGTGGCGGCGCGGCGGGCGCCAGTGCGGCAGTGAGCGCAGCGCGGGCGCAGTGAGTGCACGCGTTGGGTGCAGTGTCGCGCCGGTACTAGTGAGCTCGTGGCCGACTGTGAGTGACAGACATGCTGCACGACGCGTGGCCCAACACCTGGCACAAGGCGGAGGCCTTCGAGCTGGACGCCATCATCGCGGAGGTCAACAACAATTGTCTTAAAGGTACCAGTACCAGTCAGTGAGTGCGCCCCGCTGCAGCGCTGAGGCTTCCTGGGCCTCGTGACTCATTCAACTAAAACACGCCAAAACGGCGGAGTTTGTTATTGTAATGTACAGGCGAGCGAGGCCGTGATGCAGCCAAGCTCAGTCGCGACATTACTGTGCAATTTTTAAACTGTCGACTATATTGACTCCTCCATAAGCTTACATATTTTTAGATATGTATAATTGAAGTAGGTATTATACATATTACATAGCATTTGAGGCTGTTTATCCAGCATGTCGGCATGTGTAGTGCAGCGGCGGGCGCTGCAGCGACGAGCCAACGCGTGGTAATCATAGTGTGCTCGAGTTTGTTTGTCGTTTAATTAGTTGGCAAACATCGTTAACGGTATTTTTGTTTTCCTGTTTTAATGAGCGGCGTCTGATCGCACCTCATTAGCTGTCTAATTATTGTCAGTCTGTTGAAGAGTAGCGATCGCCGTGAGTCCGTTATATTCCGTTATATTGAGCATTAGCATTGGTCGTAGTGGCGGCTCGTATAGTGTCTGGTGCGGCGGTGTCTGGCTAGCGTGATGTATGGCAGCGGTGAGTGTGCGCGCGCAGCGTGTAGTGAGCGGCGGCGCGGGGCGGGGGCGGCGCCGTGCGCCAATCACTCGGCTGCGGCGGCGCGTTGAGACGTGTGCGTGTGCGCAGAGGGCGAGGCGGAGTGCGGCGCGGAGGGCGGCGGCGGCGAGGCGGAGAGCCCGCCCCCCCTGCCGGCGTACGGCTACGCCCCCGGGGGCGGGCTGTCGCCGTCCCACCCGCGCAGCTACCAGGAGCTGCGGCCGGCGGCGGCACACGCGCGCGACATGCAGACCTACGCGCACCTCGAGGAGTCGCTGTTCAAGGGGCCGGGAGCGGCGGGCGGCGCAGGCGGCCCGGGCGCCGCCTCCACGGACGGCGTGTACCTGCGCGGCCGCAGCCCCGAGCTCACGCCGTCGCCCGAGCGCCGCGAAGACTACCGCCAGCTACACTACGAGCAGTACGCGCCCGCGCCCGCGCCGCCGCCCTACTCGCACGACCACCACCACCACCTCGACTCGTGAGTACCAACACCAACACCTGCACCAATATCACTACTAACACCAACACCAACACCAACATACAACATACAACACTCCACAAACCAACACATTGAACGACACAGGTATGGCAAGGAGGTGACACAAATACACAGTACAGGCACTATTTCTTCTACACAATACACTATAACTATGTTTTGTTGCTTTGTGGGATTGTAACATCGCCATACTGGAGCGCAAACATTCATACAAAAATGTGCTCCACCTGGGAATCGAATGCACGACTTTATACTAAATTATACTTTATATATTTCACAAAAAAATTATGTTATAATAAAAACATTAAGGGTAAACAAACATACTCGAAGGGCCATTTGTAAGCAGTAAGCTGACAGTTATATTTAAATTGTGGTTACTTGATACCGGCGTAGGAGGAAAACTCGTAATCGTGGAGGCGGCGTGTGCCGGGTGCCGTGCAGGGTACACTCGCAGTGCGTTGTGTTTGGCTACAAGGCGCGTAATCTGCTGTTGCTAAGAGTTCTCCGTACCGCGCGCTCTGACGATTACAACACATTCTCATCTAGTTCCGATACACCATATCTCAGAGTAATACATACACATAGATAAGTTTACGCGTATTTCTGTGATGGGCTAGGTCTAGAAGCCACCAGTGCCAACCTCATTCTGTCCCAGACCCTGTAAGGAGTGCTGCCATGTCTAGAATAAATTCCACTCCCGCAATTTATTTCACTTGTTTTGACGTATATGTGAAATATAAATAGGCGCATTCGGCTAGACGCCGGCAGTGGAACGAAAGGCCGCGGGTTCGATCCCCTTACCGAGCCAAAATATGATTGCGCAATCCAAAATATGTTTTGGGTCTGGGTGTTTGTGTGACTAAAAAGTCTCTTGTAGTATCTGGTACCTAAGTCACAAGACTCGGTCTTAATGTTGGCTAAGGATTATGTAGGTATGGGAATTTTGGGTATATTTATTTATAAAAGATAAATTACCATATAAATATTCACGTCCCATTATAGCCATATTAGAATTGGAATTTGAGGAATCTTTTTTGAAGTGATCATCTATTATACGTCAGTTACATATGAAACTCGAGCAAAGTGGTGGTGTTCCTGCACTCTGGTATCATGACCGTGCTGTGACCGCGTCAGGCAATAAATATTCCTGGTATTTATAATTAATTCGGGACGTCAACTCGCCGTTGACGTTTGTTAGTAATGTAGTTCGTAGTAGTGTTGGTAGGTGTGGCACGCTGCAGTGAGCAGAGCTCTCATGCTGGTAGGTGTCGTGTGTGGTGTGCTGGCGTGGAGAGCAACCGACCGCGACGTCGCATTACTCCTGCAGAGTGCAGTTCAGGTTCATTTCATTCAGCCCGTGTGGCGTAGTTGATACGAGAAGCCGCCAGTTTGGTCCTGCACGGTAGCCAATTTATGGACCCACAAGTATCTATTTGTATGGAGTAGGTGTATTTTGAGACTGTAGAGGACTATTTGTTTTGTATTGTATCAGCCCATATATAATGTTCCACTGCAAGAGAACGATTGAGACGGGTGTCAGAACTATGAAGTCAGGATTATACCTATGTGTAATTATTTATTTATTTTTGTTAAACAAAGTAATACGTCACATATAGTGCAGTTGTGATATGTCGAGCTACTAGTGTTGACTGAGCTGCTAGTTCCATTATATGCTGGAATATATTGTCTAAAAACCTCAAGTCCTATGTATGATTGGTAGTGGTCGAGGCCGTTTCAAATTGTAGAAGCTGTCTTAAGTTAAAAATGTATAACAAATAATGATACTATAGGCATGAACATGACATGATAGGTATTTAATATATGTCGGTGTATCGGCTACACACTACACAACGCGTTGAGAGTACAGTAGCAAGCGTAGAGAGTAGTGAGTAGTGTGGGAGGCAGGCTCGTTGGGAGCGTGCAGTACCGGGAGACGCGCGAGCGCACACGCACCTGGATATTGTTAGTATACATTTGTATATTGGTACCTATATAATGTAGTCTGCCACGCGAGCAACCAGTGCTCACATCACCAGACACACTCCGTCACAGAGAGACTTCTCTACATCTTATACAATTGCTATACTCTACCATTCATAATGGCTCTACCATTGTGATTGTGTACTTGTTGTAGCTTGTTAAAGCTTATGTAGTAAGAAGAGTTTCAATCGGTGAGTGAGATTGGCTGACGCACAAAAGCTTGTGGCCGGATATTCCTATACCCGGGAAGTTACAGTCGGGGGGAGAGCCGTTGTTCACCGACGGAGGCTCCGTGCGGGCTGCACCACAGCACCACATTCATCATCAAGTGTATTATAATCACTTCGTTGTGACAGTATATACAAAAATAAGACGAGCAGGAATGTAATATGTATATGTTTATAATGTATATAAAAGTAAGAAGAGCAGAAATATGTGAGAGTAGGTTTTATAGAATAATAACGTGTCAAGAGTGGACTTGTAGAGTGCAGGGTTCTAAGCCGTGTGTACGCATTTTCTTTAGTCACAGTTACACTAATTGATTTCAAATTGTAACAGTATTTCATTTGCAATACAATTTCTTAATTGGAATGATTAATGTGACTTTAATTGGAGTTATTATAATGACTTATTAAAAATAGTTTGTACGTGTTTTTGTGCAAATGGAGAAATGATAAACAACCAACAAGGCACTATCACGAGTTTATAAACAAGTCTCAATGTCGGTATTATAATAATAAAATAAAATAATATAAACTAATATTGAAATCCTTTAGACAATATTTAAACTTTGATTTGGAAAAGATCACCATTTCCATTTTAGTGATGATCATCAATAGGTTGATTGTCTCTTAGGTTAATTATATTTTTTCTATGTTACAGACTTACAAACTTTTTTATAGTAGCTTCAAGCAGCTATTAGTTACAAAAAATTGCCCCTTCTTCATTACTTAAGACTTACAGTAAAAGTAAGAATTAACCGCACAATCGTCCGTCTCCTCCCAGAGACCGGAGTATATCGTGAGGGCGTTGCTATACGTGTGCTCGATGTATGTCTATAACTTTTATTCATTCACATAGCCTTAAAATATTACTTACATAATTTAAATTCGAGCAAACTCTTTGTTAGATAACAAAATAATTGTTTACAAACAAAAATATATACAAACAGTACTGGATATCTGATAATGAATGGATAAGCATTAAACAGTGAAACTCTTTCGCCAGACTACACGAATAATCTAACTGATAGCTGTATACGAACGAGCGACTATGTGAATATAAGCAGTGAAAATATGTAAACACGATAATAATTTTTGATCAAATTTTGTAAGTATTGCTCGCACTTTGAACTCGTAATAGGTCGAAAACTATACTCGTAAATGCGACAACCTGTTTAGACTTGCCAAACGGACGTGCCTAAAATACATGCACAGTCATAACATTACTCTCCACGCAGTTACATTAGCAAACAAAAACACCTAACCGACTGCAAACACATCTCAATTTATTAGAATATTTTTCAAATTAAAATAAGGAGAAAAAACATGTAAGCATAAATATGAAATTAATAAATAAAATAAATAATAAATACACCCAACAGTCACACACATAATCCCGACGCCACATTAAGATCAATTAAGTCTTGTGTCGCAGGTATCAGAACTACGAGAGACTTTTCGGTCTCACAAACACCCAGACCCGAAAGAAATATTTGTGGGCGGCACAAACATTTCTCTCGGTGCGGGATCGAACCCGCGGCCTCTCGTTTCACAACCGGCGTGTAACCAACTGCGCCACGGAGGCTGTCCGTGTGAAATTATATGAACACGTTAAAATTGGATTTAAATTAGGCCTACACATCCTCTATCACATTGTGTTCCCGAACATACATTGTGTAGGAGCGTGGCAGTGTAGCTTGTGAACTGGTAGAGATACTATGTATGCAATACCAACCACTGCCATCTTTGCATTACGTAAACGCAGTAAAAGTTGACACTGGTTAGTATACAATTTAGGATATTAACGAATTCGAAATTGCTTACCAATTTTATTTTTCAGTAACTACTATGTAAAAAGTTAGTGACAAGGGAACTTATTATATTTATGCATATTGCGATTAGTCAATAATAATATATTGTCGGCAACAACAAATCTATGAGAACTGTATATTATATAAAGGACCAACTTTTCCTACAAGCCGAACAGTACCAGGTAACTGTTGCGGTCGGAGTCCTGCATTTAATATTTATTTAGTTAATGAACACATTAATTAATAGTGTTTGCGTATTACTCCTCGCTCCTCGCTCACTATCTGCTGCAACGATTTTAATGGCTTCGCCGTAAATATATCTACACCGAATAGAATTTGTTATTTTGATTTCCATTGAGCACGCGTAGGGAGCTCAGGTAATGTCTAAAATATTTAGCTGTAAATCAGGTCGTAAGAACCGGTAATTATTGCTGGTCGACACATTTTAGCCTCGTGTTTAAATTTTTCGTAGGAACAACCGTTAAGTGCCTACACAGTTTTCTGTGGTTAGTCATTGCGGGGTAAATTTACTTATGTTTAGCTGGACTATGTATGAAGACAATAACAATGCTTTTGTTTGTGTTTGTCTAAAGGAAATATAATTGACTATTATTATAGGCATCAGTCATTTTTCTTTGTTATTAAATTAGTAATAATGAATCAGTCCGTTGTTAAAGCACTTGAACAAGAAGAATAAATTTGTGTTTGTGGTTTTAGATGTTGACTCGAGACTTAAACTAAGTATCTGAGTTATTTGTTACATGTTTATTAATATTTTGCGCAAGTTATATCTATTATAAGTATATTATTCTCATTATCTGATTGTATTTACAACTGGTATAGAGTAAGTTGTTGAAACGTAATGTTCTCGCTTGCGAACCGTATCCGCCCACGATGAGTTTCGGCATTGTTGTCAGTCGCCTACACTGGCAGAAGTGACCTCATATTAAAGAGGGATACACTTGCATGTGTAGGATACATTTGGGAGTATATTATACATTATATTAGCTATATACATTAGAGTATGAGTATGCATAATGAGTGAAAACACTCGACAGAGTGCCGGACCGCAGGTCTCCAGCACATCCGGCTCCAAGGACCGTTTTATTATTTATATCGGTTTCTGTTCATTATCGCTTATGTTAATATTAATGAAATAACTAAGTTAAAAAATACATTTAATGCCAGTTCTTGACAGTTAATTAATCAAATAAACCAAGTGATACGGGTATATTGTCAAAATGTAACTAGTCGTGTGCTTTGATCAGTAATTATCTGTTAGCAACATAATATGATAAGCTTACATAGATATCTCATTTATTTCAAGTGTATCAGGGGAATAAGATCAATGCATTAGAATAGAATAGGCTAGTATGTGTGATGATCAGGATACTGTATATAACAACGATGAGTAAGAATAGAAAGTAGTGAGAGCGGAGCAGCATGGCGGGCCGCGCGCCCTCTACCTGCCTGGTGCCTACACTATTCACATTGCTCCCGATGCTTTAGAGAGATGTCTGAGCGGTGCAAGCTGTCGTAGTTTCAACAAGTTTCTTACTTTATATATTAGAGGCCAACCAGTTTCATACATACATTTAAATGCAAAACGTTCACAAATAAGTATCGTGTAATTTTCATACATTAAAAGTAATTTGGTACATTTAAAGCGAGCATAGTATTTGTAAAATGTATATTACGAAACTATAAGACTTTTAAAAACATACACATATGTTAATTACAGCACACGTTTTAGATAATATCCAAATGTATGAATTACAAATTAATAATTACGAAGCTTGTTTGGGCTGAGCGCGTCAGCGCAAATGAGGCTCAAGTGAGTCGTATGAAATACCTACATTACTCTTGCGCATGTGAGAGACATCCGGCCAAGTAACCAGAGGCCGTGGGTTCGATTCCCACAGACACAATGCAAATTTTTTGTCAGTATGTTAAAGGAGTGTGTTGTTTGAACGCGTCGCGAGTGTTGCAGCGCACTAGCCGACTGGCAGGGTGTGTAGAGTAGTGTAGTGTAGTAGTAGAGCGCGAGTAGCAGCTGGCGAGCTATTTGTAGTGAAAGATTCATTCGTTGTTTCGAAACACGCATCGGTTGGTGCGGTCGAAGGTTGTCCTCCGCCGCGCGTTATCAGCGCGCCGTGTGTGTCTGTGTGTATGTGTGTGTACGTGTTGAGCAATGTGTCGGTGTGCGTGTGTGTGTGCGCGGCGAGTACGTGCCCGTGAGACAGCGCCGCGCACGTCTCGCGCGCAACCACACAACACTCCTACATTGTTCAACATTAATTTCTCCGTGTTTGTCGCACTCATACAGTTTTTGCGAAATGTTGCATCATGAGGAGTAGTGCCACTCTGCCACATGCAAATCTCTCACCGACACACCACTCCGTAGTTTAAAGAGAGTAGTAAACAATAAGAGCGATATAGCGGTGCTGACGGCTGGCCCGGCTGCCGGCGCGCAGTCCCACGCGGCCACCGCACGGGCCTGCTGCGGGCAGCACCGTTATATTCGCAATTACATTAATTAGCCGGGCCGCGGTTAGTTACCGCCTCGACTCGCCCCCGCCCCCGCACCCGGTCCCCGCACACGTCGCTTGCGGACTCTGTAATGACACGCTATTGTTTATGTTCAATTGCGTTTTATAATATAATTTGAATAGTCATTGAGGCGAAGTTTATCAGCGCTCGCTAACCACGCGCTAACCAATAAAACACACGCAGCGACTACACAAACAACCAGCGCCGGCGATTAATACGATCATGTTGACGCGGAGGACACAAAGCAAACGAGCCCAAACACTGTGAATTGGTTGTGCACACACGCGCCGGCGCGGCCGCGAGACTATTTGCACGAGCGACCATTTTTTGTGGCGCTCCGCGAGGGAAACTCCGCCGGAAGAGCGCCGCCACGTCCCGCCGAGCGAGCGGCGACAAGCCTCGGCTACAATACTACACTACTACACGCTCACATCTATACTGATAACAGCCGCCACACTAGTTCCACGCGTCCAGTCTGCAGCGACGCCGCGCCACTCAATCGCCACACTGTTCCGGGCTCAGTATTCTACCGGCTATAACATAATATAATTATTTTGATACCATTAGGCGCGGAACGACATCCTGTAATAATAATAGGTTGGTTGTAAGTAACAGACACAGCTACACTTTGTTGCTGCGGCCTGTTAGTATGAGGAAAATCCTGTTGGCCCATATACAACATACACACACACACACACACACACACACACACACACACACATAGACGTATTAAAGCACATAAAAACCTACGCAATGAATAATGTGTGCAGAGTTTGTCCAATTTGTGCATTTTGTAGTGTGTAATGTACAATGTACGTATGGACATACTTATTGAGGTCGTTTGGCGTGACGCGTCCGTGGCGTGTGCGTGGTGTTGTCGGCCGCGCGCCACTCCGTGCCCGTCACGTTTTTTTTTGTGAGTTTGCATTTAACGCACTAACGCGCCATTTTACACGTTTGAGAGAGTCCTCGTTCGGGTCGTATTAGTAAACATAATTTTTTGCTGGTCGTGGAGTGTCGGTTTAAGTGCCTCCAAATGAGTTATTTGTATAGGCTCGTGGTTCCGGTGCGGCGTGCGGGCCGGCCCGCGCCGGTACGCGCACGTGTGCGACGCGGCGCGGGTGCAGCGCGTCATGCGGGCCGCGCTGTAGCGTGCAGCGCGCCGGCCGCCACATTAGCCAGAGTGCATGCTGATGGTGGTTTAACGCGTTCATCGATTTGTGTGATGGTTATCGTGGCGCGGCGGCGCGACGTCATCGCCTCGCGTAATGAATGCAACCGGGTCGAGGGCGCGCGGGGAAGGCACAGGCGCTGCCTGCGGTGTGGAGCGGGAGGGGGGCAGGGTGAGGTTGTTGATAACGCGCGCCTACTTCCGAGACGTTCCGAGCCATTAGCCTCACCGCGCTCCACTTAGCGTAGTATAGCTGCAGGCGGCGGCACAACGGTGTGGCGGCGTGTGGGTCGCTGTGACGTGGCTGTGTCGGCGTGGCGTCACGGCGTCGGCGGCGCTGCTGGCGGCGCGGCGGCACGTAGCGGCGAGGCGAGCACGTCGCGGGTGCTCGCCTTATCTGCGGTTACTTCACACTCGTTACGACACCGATACAAATACCGAGTATTGGTAGCCAACTCGCGCCGAGTCGCCGCGACTGCACCGTTCGGTTGCTGCAGTATTCGCGACACTACCTCTTCAACAACACGCCAGTGCGTCATTTACCACTCGAACGTGCCGAAGGGCGTCGTATTGAGCACCATGATGCAGACTGACTCTCTATTTCCTCTTACAGAATAGGTTCCTTACACTACCAAATAAAGTATTGTATTTATAGTATCGAAATATATTATTGTCAACATGATACTTTTGCTATAAGAATCAAGAAACTTTAAAGTTGTCGGGATACAAGTTACAAAATATAAGGCGGAGACTTATTTTTAGTACCATATTCTAAAGTAAAGACTTTTGTCATGTTGATGCTAGTCTCTGAACTTGCGGGCAGTTCGTGCGTAGCCCTGATAGGATAATCGTGGAGCCACCGGGGCCTCATGGTAAGGAGTCGGATGAGAAACGCGAGAAAGCGGCGTTCACATCGACACTAAATATATGCGTACCGCAGTCAAAGGCAATATAAAAAAAATAGTGTCGCTCATTACGCGTGTACCCTGCACAGTGTACATGGTGACGTTTAGCATCATTAGTGTGGAGCGAGCCGCCACAATGATGTTATTGCAACGTTCACTGTACTTTGTATAGGTACTGCTTCCGCAAAGCGACTGCAATGAATCTGATGGCAACCCAAATGGAATATTGAGCGGCAACACATGAATATTTCTGGCCACCTTGCCGGGGCGGAGACGAATATCCTTTCACTAGCTTTTTATTTCCTCCGATCTCCCGAATCCGATCTTCACGTCGGTTTTCTAATAAACCTCGGTCAAGCCAACCCTAACGTACTGTAGCTTTATAGACCCACGTGGACTCAACATACAGTTACAAGTTAATATTCATTGTTGTACGACTCTTTGACACAATACTAAACAGTAAATATCATTTTGAAATCCATAGTATGAAGTTTTAGAAGTTCGCTGATTGTAATTATATCATTATTAATAACAATAATATCATTTTTGTATTTTTAGATCTTTATTTTTTAATACCTGTATACAGGGTATATCAAGACTGCGACCGAAAACGAAGCCAGGTGGTAATTTATATGACTTCAGACACAATGCAAGTAAAAATTTCGTATAAAAAATCAACAACTTTTTTTTTTTGAATTTTTTACTTATCGTCGTATTTGGGTGATAAGTACATAGTTTTCCTAAAATAATGATGCAGACCTGTTTATTTTTCAACACTCAATGATACGTAAGGGTTTAAATTATAATTTTCGCAAAAACTAGGTTTTTACCAACCGAACCGAACCGAACAAGACGATTTTTAAAAAATTCTAAAAAAATATCTGTCGCTGTTTTGGTGAAATTTTTATTTGCATCGTGTCTGTAACCACTAAAACTACCACCTGGCTTCGTTTTCGGTCGCGGTCTTGAGATACCCTGTACATATATTTTTTAATAATTTAATAACGGAGACATTTAGTTGCACCGAAGTTCAATGTTATCTAAATACTCGTATTAGCATTTCCTTTAATGCCATGAAATATGTTTTTACTACTTTGTAATAATCAGACTGATCATTTTTTATATACTATCAAGACTATGTGAATAGAATATTGACATAATATTGCTAACCAAAAATTCAACAATAAGACTGTTCTGCCATTTAACAAAGTACAGTAAGACTCTACCATTTCTAGTGTCGTTCAAAACGAGGATGAGGAAGTGTAGAGTGTATGGGCACTAGTTGCGTTGTAACATTACATATCGAACTAACAATAACCGAGTGCGTGTGCGCTCGCGCGTGTCTCCCGGTAATGTACGGTACGCACTGCCCGGCGCTCAGCGACGTCGCCGCCGAGCCTGGCGCGCTCGGCTAAAACACTTTACTCAACTCTACTCCGAACGCACTGTGAAGACGATACACTATTCAATGCATTTAGAAATCATTAATTATTATCGGCTATTACGCCTATTACATCATGGGACGGAACATACAAAACGAAATATGGGTGTCCTGGTGCCGCCTCTGCCTACCCCTTCTGGGATAAAAAGGCGTGAGTTTATGTATGTATGTATGTAATTATTATCTAAGATGTCATGCTTGCTTGAAATTTCACAATTTTTGTCACATTGGTGACAAATTTAGGTAAGACTAATCATGTTTTGTCGCAGGGGCGGCGGCGGCGGCGCGGGCGGCGTGTACACTCGCTGCGCATACGCCAGCACGTCACCATACTTCGGTAACGGCGCGGAGCTGGGACAGTCGCAGATGTGGAATTCCTCAGCAGGTGAGGTCGCCCGAGCCGGCCGCAGCGAGAGTTTGATGGTGTCTGCGGAGTACATGTGTATGTATATAACGTAAGTGGTGATTGCAGGCGGGTCGCCGAACTACGGCGGCGCGGCCGGCGGCGGCGTGGTGCTGGCGGAGGAGTACTCGGAGGGCGGGGGCGGCGCGACGGGCGCGGGGTGCGCAGAGAGCGCGTGCGGCTCGCCCGCGCCCGCGCCGGCCGGCTCGCTGCCCGCATTCAGCGCGCGCTTTGGCGGCGCCTTCGCGACCGCCACTTCGCGCCCCTCCACCGTGTACGGCGCCTCGGCGCTTGCCGCCAACGCCTACACGCACCAGGTCAGAATCCCATGGACCCTTCACGCAAAATATAAGTTTACGATGCAGCAGACAAGCTTCAGGAAGATCGCTTGTGGCCGTATAATTTTATCTGAAAAAAAGCGAGTCCACAACTTAGTCTCTCGATCTGAACTGGCCAAGATCTGCTAACGAAGATATAATACTGTTAACGGCTACCAGCAACTCACATGTGTTTTTTAATAGACTGAAGGTACACATACAAGTTATCGTGCACCCACTGATTTTAGAAGTGTAGTCATTGCTCTGTAGTAGAACGTATTGTCGCCAGTCTGTAAACAGCCGGCGTAGACTAAGTAACACAAACCAAGTACATTCAACTTCAGCAAATACTCCCAAACTGGATGATGAGTGAGGAGCATGCTTGTGAGCTCATGGCCATATTCACGTGGTGTTGTTTGCAGGACATGTGGGGGCTGGAGGGCAACCGGCGCTCGCAGCTGTCCTCGGCCGCCGCCAACCTCGCCGCAAGTAAGTACTCTCCGTGCAGCGTCCCTCGACCGCGGCGAGCCGCTTAGCTTGTTGTGTCCGTGTCGTGTGGTGTCGACATGCCTCGTATGAAGCTCCCACTGGAGCGACAAAATCTCTGGTTGTAAACATATCAGTTCCCCAATATGAAGGGTGATACTGATAAGGCATAGCCGAACGCGATGATTCGATAGCAGATAGCAACAGCGGCTGCGGTGCGCCCGCGCTTGTGTGTGTGTATGTATGTTTGTATATGTGTTTGTGTGTGTGTGTTTGCGCGCGAGTGTTTTTGTCGGGGTCAGGCGCGATAGCCCGCGCCGCCGCCGCTGACATCGCCGCGTTCAGCCGAATTATTTTTTATTGCGATAGTTTGTAGAGACAAAGCTGATAACGCGACAGTTCCGGCGTTATTTACGAGCTCTCCCCGGCCCACGGTGGGTCGAAACGGCTATTTTTGTGACATAGGATTTTTTTTCGGATTTTCCAATTTTTTTTCACGACAACGTTTTGATATTATCATTCCTTACACTATTCATTCTTTGTATTTTTTTGCTTAACCCTATAATTTCGGCATAAAAAATTATTTTAGGTTTTTAATGTATGGAACGCACTATAAAAACCTAAATTTCTACGAAGTCCTGCTAGATCCTGCGTTAAAACCTTATTTTTCTGAATCCTGGCCAGTTCTACTTTACTTGTACATTTCGAATGTCTGCATTGACTTGCAACTTTTCCAGTTATAGGGATCGGAAAAATGGTAAAAATAGTACTATTTCTAATTTTGTAATTGACATTTTAAGTCAATTTAACCACAAGATAGTAAGACAAAAACATTGTGGATATACAAACTATTATATAAAAATCTAATAGAATAACACAATAGAAGTAAATAAGTAAATATTTATTGGCATAATTGGTTGTTGTACCCAAAACATGTGGTTACACAATTAACGTAAACACAGTAATAAATCATAAATGCAAATGGACCACCAGATGGCAAAGGATTACTTTCAGTCATTAACACTGATGACATCTGGAGATTACAGGTGCATTTAGTTAATTGTTTTACAACTACTGTTTGTTTATTGTCTTTAATTAACTAAAACAAAACAAACATTCTCGTAATATCGATTGTAAACATGTTTTGTCCTTTTACTTAGTTCTATCATTAATGAGAGCATCTAGGGCAATAAAATTTGTTTATTGCCCAGGGTATAAAATGACTTATATTTTGAATTCGTTCTTAATGTACATTTATCCGTGCTACGATCCATACCATTTTATTTTGAATCCTTGTTTCGGTATCATGGAGGGTCTAGTTACTAATCTCGATATGTTTGTTGTTTTAAGAGACCAGCTTGGATCTCTATCAGATAGCAAAAAACTTTCTGATTTTCTGCAACAGAAAATAAACGTAACTGAAGAAAATAGTGTAGTGCTTCAAAAGTTTTGTGTAAAATTCTGTTCTTCTATAACAGCTAGATGGCAAAAATGCAATCGTATATTTTCTAACTTTATTAAAAAAAATGGTGATTGGCTAGAAAGTGAAATAATTTGGCCTAAAGGACTAAAATTAAACGAAAGACACGAAGAACATGAAGTACATGAAGAACACGAAAGACATGAAGAGGACTTAAGTCTTGAGAATCTGTCTCCATCCACATCGAAAGCTTCTACAGCTTTGATTTGTCCCAGAAAATCATTCGATGATTTGTCCAACAGACAAAAACGAAGACGAGTAGACCAAATTCAAAATAATTTGTCTCAGGAAGAATTAATTGCAGCTACATCAAATACACTGAAATGTAATGGACAAGAAGCCATCGCTAATATAATAAACCATTTACTTAAAAATCCAGAAGATATAACAAAAGTGAATAATTGCTTGAATGCAAAAAAATATGTTCCATACACTGCTGATAAAGCGTTGGCGCTACTTGTTTCCCTAAATTTGTCGAAGGCACAATATATAAACCTAAGAGAATCAGCAAGCGAAAAAGGCTTTCAATTGTATCCTTCTTATTATAAATTAAAAGAAGCAAAATTGAAATGTTACCCAAGAAAGGAGGATATGACATTTAGTGATTGCACGGCATCAGTTAAATTGCAAGCTCTGCTCAACTTGACAGCCTCAAGGCTTTTGGATACAATTGAGTTCGATTTAGATTCTGCAACTGACCTGAAGCTTATCAGCAAATGGGGCTTTGATGGATCCTCGGGGCAAAGCAATTATAAGCAGATCTCTGAAGTAGGCGTGGACGATTCCAGTATATTTATGGCAAGTCTTGTTCCAATAAGACTACAACATGATGATGGAACGGTTTTATGGGAAAACGATCGAAGTTCATCCACATTTTACTGTCGTCCCATTATGTTTACGTTCACAAAAGAAACACAAATTACTGTAGCAGCTATAAAAGCCGGTATATCAGGAGAAATCGAGGCACTCCAGCCATCTATATTTAGGAAAGTGAAAATTGCCCACGAATTAATGATGACAATGATTGACGGCAAAATAACTTCATACTTTTCTGAGACTTCAACAGCAGTTTGTGACATTTGCAAAGCGAAACCAACAGAAATGAATAATTTGGAATCCCACAAACTGCGATCTAAGAATGAAGAAATGTACCAGTATGGATTGTCATCATTGCATGCGTGGATAAGATGCATGGAGTGCCTACTCCACATAGCTTACCGTTTGGAGATTAAGAAATGGAACTGCAGGGGTGACGATAAAGAGAAAATGAAGACCAGAAAGTCTGCAATTCAACAAGAATTTAAAGAAGAATGTGGCTTGCTAATTGATATAGTGAAGCAAGGAGCAGGCACCACTAATGATGGTAATACGGCTCGAAGATTTTTTAAAAATACAGCCATGACAGCACGTATCACTGGCATTAATGAGCAGTTGATAGAGAATTTTTATATCATTCTACAAACCATTGCGTCTGGAGAGCGTGTTGATATTACTAAATTCGCTTTATTTTCTACCGAAACCGCAAAACTATATGTTGATTTATATCCGTGGTATTATATGCCTTCCAGTGTACATAAATTATTAGTTCATGGGGCTGACATAATTAAACATTTTGGGGCTATACCCATTGGAAAGCTGTCGGAAGAAGCCGCAGAAGCACGGAACAAAGACTTCCGAAAATATAGGGAAAATCATTCCCGAAAAATTAGTAGGATATCTTCGAATGAGGACATCTTACATAATCTCCTTTTGTCATCTGATCCAAAGATCACAAGTCTTAGATCACGCATGACAAAAAAACATGTTATGGTTCTCTCAACAAAAGCTAAAGAGCTTCTGCATTTGCCATCAAAACCAGAAGACTTAGAATTTATTAATGTAGAGAGTATTTTAGAAGATCTACAAAACAGTAGTGATAGTGAGTAGTATATAGGTATAGGCTTTATACTAGCCTTTTTTATTATTATTTTTTAGTTATTTCCATCATTTGTTTTTTTTTAATCTGGCACGGCACATATACAAGTTTTCCTTGGTATTTGTTAATTTATTAGATTAATTATTTATCTTATTTGTGTCAAATTTACTGAAGATAATTGTAAAAAATCTTTTGGGAAATATTGAATTTTATCATTTCTTTCGAACTGCATAACTGAAAAAGTTGCAGGTCGATGCAGACTTTCGAAGTATAGAAGTATAGTAGAACAGACCAAGATTCAGAAAAATAAGGTTTCAACGCAGGATCTAGCAGGACTTCGTAGAAATTTAGGTTTTTATAGTGCGTTCCATACATTAAAAACCTAAAATATTTTTTTTTGCCGAAATTATAGGGTTAAGCAAAAAAATACAAAGAATGAATAGTGTAAGGAATGATAATATCAAAACGTTGGCGTCAAAAAAAATTGGAAAATCCGAAAAAAAATCCTATGTCACAAAAATAGCCGTTTCGACCCACTGTGCGGCCGCGCGTTTTTTCAAGTAGCGCAGTTTAGACCTTCGTCTATCTTCGAATGGTGTCATTTCCATTTTGTGACCCATAAAATAAATTAATATGATTTCTCGGTGCTAGGGTTATGCGCCCCGTCCGCGCCCCGCGCTCTGTACCCCAGGCTCCATGCATATTATGCATGTAGGAGTTAGTGCTCTCGTGGCGGCTGTCAATATAACTCTCGTGAACCGGTTCTCCCTGGCGACGCGCTAATTAATAGTATCTATTTCAAATGTGTTTAATATAATGCGAAAGCAAATAACAAGCGAGCGTGCGATACCGTATACACGTGCGCTCGAGTCGTCACCAGCGCCGCGCCGCCGCACTCGCCACACCGCACGACGCTGAAACCACCGCCCACCGCGCGCATCCTGCGCTAATATTACATTTAAATTGACAAATAATTTGTTGATGTATTTTGAAGCTGATTATATTCGTAGTTTTTATGTCGTGGAAAGTAACATGTTTCGACGCTTACTCTACATAAAACTTTAATTATATTTATACTAAGAGTTAAACTATGTCTATATATGTAATATCTATGTAATGTATGTAATATCTATGTAAGGCTAAGTGGTATCAATAGTGAAAGTGAGGCTTAGTAAATAAATTATATTGAGAGGATTTTCATGCATCTGACTAGTTAAATGTAACGATATATTAATGAATCTCCGTTTCCATATTGATCTAACAGGCGCGTCACGGTATCGCTGTGTCAGCAGAAATAGCGTTGTGCGAGGAAGGCTTAAACTGATCTCCTTTCCCTGTGTTGCACTTCACACTGAAGCTGTGAAGAAGCACATGGCAAATATATTCTTATATTGAAAACTTAAGCTATATTCAAGTCGGCTGTTACCTATTACTACAGAAATAGGTAAACATTCTTGGTAATCTATTGATATTGCCACCCACCAAGTATCACAACCGGGCGGTGAACACTCGGCCAGCACCTATGCAGATCGTAGCAACTTAGCGCTATACATCAATCAAAGAAAGATTTGACTGGTCAAAGTGTTTTTGCAACTATGAACAATCGCGCTGGGTTGAGTATTACTGCACCTACAGGTCACTTGAGTGTGTTTGCGGGTCGATCAAAAAGCAATTATGAACTAGTCAACTATGTGCAGATGTAGCGGTGCGGTGGTTAAGCGTGTGTGAGGGCGTGGGGCGCGGGGCGCGGGCGGCGCGGGCGAGGCGCGAGGTGACGATCGCTAGTGCCGTCATAAAACTTAAGAGCGGAGCGGTTGTTTGCGTAGGTCCCGACAAAAAACAAAACGACTCTCCTTTTAAAATGAAGTCGTTCCCTTTTAAGCGCATTAAAATGGCATTCCGTAAATGGTATCGGATAAGGCACGTGCCGCGCGCAAACACCGGCGTCCGTCCGGCGCGGCGCGGGCGCGGCGCGGGCGCGTGCGCCGGCCACTAGCGACGCGCGGTGTGGCGCTCGTGCGTGCTTGCCGCGTGACGTCACTGCGCCACGCCACTCAACACATGGCCGCGGGTCCCGTTACACAGCCCAATAATAACAGTTTAATGGCTTGCACGTTTAAATGCTTCGGCGCGGTAATTACTCGTAATCGGAAACTGCGTGCGATGTTTCAGTGAGATCTCTGCCAAGCGTTGTGTCATCTGCGCTGTCTGCCGCGCACACATCACCCACACGCCCACACACAACACGTGTAGGTACTCACTAATGGACATTTAGTTGAAATTAGTAATTTATCTGGTCGCTGGTGGATGGTAGAGTTGCTATGAGTATTCGTTGAATCCTGTATCCCCAAAAGACTAGACAGGGATGTCACTAGCTTCTTCCACAGCAAGTGGATTGCACGATCGGTATCAGGGTGTTGATGATTACTTATCAAGTTACGTTTTTAAACTTGCGCGATATATGTATGTATATGGTAACGTTTGCCAAGGCTAGTGAGCGTCGAGTGCGCTGCAGTCGGGTCGGCGATTTGAATCGCTACATTGTAACGTTGTTGACATGTCTAAACAGCCACTCATTTGTAACTGTGGTGTAAAAAATGCGTCCAGGTGGCGATCGTACAAGCACGTATAGCACACATACACTTCAACACTGGACTAAGCTTATGGACTGCTTGAAACTCACTTGACCGACAAGTTTACACACAATAACAATCCCGTATGATGTATGTATGTTCCAACTTCCAAGCTACTTTGCACATAAATAAAATATATGAAATGCAAACGACATTTTAAGAATTGTCTATTTGGAGAATATTGAAAGTCAACGATTAGTGGGCAAGTAGGCATTAAGAAACGTTACATTTATCACTTAAGTTGCCACTTAAAGTGTTTAGGTGACGAGCGTAAGTACGCAGTGCAGGGCTAAGTAACAATAAATTAGAGTGGTGTTGCTCTTTTTTTTATTGCTGTGAATGGAGAGTCTGTTTGGCGGGAGAAAGAGACATAGCGGTGGTACCTACCCAGGCGGTCTCTCACATATGAGTGACCTACCACCAGTAATCATCAGGCGAGCGATCTGCTCGTCTCGTCATACTCGTCAGTGAAAAAAAGTAAAATACAGCAGAGTTTAGCAAGTATTCTTTTATTCTTATCGACCCAATCCGTTGTGACCAGCGCGACAACCCGCAGAATCGGCAAAACGTGCCAGTGAGGTCTATCTGCGGGGACAGTAGTAATGCTACGTGCCGCAGCTCATGTCTCTATTGGGAAAGGTTTCCCCGGCCGGCAAGCTTACATTTCTTACAAACCACTGCCACCGACAGATCTTGTTCGAAGTGTGTCGTTCGCGAGCAGTAAGGAAGCGTAGTGCAATTATGCGTGGTTTGTAGTGCGTCGCGCCGTGACCCGCGTGTACTATATAACTCGAGGCACTTGTAGTGACGTGCCGATCTCGCGGAACGTTTGGCGAGTAAAGTTCCGAGAAACGAGTCCGGCAGCGGGTCGCCGGGTCGGCGGGTCACCGACGCGGTGTGCTGCGGGTCTGCGCGGCGCGGGGGGGCGAGGAGGGTTTGTCATGTATGAATGGCGCCCGTGTGTGGAGTGGCCGCTGTGGGAGTGTGGCTAGCTGCGGTACGTAACGGTCGCGGATTCCGTTGGGAGAGCTTACGCGGCGGCCGGCCAGGGTTGTCGCCCGCCACGTCGTACACACCTCACAAGCGTACTACACCGTGTTGTACTCATTCCGCGACACGTTTCTTTTAATTTCCACGTTGATTTGCTTTGCTTCGTTACATGAGAGAGTTGCCGGAGACCAAAGAGCTGAAGATGTTAAAAGATAGGCATCTCTGTCTGTACAATCCATTTTGCTTGCCCTGCAATTACAATCAGGTGTATTGTATGTCAGTATATCAGCTCTGCGTTGGACGCCACCCACAAGGCGCAGTGTAATATGTTCTTGTTCAGCAGGAGAAGGGTATGTGCATGGTGTGATGTGTGATGTAACATTTCTAAGACTATAAATTCAACGCGTGGGACTGGTAGCCATGCCTTAATACGAAGCAACTCCTGAGGAAGTGCTCGCAGCCCTGCTGCGGACAGCATGCGCGTGGCGCGCGGGTTTACACAGCGCGCGTCACTCGACAGTCGACGCTCACACAACACTCTGCCGGGTGTACTAGCAAGGGGCACGCGGCCGCTCCTACATTATAATGTACTGGTCGACGTGTGAACACTCAAACACTTCTTAAACAAGCCACACCACACCATTTACGCTCTGTACATTCATTTCGGTACGTGCTCGTACGTAGCCTTGTCTCACACACACATACACGTCACACGTGATTATTTCATGATCGTGCCAGATGTCACCTTTCATTGTCTGACGCCTTTTAATTGCATATTGTGTATACTGTATAGGTATGTGTACTTAATAGTCTGATGAATTGCAATATGTAAAAGTTATAAATACGATGACATATTGCAACCATACATATTTTTTGTTAAACTTCTACTATTCTGTGCGAATATTAATGTGGCCAGTATGATTGTGTGCGAGTTGTACGGACGCGCCCGTGTTTTGCAAACGTTTATTTGGTTTTGTTAATGAAAACAAAAGAGTAAGTGGAGCGCGGGCGCGGCCGATCTGACTCACTCACTGTCAAGGCCGCGTCGGTTGGCCGAGGTGCTGACCACGCGTCTCTTGTGCATTATATAACGTGTTCCGCTGAGTCGCCCCCGCCCCCGCGGGTGCTGGCTTAGCGGACGTCGGCGCTCGGCGGCCGCGGGCGCGAGCGCGTTGTGAGCTAACATCTGTTGCGCGCAGTCGAGATGGCGGAGTTTTTCACTGAGGGGCGCGAGTGCGTGAACTGCGGCGCGATCCATACGCCGCTGTGGCGGCGCGACGGCACCGGCCACTACCTGTGCAACGCGTGCGGCCTCTACAACAAGATGAACGGCATGAACCGGCCGCTGAAGCAGCCGCGGCGGCTGGTACGTCAGCGGCACGCCGCGCACGCGCTCGCCGCGCCAACACACGACGTACGCAACTCATGCGTTCCGCTCCGCTCGACTAACCCGCCCGCCCCCCTCACTGCGGCACGCCCGCTCCCGCGAGAGATCCGCGCCCGCCGAGCGCCCGCGCCCGCTCGCCAGCGCTACAGCGCTCAGCGCTTCAGTGACACTTGTGTTGGTTGCAGTGGCCGCGGACGGGGCCCCGCCGGGCGCGGATTTCTACAAGGGCTTCCTGTTTAACGGCATCACGACGTCGCACGCGCTGCCCGCGCCGGCCCCGCTCCCAGCCTCCACTCCCTCCGACTACAAAACGAAGAAAGGGGTACGTGAGTCCCCGCCTCCGCTCCCCACCGCCCCTCCCGTCCCGCGCATCGCACCCGCTAACCGCTTTAACACCCGCTCGCTAACCCTCATCTCGCTCGCTAACCTAACTGTCACGCGCTAGTGCATGCATGCGTGGTGTAGTAGTCAGTAGCGTCGGAGCGCGCGGCCCGCAGTAACAGAGCATTGTGTGCAGATGGGGACGAAGCGGCCGGGCATGTCGTGCACCAACTGCCACACCACCACCACGTCGCTGTGGCGGCGCAACGCGCACGGCGAGACCGTGTGCAACGCGTGCGGCCTCTACTTCAAGCTGCACAATATCAACCGCCCCCTCGCCATGAAGAAGGACTCCATTCAGGTGAGCACAGCACCGACTCACACTGGTGCCAGTTGACGCTTTGTCAACGAGTGTGACCGACACATCCGTAACTTATTCAGCTTCAGTTTCTTCAACTTCTTGAACAATTGTTTGATTTTGATACAATGGTGATCGTTGTTAATGTTGATTGTTGTACGTTTCAGACAAGAAAGCGAAAACCAAAGAACAGTATAAAATCTGAGAGGAGTCTCAAGACGGCGGTGCAGCGCACCACCGCCAGCGTCAAGATGGAAAACTTAAGTGAGTTCACAGCTGCGATAGTATGCTGCTGTTTATTATATCCCATATTTCGAATGTGGAGGAAAAGGTGTTGACGACATGCTTTCATTATAACACCGCTGTAATTGAATACTAACGTGGTGGTATTGCGGTTGCAGTGGAGGGCGGCGTGGGCGGCGGCGCGGGAGCAGGCGGCGCGCGCTCGCTCAGCATGGGCTACTTCATGCAGCACGCCATGAAGCTGGAAGAGCCGCCGCCGGCGCACGCGGCGCACGGCGCGCACGGCGGCCACGGCGCGCACGCGCACGGCCACGCGCACGCGCTGGCGGCGGCGCACGCGCACGCGCACGTGCTGTACGAGGAGGGCGAGTACCGGCGCGCGCCCGCCGACGCCGAGCGGCTGGAGCGGCCCACCGTGGTGTCCATGGGCAGCTGAGCCGGCGCGCCGCTCCACCATCGTCATAATAATTATTTATGTCCGCGTCGTTGTATGTTAAGTGCGTCGTCGCGATGTCGCGTCGGAACAAATCCTGAATCTCGATTCGATCGCGGGATGCTAACGTAGAATCTCAGTCGTGTAAGTCTAGATTAATATATTGTAATAGAACGTAGGCGAGCGAGTCCGACCAAAGAGTCGTTGCTAGTTGACCAAAAAGTAGCGCGCGCTCCGTGTGCCGCGGGGTGGATGCGGGGGTGCGGGGGCGAGGAGCACCCCGCACCATGTACCTCGGTTGCAACGCGATAAATATATTATATAATAAATATGAAGTACATACGAGTAAGTATTGCAGAGCTCAACGAATTTGAAACCAATGTGACAATAATATTAATTTAATTAGGTGTTATGTAGTGGGCGCTGTGTTAGTGGGCGCGGGTGTGGGCGCGCAGGTGCGCGTAGTGTTACCAGACGACGAGTAATCTATGAGACTGTGCTTGAACCATTCCTGAAGCGTCGCATTCCTAAGTAGGTAATTATCAACCGTAGCTAGCTAGGTAGTACCACGACAATAATTAATGTTTATAATAATTATATAGAGGCTGTTTTCTAGAACTGATATTTTATCTGATGTTATAATATTTTTGATAAAGTTTTCCTACTAGAGAGATACTGTAAGTGCGTCGCGCACGCGGCAGAGATCTTATTTGAACTCCATGACTTCAAGGAACATTCCACGAATTTATCAGAGTAGTAGTAGTTAGTGTAGGAGTGTGCGTGCGCGGGTGTGCGCGGGTGTGCGGGGGGGTGCGCGGGGGTGTGCGCGTGTGCGGGGTGCGGGGGCGCGGCGCGGGTCGGCCCGTGGAGCTGTGTTGTTGTGTTCTGTATATAGTGTATGGCCGCGGCGCCGCTTCTCATGCCGTGTGCGTGCAGGCGCGAGATGACCGTCTGCAGCAGTGAGCTACGCGCACAGCTCTCGCCTGCACCGAACTGCCGCATGCTTATTCGAATATATTCATATTGTAGAGTACAAGTACCTACAGCGCGCGCGTGTCGCCCTCGTGTCGCTGCAGTGTCGGCCGCATGCCCGCGGCACGCACGCTCTCCTCCAATATATATTTGTAAATATTATATAGGAAATCAAAAGTACACACAAAATAAACTTTATTATACATAATATGTTGGTTTTACTTGAGCCGGCACGCAACGTGTGAGCGCGCTGCTGGTTCAGGCGCATCACCCATATCCTGGTTTAATAGTGGGCAATATATTCAATTGGGTATTTGACTCAATTTTTTTATTGTATTCGTCAAAAAGTATCCATAACCAAAATCAAACAAACAAAGAATTTCGTAAATCCATTCAGAATTTAAAAAGTTAGAAACGTTTTAAATCTTGTAGTGGGGGTAAAAGAAAAGGGATGCAAAACAAAATTAGTGACGTCACTATTCTTAATATGCATTATAGTGTGCGGGTGTGAAAGAGACGGCAAGATGTCCCCACTACGTCCCCAGTCTTTCATTTAAAATACTAATATTTGCCTCATGTTACAAGCTACTTTATCACTGTTTTCACAAAAATGTTTTGTTTTAATGGCACTTTTGCTTGTCTGCAAAATAATACAAAAATTCGATGATAGTCAAATACCCAATTGGAAACACCACATTGATGCTATTTACGAAAGGTTCCGAACGTTACTTTCGAAATTTTATATAATTAAATCAAAAAAACCATATAAAGCGCCTCTAAACTCATAATATTCTATATACTTAGTCTTGCCATAAATATTGTTATAAATAAAAACATTTTTTTTATTGTACATAATATTTATTACTATTACAGTGTGTTAGTTTAATGCATTTATACAGGGTATATCAAGACCGCGACCGAAAACGAAGCCAAGTGGTAGTATTGGTGACTTGAGACACAATGGAAGTAAAAATTACGCAATTTTTTTGTAATTTTTTACATATCGTCGTATTTGGGTGATATATACATAGTTTTCCTAAAATAATGATGTACACCTGTTGATTTTTAAACACACAATGGTACGTAAGGGTTTAAATTACTATTTTCTCAAAAACTAGGTATTTACCACCCAAATATGATGATTTTTAGAAAATTCTAAAATAATATCTGACACTGTTTTGGCGAAATTTTTATTTGCATCGTGTTTGTAACCACTAAAACTACCACTAGGCTTCGTTTTCGGTCGCAGTCTTGATATACCCGGTATAAAATCATTAAAAATATAAAAAGCTGATTTGAAGTGGTATCCATTGGCTGCAATACAGTACTTTAAACGTTGAGGCCAGATATCAATAGCACCACGCACTCTTTCGATGGGAAATTGGGTGGATCGAGCTTTATGACGCGGCGCCGAGTCTTGCCGAAAGGATCTTTCTTGGTTATTGAACATGGTGTTGTTAAGGGGCTGAACTACCTTCTCAAGAATATATAGTATCTTGATACAAGATCTTGATACAACAGTGCCGATGTTTTGATACCTTTTTCACAAAAACATGGCTCAGTCACTCCTTCATAGCTAACGCCCCACCAAATCATCGCTGAAGTCGGATAATGCCCACGTTGTACTCTGTTGACTAACTGGGAAGCTTCTTATAAATACGGTCATTATGTTTGTAAGAAAAAACAATCGTATAAAAAAAGACAGATTCAAAATTCAAATGTAATATTTTGTATATTTTTAATTGTAACAGTGATCATGGCCAGACTAAGAATAGCTTTGGCTAAATCTATAATATCTTACGGTATAACTAGTTACGGGCGCACGTTCAAATAAAACTTAAGATAGAATATGCACACTTCAGAAATGATTATCCCCAAAAATATAAAAAAGCAATAAAGGGACAATGTTTCGGAGATGTTTTAAATACTGTAACATTTTACCTGTTCACAATAGTTAACTGGGCTTTGTTAATAGAATAACATTATTATCAGGAGGTTCAAAGACCAATTAATTATTCATAAAGTAGAGGCCATATGTACTATCCATGGAAAATTGCAAGTCAATAAATAACAAGTAGTTTATAAAACTAAAATACACGCTTTAGTTTTAGAATCCATTATTTATTTGTTTTACTAAAAATAACTCTATCAACGGCTATCTTATCAAAGTAAGGCAGCTGCGCGCAAATTATTCACTATTATATTATTTTGTTCAAAAACAAAAAAAATACTGTAGGTTCTGGATAGTATAATAGTAATGTCACATACTTTGTAAATTATTGTACTGTCATCGGTCCTTGAAAAGTATGCAAAATTTCAAGTCAATCCGACGTTTTAAGTGCTTCAAAATGGACTTATATTAAACTCGTAGTGAATTATCTATTTTGGACGGAATGCGAACATTCGCTTAAAGCTGTATAAGCTGTACAAGCTTTTATTGAATGATTTACTAAATGAATTTAAGTTAGACATAAATAATAAAAATTACAAAATTAAATTCAAACAATCATTTCGAGATGATTCTGTACCAATTCTTCGTTTGTTATGCCATTCATATAATTACACCCTTTATTTAATTAATAGATTTTCATTTACTGCTACTATTCCCAAAGATTATATTCATATCAGTGTAAAGTAAAATAAATAATTGCCAACACGCTGTATTAGTGCAACACAGTTGTAAAGGAAAACCAAGTTAAAACGCAATATTAAACCTATTTAACTAGCTACAATAATCTTGATATAGAGATGCAAAAATAAATTTGTACAGTACCCACCTATTTAGTTATGATGCCGTAATATTATTATATGTTGCCATCGGTTGGATATTATTTAGATTGAATTGATGTAATGATATAATTGATATAACAAGTAACTAATTATAGTTACTTGTTTATATCCTATTTTAAGTGAATGTGAGCACCAGCACAAATAACTAAGTTTACATGGTGCAATACCTACTAAAATTGTATGTTTGTTTCTGTCTTTAAATAATAAAGCTGCATATGCTGCATTTTCGATGAGAAGTGTCGGTTAATGACATCAGTTGTAAGTCATGGTATCATATTGTATGTGGGAATTCATGTTGCGTAATGAGCCTTATTGCTCTAGGAGTGCAATAAGGCTCATTTTTTAAGGACTATGGTTCCGCGTTCGATTAGAAAGAAAAGAAGAAAAACAGATTTATTTGTCACAACAATGGAACGCACACACTCACACAACACTAAAATACTAAGATAAAAAGGAGTTTGCGTGGTTATGGTGTGAAAACGGAACAGGCAGACAGAGGTACTTAACCTATAGATTTAACAAACTGCAGAACATATTAGACTTATACAGAAAGACGCGCAAGTCGCAATCTTTGTAGAGCGACGTCATCAGAAACGGGTTAATGTGTAGACGCACGTGACGTCACCGAGGCGGCGCCGCGACGTTGTATTTCACTTGGTAATGTCTACTAAAGAAGGCTTCGAGAGCAATCTTTTGCATCACAAGCTTTCCTTTGCGGTATATAAAGCCTTAGGACTTACGAGTAGATATACCATGAAGTAAAGGGCATACGCATTTCTGGAAGCTCAACGATGCATTTACAATCAATACAAATACAACAATTTGTATTGTAAATTTGAAATTCAATATTCATTACTATTGACGTGATTATTCTTGCAAAAAAAATTAGAAATAATCAGCGGGATCATCCAAAACTTGTATCTAGTTATAGAATGCAGCGTGAGGATGGAATCGCAGGCCTTTCATTTCGTCTGTGTTGTACTGTACGGCTGAGGAGCGGACTCTTCTACATCGGAGGGTTGGATTCACAGAGGCTTAGGCCCAAGTCCACCGCGTTGGCCTAGTGCGGGTTAGCGTGCTTCATATACCATAGAATATTTGGTAAGATCTTTATGGTATGCAGGCTTTCTCACTGTGTTTTTCTTTACGGTTAAATTGTGTAGTGTTTGACTATGAATGCACACGTGACTGCAAAAAGTCAGTGGTGTACCCTGGGATTCGAACCCACGACCAACGTCACAAACGATACGAACAGTCTGTGGTAGCACTTACCATATCATGGACTCGCAAGTAAGGATGCTGTTCAATATTAAACTAATTAGAATAACGAAAATATTATATGTGATATAAATGACCTTATAACTTTAAATTTTTACTGGCGTTAACTGTATTGTTGCTTACACGAGTACAGTCAATCTACTACTTCAGGAATTTATATAGAGTTGGTATGTTTGCTAGTCTAAGCTTTAAAACAAATAAAGAATATACAAAAGGTAAAATAAATGAATTTTGCTTGATTACAGCTTAAACAACGTAGATTAAATGGGTGCTCATAGTGAAGGAAAAATATTAGTTTAAAATATTTACAGTTGTTAAAGAAGGCTGTTCACACGTTGGTGCGAGACCGAACCATTTCACAAGTTTGGTGCGTGCGACCTGCCAGCCCGCGGGAAAATATATACTGCTTACTAACTACATGTTATCTATACATGATTAATTATAAGCTTTCACATCGCCAGGTTATTTCCGCTAGTTTTTATTCAGTCATACCCCAGTTGTGACGTCGTTGATGAATGACAAGCAATAATAATAAATAAATACACCCAACAGTCACATACATAGTCCTGACCCCACACTAAGATCGAGTCTTGTGTCGTGGGTATCAGAAACTACGAGAGACTTTTCGGTCTCACAAACACCCAGACCCGAAACAAATACCTGTGAATCACACAAATATTTGTTTCGGTGCGGGGATCGAACCCGCGGTCTCGAATAAATTCGAAGTGAATAAATTCGTATATTTGGACTGTGTACAAGTGATGGAAAACATGTCAGCGATATTGAAAGACGAATCAATGCAGGAAATCGAGTGAATGGTGCGCTACACTTCTTTATGGAGAGTCGGAAGGTCTCTAAAAAGGCTCGAATGGCTGTCCATACAAGAGAGTTAGCGCCAACGCTCATGTATGGTAGTGAAAGTTGGGTATGGCAGAAGAAGCATGAAAGTAACATTAGGGCAGTGGAGATGAAATCATTAAGGAGAATGTGTGGTCTAAGTTTGCGTGACATAGTGCGGAATAGCGTGTTGATGAAAACTTGTGGAGTGAAATAGGATGTAGTGATGAGAATTGACAAAGGAATGTTACGACAGTTTGGTCATGTAGAGAGGATGGATGAGAGGAGACTAAACAAGCGTATTTACAAGGCGAGTGTGGATGGGAGAGTGGGTAGGGGTCGACCTCACCGAACCGACACCATCCTAATCGATGATACCCTCAACAAGGGTCAGGTTAAAAGTACCCTGAACTGATGAGATTGATGAAAGTGGATGAAGCGAAATTAATATGTCAGGATCGAGCAAAGTGCCGATCCATAGCCTCTCCCTACCCTTATGGGATTCAGGCGTGACAATCACGTATGTATGCGTGATATTAAGTGTAAGTGCAGTGCAGACAGAGAGGACACGCCGCTGCCTACTGTACTATTACTAATTTGGTTACTTGTGTCAATTATTCAATTTTACAAATAATATTAGTAATGAGATTTGTTTCATTTCAGGAAAGTTAAATAAAAGTACACATGCGCGCATTCACAGTAAGACTACTGCAGTATCCAACCTGCGAATTTCAGTCTTTCGAACTGTACATACTTCTCAATTAATTTTATAACATAGTACCTATCCATCTGCTCCCAGCTCCGTTGATTACATACATTTTAAAGAGCTTATATTACGACACAAGTGCAATACTTATTTAATATTTGTAGACGCATCGCGTTATCAAACGCAAACCGCTCAGCGCTCGCCATAAAATAATGACACATGTACGAGATTACATCTTGTACAGAGTAAATACCAAACTGCTCTTGCCTTACAACATGTCTGCTAGAATCCGCCACGATGTTCCTTGCAACTAACTCTTATCAATAACAAATTTATGGGGGGGCCAAGCCGAGCGCGCGTGATGCGACAAACATACATTTATCTGTAAATTACCCACACAGAATGCTCAAGCCGTCGCCTTTGGTATTTAGTATGTACCTAAAACGTATGTTTGAAAGAATTAGTAATGGGTTAATGAAGGTTGTTTTCGTACTGCGACTATTTTAGTCTTTGATTTAATAAGATACATTGACCGGAGTGGTACTATCGTATCACGGAAAACAGACGAGCAGTCAGTAAAGACTTCGCTGTTAATCACATAAACAGACACCCAATATTATATGTTACACGAGTTGTATTTTCTAATGTTCAACAAAAGTAAAGTATCCTGTATTAAGTGTTAAAAACGTGTTTCGGCCACAGCGTAATTCATAAAGATACAAATCATCTATGTATTATTGGTTATGTTCCTACATGTCTATGCCACGCTACATTTGGTTTTTTGTAATGTATGTAGGGTTTTGGGCCTTGCAGGATTTGTGATGTAGGTTTTATGTATTCACTTAATAAACTGAAAAAATAGTGAGAAATAAATTAGTCACTAAATAATAGAAAGTCAATAAAGTGGGAATGGTAGTCACTTGTTTTTTTTTTCTATACCGATTATTTTAATTTTGTATTTTGATCATTTGATGATCAAATATAAAATATTATTAGGATGTCTGTGAACAACAACATGTTGAAGTTCTGATGACGCGATATAAGCAATTCTTATCACGATGATATTGCAATTATTGTTTATAACAAGTCCTTTGTATTTAAGTATACTCGTATAAACCTACAACTAAATTATATTACCTATAGACATGCTATATCGCAAACTTCGCGAAACGCTGTGTTGCTTATGCTTAGTGGCACGTAAAAAAGTCACTAATAGATTATTACTTTCTTAAGTTTATTTTTAGTATGTAGCAATAGGTGATTAATGGGATTGATAATGAATGAGGAACAGATATGAGCACAATCTAGATCCTTTATCAGATATGGATGGAGTTGACAGGAAGATGAAGTGAATTCAAAGTAAAACGGCAGCAGTTAGCTCAGCATAAAGAAAAAGAGTAAAATAAATAAATAATAAATAAATACACCCAACAGTCACACACATAGTCCCGACCCCACATTAAGATCAATTAAGTCTTGTGACGCAGGTATCAGAACTACGAGAGATTTTTCGGTCTCACAAACACCCAGACCCGAAAGAAATATTTGTGGGCGGCACAAACATTTCTCTCGGTGCGGGGATCGAACCCGCGGCCTCTCGTTTCACAGCCGGCGTCTAACCAACTACGCCACGGAGGTTGAAAACTAATATATAATTAGCAAATACGGATAGATGTACAAAAATAGTTTTTTATAAAATTAATCAGATATCTTAATTGTTAAAAATCAACGATATAAAGAAAGATTAAGTTTTACCACAGATTTTACACAACACATATTCCACGGTGTCGATATATTCGTTTGAATTTTATGAACCGACTTCAGGAGGAGGTTCTCAATTCGGTGGTTTTATCTATGTATGTACACTGTACACCGATTACGCTGAGGTTTAAGATCAGATTTACGTGCTGCTTCTTTAGTTTGATGCGGAATAGTTGCCATTTGGTCCCATAAAAAATTGGTGAAGACTTGATGAATATCTTCGGACCTATGAAATGAAATGAAAATAATTTATTGAATCCATTAAAATATTCAACATTGTTTAGATTCAGTCATTTTTTGAACTACCACCCGGTTCGGAAAGCGGTTTTCACTAGAGAAGAACGGGCAAGAAACTCTAGTGTTGCTCTTTTCAAAACCAGTTTACAATGTATGATTATTACAAAAATTACAAGTTCGTTTAAATCAGAGCAGTTCATTAATAACTTGTTATGATTTGTAAGTAGGATATAGTTGAATACGAATAAGTTTACTTTATATTTAATATGACTGAGAGAAACGAAACGAAGTAACCCATAACGAAGAATCAGTATACTCTGTTTTGCCAACGCAATAAATAATTATAAAAGCGTTAAGTAATCTATTTATCAATTACAAAGTAAGCAAATCGGACAGACCAGTCCACACAAACAGCACCCGTTCACGAGTATGACGCATGTGCCAGCCATCGGCCTCCTCAACCATGCTACAGGGAAGTGACCGACCCGGCACACGAGAGAGAGAGTAGAACTCCTCAAAATTGAGTACGTTTCCGACGGTTATTTTTGCAATAGGTTCAGTATTAAAGTTAAACTATAGTGAAGCTGAGAAGAACGGGTGGGGGTGAGGCGATAAAATTAATATACATGTAAATACTTAATATCTTGGGCAGCTTTGATCCGATTTTAGTGATTTCTTTTTCATGGGATATAACATTTTTTTGTGTGCATTTTTGTTTACGTGTTCGTGTTTATTTCCGCTCCCGTTTCTTGTGATCTATATTGTATAAAGCGTACGGCTCCTTTCGTAGGCCTACTCATAGCGCATAGCTACTTAAAAAAACTATCAAACTTATGACAATAAAAAGCAACGAAATGCTGTTGTCTACTAGACTAGACAACAAATCAAAATATATGCGTTGCATAATATGGAGCCAAGATCCAAACATATTGGACCTCTGTTTTATAATTAATTTAAATTTCTACATGTTTGGTACTTGGCGGCTCGCCTTCAATATTATGTTACGCATATATTTTCATTTGGTACCTAGTCAAGTCAATAAGCAAACTAAATAACGTGTATAAATACAATTAAATATATGTTAGCTGTCACTTTGTAGTGGTATTTTTATTTTTTACTTTTTTTTTTCTTGAAGTCATATTTTATTTTTTATACTATCACATCGTGGTTTTGACACAAAAAAAATTTGTATTCGTTTTTTTTTTCTGCAGACCAATTTTGTGGTAACGTAATTACTGTATTCAACTTGTACAATTGACAAGATATTTTTAAAAACCAGCAACTTTGAGTGAGTTAGGGAAAACAGAAATATATTGGTGGACTTACTCCTATCTGAAACTTGCAATACAAAACCATTGTGTTACGTGTGTATGTGTGACGAACTATTTAGCACACTAATAACATGATGGTCGTCCTTGCCGTTGCTAGTAATCGCAATACCAGTATAGATTAGGAAATCGCAGCAATAATAAATATCAAGCGTGCAAGATACATATCGGAAGCCTTGGATTGCAGTTTTGAATGTCTCTGTTCACTGGTGGTAGGTCTCTCATAAGTGAGAGGCCGCCTGGGTAGATACCACCGCAATGTCTATTTCTCCCGCCAAACAGCAGTGTAAATGCGCTGTTGTGTTCCGGTTTGAAGGACATTGTAGCCAGAGTAACTACTGGACATATTGAGACTTAACATCTTATGTCTCAGGATGGCGAGCGCAGTGGAATTCCAAGCATTGCCTTGTAATTCTTGGTGTTGTTTGGTTTTGCTACTGTCCATGAGCGGTCGTATCGCTTACCATCAGGCGAATGGCATGCTCGTCTCGCCATTCATTGCAATAAAATAAAAAAAAAAAAACTAACTATAAAACCTTCAAAAAACAAAGTACACAAAATGCGTTTTTGTACATTATCTCATATTTTACATCTTAATTATATTAATATAACTGGCTTGCTGGGAGCAATAATATTATTATACAGGGTATATCAAGACCGCGACCGAAAACGAAGCCAGGTGGTAGTTTTAGCGGCTACAGACACAATGCAACTAAAAATTTTGCAAAATAAGCGACGGATTTTTTTTTTATTTTTTAAAAATCATCGTTTTTGAGGGGTAAATACCTAGTTTTTGCAAAAATAGTAATTCAAACCCTTACGTACCATTGCGTGTTTAAAGATTAAGTGATGTACGTCATTATTTTAGAAAAACTATGTTTAATCACTCAAATACGACGATATGTAAGAAATAACAAAAAAGAAATGTACGATTTTTTTTGTAAAATGTTTACTTGCATTGTGTTTGATATCACTAATACTACCTCCTGGCTTCGTTTTCGCGTTCGCGGTCTTGATATACCCTTTATGTAATTAAAAAAAATATATATTGGAAATAAAAATATTGGCATTTAATTTGTCACCTACAACGTTGTTATTAATTACTAGCTTCTGCCCGCTAACTTCGTCTGCGTGATTAACTTTGTTTAAAAAAATATACATGTATAGATTATTTAGTATTTCTCATCCCGTCCCGTCCCGTCCCGTCCCGTCCCGTTCATCTCATTCTCACTCAAGGTATGTAATCCACGCCCATCGCATCCCTTTGAGTATAAAAAGTAACAAATATATCGGATTTCCGTCCTCATCCCACGGGAACACTTAATTTATCTGGATAAAATGTAGCCTAAGTGTTAATCCAGTGCTAATATGGGGAATATTATTTTTTCTCATTTATCTTCCATAATACAAAGAAACCCCCTGTATGTAAATAAGACATTTACCAGTTTTTAAGTTGGACTTGTACCTATATAACTGTGAAACCGCATCTCATTTCGTCTTGTAGTTTTTGCGTTATGCGCAAGTAAATAAAAAGAAACACCCTGTCTATAAATAAAATATATACCAGTTTTCAAATTGGACGTGCACCAATATTACTGTGAAAACTGCATCTCAGTTCGTATGGTAGTTTTTGAGTAATGTGCAAGCAAACAAAAAGAAACATCCTGTATGTAAATGAAATATATACCAGTTTTTGAGTTGGACCTGCACCAATGTAATTGTGAAAACTGCATCTCATTTGGTGCGGTAGTTTATGAGTAATGTGCAAGCAAACAAAAAGAAACACCCTGTATGTCAATGTAACATATACCAGTTTTTAAGTTGAACCTGCAGCAATATAACTGTGAAAACCGCATCTCATTTGGTGCGGTAGTTTATGAGTAATGTCCAAGCAAACAAAAAGAAACACCCTATATGCAAATGCAACATATACAAGTTTTTAAGTTGACCCGCAGCAATACAACTGTGAAAACCGCATCTCCTTAGGTGCAGTAGTTTTTGCGTGATGCGCAAGCAAACATACAGACAGACAGACAGACAGACAAAAATTCTAAAAAACATTGTTTTGGATACTGTTGCTGTTATAAAGACCCCCCGCGTTAAAATTTCTTAAATATCTTCCATGTACAGACATCGACCATTTACATTTTTATTATATGTATAGATGTATAGATAACTATAATAGGTAGAGACTTCAAATATTGCACGCTGTATCAATCGTGACATTTCCATTTATATTGCTAGTGCCACGTTGTATGCAGTATAAATAAAAAGGTGTTGTACATACATACATACATAAACTCACGCCTTTATCCCAGAAGGGGTAGGCAGAGGCGCCACTAGGACACCCACATTTCGCCTTGTATGTTCCGTCCCATGATGTGATAGGGGGCGAGCCTATCGCCATATCGGGCACAAATGCCTGACTCCAGGCTGATAATGATTAGAAAAACCCAATATCACTTTGCCCGACCCGGGATTCGAACCCGAGACCTCAGCTTTGTAGTCGTACCGTAGTATAACTACGCCACCGGGCACCGAGGCAGGTGTTGTAAGACCGAGAAATCCCTCGTGGCTTACATCATACATTGCACACGGCTTGTAGCGTGGGTCAGGACTTTACCAGCTACTAAAATTATCAACTTTACCCATACGAAGTCCACTGGAGATTGGCCTCAGTAAGTCTACAGCGCTATCCAAAAAAAACTTTGCAGTGTCTTTAATAGTTTATAATTCGCACGTTATTAAATCTTAGCGAGTAGCAACATAAGGAAGTTCAACATAAAGGAATATCGTGAAACATTGCTTGAAAATTATCACATTTTAAAAGACGAATAAATTAATCAATTGATAATCAATACTAATTGGCTAACATGTATATGCCTGCTGTCAACATGGTGCTGTTTCGGATGGACGTATTTCTTATTATATGATAACGATCTGATCCTGGTCCTGGTCCAAAATAATTGTTGAAAACGAGGCCCAATTCTGAATGAAAGTCATTAAAGCGTGTTGTATGCCAAACAGTAAAGTAATAGCTAATATATGCTGCCGAAATAAGTTTTAATAGTACCATTATCTTTATACGTACTTCTTACAGTTGACCATAGTAAACACTGAGCGTAATGGTTTAAGTTTCAGCAGGCATCTGGCACCGGCTGGAGTTATGCTGAGTACGAACGACCAAACATAATTACCTACCTACCTAATCGTTTCTTCATTGTTATTTATTAAAAACTACAAGGTAAAGTTACGGTACGCCCGGGTGCAGATTATGAAAATGTTCTATCGCCTATGTTCATCAGGGATAATGTAGGATTCTAATGGTGAAATAATTTTTCAAATCGGTCTAGTAGTCCGATAGTTTCAGAGCCTATTCAGTGCAAACAAACAATAAAATCTTTTCTCATTATAATATTAGTTTCGATTTATAATTTGGTTTCTGTATTCTTTTATTGACAACCCTTATAAGTATGTGTTTATTAAAGCTTGTCAGAGAGATTTAGTCTCTTTGTATTCGTTAAATTTACAACACTATGTAAAGCCACAAGTACACGAGCTGTTGTCACGAGCGACGAGAATATTTGCACCAGAGACTACATAGCTTGGAGCCCCATGTGTGCTCAATCACATAGCAGTGAGACTGCACGTAGTTAGATATTAATCAATTATTAGATCGATATGCGCAGGTTCCAGTAAATTCCGAGAATATTATTTAATAGTAAGCTGTACATGTAGTCTATGTATTAGAGCGTAGTGAGAGGGCCGCTGCACGGTGTCGTTCCTCTGTAAGTGTCGGAGGGTTGCGGGAGTCGCGGCGCAATATGGCGGCCGTCACGCGACTCACGCGTGCGCGGCTTTCGCAGCCCGACGGCGCCGCGCGCTCGCCGCTCTCTGTGTACCTATATATACTGGATGAGCAGCGTTTCTGCTGGCATACCATCTACAGTTTCATACTTCAACGTCCAGTTTGGTGTATAGGTATATAGCAGCGTGGTGGGACCCGTACCGTGGTGCGAGCACACTTTACCATTGCCGGTCGCGTGACTCAGCGCCGTCCAACACGTACACATACACACACACTCGCGGTAACAAAATGGGGTGGGGAGAGAGGGGGTACTGTTATCACTGTTGCTGAAACAATATGGCGGCTTATCGCCGCCATCGCGCGTCACGTGCACCCGCCTCGCGCCTCCCCCGCCCGCCCCTCCGCCGACGTCCCGAACCCCACTTCCCCACCGCACACCTTCTCTTTATTAGCTTTTCACGGAAAATATTCGTCGAAAAAAACAACTGATAAGATCGCGATGAGGCCGAGCGGCGCCCATCAATAATCCGTCGATGTATCGGCTATCAGATCCGGAGCGGGGATTACGAGCGCGGGCCGAGGCTCAGGGCCGCCTCGAGCGGCGCCCGCGCCCAGTCGCCCACTCACTCGCGCCACTCGCGCTCTCGCCACGCTGTACTGCGCCATGCTCCAGCACTGCGTGGCACTGCACGGCGCTGCAAGGAACTGCACGGCACGACACGGCCACGGCGCTGGCGGCAGCGAGGGCTCGCCGACAATGCGGGACTGACAATGCGCCTCTATCAGATATCCTCGCCGTTTAAACTATCAGGATAGATACGTTAACTTCTCCCCTGATAGTTTATCTCGTCGAGCGCGATGCGCCGGTGTGCGCGAGCCAGTGCGCCGAGCCCGCCGTAATGAGTCGCGTGCTGCAGACACGAGCTCTCGTAATCAAATCTAGAGACCTTCTATCTGATAATTACTCCGTATCGGGGATGATATCGGCGTATCTCAGGGCTGGCAGATAGGCGATCATCAGCGGGCCCGCGTGGCGCAGCGCCGGAGGGCAGCGCGGCGGGGGGTGCGGGCGCGAAGGGGAGAGGCGGCGGGGCTCCGGCGTCGTTCCCTACAAATATTTGCTAAACGCTCGTCGCAGTGTTTGCTTTCGTTATCGCGTCACCGACGAACACACCCAGCGCTGCTCACAGCGGCGCCCTGCAACACCGGAGACGCGCCGTGTCGGTGACCCGCGCCACGCCACAGCGCGGCCCCGCGGCTGCGTGGCGGCATGGCGTCCGGCGCCGCGGCCGCACAGCGCAGCGCGGGGCGCGCCAACAGCTGTTCCACTAGATACTGTATCTGAGAGATACGATTATCATAACTCTAAGATAACCGACAACACATTAACAACTAGTTAAGATAAACGAGATAACAATTTGCATATCTAAAGAAAACTGCGATACAGCGCTCTATCAATGGGGTCGTTGTACTGAACTATAGTTGTCATGTTATCGCGCCCTCAAAGAAAATCGTAATTATTAGATAATTGATGATCAAACACGGCAACTTTTACGACACTCCACGTGCGTGCGGAGCCGCTGCAGCTAGATACTATACTTGTACGAAAATAAATCTACTTTCATCAATAATGCCATATAATTTTGAATATTTTGACAAAGACTACAATTATTCCTGCGAGGGTATCGAGGTAGGTGGAAGCCTGCGGCGGCGCGACGGCACTGCAACACGCGCATGTCGCAACACAGGCGCAGCGGCGACGCGGGGCGCTCCACATTCCCGCACACACTCTCAATTTGAAGTTAGGCAATCTCATACGCTAACACACTGTTCTAAATCATTTGCGCCGAGTACTCGCTACACCATAATTCTGAGCTCTTGAAACAAATCTGTTGTAGTTATATCTAAAAACACATGACTCATTATGTAATAACTAGAAATGTTATGTTATAATTACAAATAGATACTTTAGCGACAAACCAATCCTGTGGAGCAGCGAGCAAAATTTCGGCAAAGCCATTTCTTTTTATTGCAATGAATGGCGAGACGAGTAAGCTATTCGCCTGATGGTAAGCGATACGACTGCTCATGAACAGTAGCAAACCAAACAACACCATGAATTGCAAACGATTGTAGGTAGTTACTCTGACCACAATGTTCTTCAAATGTGTTCCAGCACAACAGTGCATTTACACTGCTGTTTGGTGGGAGAAATACACATTTAACAATAATTATGTTTATTTGAGGTCTGTGTGTTGTGTTCCGGTATTAGGATACGAATAGATTCGTGACATGTAGTCGGGGTTTGCATGTGACTGTTAAATGTATAATGTATTTCTTCACTTTTTTTTTTTTTTTTTTTGGTATCGGGTTGGAAAATCCTCATGGACATCCTCCGCCCGGGGGAGGCGCGGAGGGGACTGTCAGACTCTTACTGACTAAAAACCAACCCGTGTTCCTCATGTACCCGTGTGTCGGAGGGTCGGGTATCGCCGAAGCATTCGTCGCAACCCCCCGACGGGTATTGGCCCGCCATAGTCAGGCGGGCCCCGTCACCCACTGCGGCCGTCACCCCGGCCGCAGGACTCCACTACGAGGCGCGCGCGGAACACGACGCCGCCGCCTCAAGGCCTGCTGCTGGTCGGACGGCAAGACGCCCCGAGTCTGCCGTCCACAGGCCGCGCCCTACGGTGGCCGGAAATCTGCCACCCTACGACGCCCAGTGCGTCTGCTGCGGGAGGGGAGAGAGGAGGCAGCCTCTCTCTCCCTTTCCGCCACCTCCTTTGCGAGCATGACGCCCTCGCAGAAGTCGGCGACAGCTCTCCACCCTGACTTGCTCCCGACCATGGATGATACAATGGCCGGAAGCGAGAGGTTTCCCGCAGCACCAACGGCCGCGACCAAGTCACGGCGCTGCTCGGCCCAAGCTGGGCACTCCGCCAACGTATGCAACGCCGTATCGTCGCGGCGATCATCACAATGGTGGCACTGGGACGTCGGCTCCCGGCCTAGTCGACACAGGTACTTCCCGAAACACCCATGTCCGGTAAGCACCTGCGTCAGCCGGAAGCTTAGGGCGCCGTGGCTCCTGTTGAGCCACTCCTCTAGAACGGGCCTTACCGCCGCTACAGCGGCGTGCCCCGCCGTGGGTAGCGCTAAGCGCGTCTTCCACTCCGCCACTAGGACCTGGCGGAGCTGTGCCCTGCGTGCCTCTACCTCTCGAGGCACCAGGCGCTCGCCCCATGTATTTCTTCACTGCAGTCTCCGTGGTGCAGTTAGTTTGACGCCGGCTACGATACTAGAAGCTGTGGGTTCGGTCCCCGCACCGAGACAAATATTTGTGTGATCCAATGTTATTGGCTGCTCATAATATTAGTAGAATGTAGTTAATTTAATATAAATAAATATCCAAATTAAAGCGAGGAGAAAAAAAACATTCAGACGAATTGAGAAGTCCTCCTTTTTTTGAAGTCGGTTAAAATAGGAGAAAATATTGTTCTTATACACAGCCGAATAGTAACAGTGTCTCAATATTGCATAATAGGTATATTATGTTTCAGTAAGAAAATAATTGTCATATTTCCGTTAACTTATTCATTTAAAGTTCAGGTTTAGAATATAAGACGTACTCGTAACATTAATAACCTCACTACGGCACTCGGCAGATGGCTGCAGCGTGTAAGGATAAAATGAATTCGGGAGCAGTGAGTGCTGTGAACGTCGTAGCATCGCGTAGTCTCTTCGCTACGCAGCGGCGTAGTACAGTGCCGGCTACGAAAACCTTGGATTACAGCTCGCAGTGTAAATAATGAAAAATACTGTCCTCATTGAGTGTTATGTGCGGTAGACGCATGAGGACGGCACTGGACACAACCATTATTAAGAACATTGAATCGTATAGTCGCACATAACATGGAATTAATTATTGTGTAATAACTGAATAATTGTGTCTTGGGAAGTTGGTATAGGAAATTGCGAATGACTTTTGGGGCCAACAATAAATATTTGTGGATAACAGATTTTTGTGTTCTCATTTCACTGTCGACTTGACAAAAACTCTAACTTACGATCTACTATACACTATGACTTCCTCGATGACTTAGTCGTACTACGGTACGATTACAAAGCTGAGGTCTCGGTTTCGAATCCCGGGTCGGGTAAAGTGATATTGAGTTTTTCTATTCATTATCAGCCCGGAGTTAGGAATTTGTGTCCGATATGGCGATAGGCTCGCCCCCTATCACATGATGGGACGGAACATACAAGGCGAAATGTGGGTGTCCTGGTGGCGCATCTGCCTACCCCTTCTGGGATAAAGGCGTGAGTTTATATATGTATGAATGTAAGTATACGCTATACGTTAATATATGAGGAGTTTAACGTAATAGATATTTATATGAGTGCCCGGTAGGTTTATCTGCGGCGGTGTTCGTGAATCGGTGAGCACTACACCAAGACAGCATTGCCACGGTACTGGCTCGCTGATAAGATAACACTTTATTGTTATTTTTGGCAATATTTGCGTGTTTATATTATTGATCAATATCCTACAAATTACAGTACGTGCCTCTAAGAACATTTAGGATTTTATGTAATTATATTTTTCCAACTTACTTATACATTATTATACATAAGTTACTGCATAATATAGTAGTAACATGTTGGTAAATGAATAAGTTAGCATGATAGCATGCAATAAGTTTCGGAGCAGTGGTATTATAGAATAAAATATCAAACAATAAATATTTAATGCATTATACAAAGTACTAAATATTATACTTTACTTGACCAGTGATCTTAATGTACAGCAGTCAGTACACAAATTGAAAGAGATCATGATCATGGTAACCTTCATAAATCGGTACCTTTGCTCGTTTGCCATGCTTTGTGAAATGTAAGGCGTCTAGGAGCTGCAGCGTTTTGTGACGCAAGTGGCCCAATTTCTCTGCGGAATGCCAGCGACGTGCCGCGCTGAGAGCGGCGCGAGTGCTAGGAGTGTCGCGAGAGCGGGCCGCCTGTCACGCGCTGTCAATGCGCTGACGACTGATAACGGCTCTCTCGAGCAGCACTCCACTTGATATGTGTCAATGAGATTGACAGAGAGCCGCGCACCATCTCACCAGCCAAGTACACGTGAACGTCTTCAACTTTGCCAATATATATAAGTATTTATAGGTTTTATTAGTAAAGAGCCTGGCTATAAGTCATTCAATCTGCATCTCAAATAGATGGGCTCAACGGAAGGAGCACCGCACTCTTAAAAAAATCGACGTGAAGTAAAAGCTAAATTTGCCCTTCGTTTGATGACGGCCACCGATGAAAACTCAAAAGCAGTTCGTGGGATATTCGTATCCGTCTGACTGACGACTATTGAAAAAACGTGTCGACTACCCACTGAGATGGCGTTGCTCAGACCAGCCCCTGCTCAGTGTGACGATACTTCTAATCTACACGAGATTATCCAACGCATCGTTACAGATAATCATTCCAGTTGGATAATATCCCAATAATGGATGACCGATGTTCTGATTGTATTGCGCATATTAGTTAACTGTAGATTGTGCCTAACATGATGATAGTGTGCCTATTACATCGGGCGACAGAAATAGATCCGATGCACTACAGGTAACTGGAAACACAGGGGACGGCGCAGGTGTGAGAATATTTATTTATTTTAACTGTCAATATGAACTTCCTACTTCTCTCTACCGATGAAGCTGGAACTTATCGGGAGTAGGTGCATTTATGTTGAGGTTATTGGATATTGAAGCGCGCGTGTGGAAGGCAATAACCGCTGGCAGGTAAATAGTGGTGATGATCGCAATCGGCAATGAATCATGTGTGTGACAAGTGCGCAGGCGAGCCGCTAGATAGTACCTACCTCGCTCTGAAGCTGTTATCACGAGCGCGTCAAGTGCGCTGATAACACGAGCCGAGCCGTGCCGCGGGGCAGTGCTAGTGGCGACGCCTTGCCTGTCCATACAACGTCCACTTGTGAAACATTACCTATACACTACTAAATGTTCGAATTTCATGCATTTTTTTATTATAGATACCACTGATTGCTTATATTTTTTATCAATGACAAAAATATACGTTCTAATGGTTGCAAACATTAATACTCTCCTAGACCCAGGCACGACTAGTATATTAATTGCATTCATGCATGAGGATTTCGTCTCTGTATGCAGCTATGCTTGCAGCGGGACAAGAGCCAGCAGCCCGCTATCGATATTAGAGTACATTGTACATCGCCCCGGCTTATGTTGGGGATATGGATTTTTCGGCGGAAAATTACCACCTCTGACGTTGCTGTCGCGATCTAGACGACATGACACGAGGTATATTGAATTTCACAATAAAATTGTGTTGAGTATTGTAAATGCATGTTATATTTACATAGGTTACCTTATAATATCAGCGTATTATGGAATTTGCCTTTTTATTTCTTCTACCCGCGGTTCTTATGTCACCTGCATGACGTATTAACCCGAGAATGCGATTTAGAATTCATCCACCTAGTTAGCCGCATTTGGGTTAGCAGAACCAAACAGTGTAAAAAATTCTTGTGTCTATCGCGTCATTGAGCGAGCCAGCGTCAAATCGAGTACCCAGGTAACTAAAAAGTGGCTATTCAGAATATATTGTATACATATATACCATTGAAGGTACATGGCATGTTGATGGATAGATATAAAACGAAGGACGCGCAATATGTATCGTATCGGCGATCGCGGTGACTGCGTGATTCACGTCCGCTTTCATGGAAATCCATATTGGGAACGTGTGTCACTACCCCCCACCTGCTCCCCCCGCCCCGCGGCCAGCACCACCGCGTCACCAGTTCCGGTTACAATAACCACTAAAGCTAGCATATCTAATGTAACAGATCTGCAGATTGCGAATTACTTTATACAAAGTTTTGTTTTCATGGTTCAACAAAATCGTTTCTTAAGTTGTGCGGATCTCTAACAGCCTACAGGACGCACGTACCAAATTACCAGCATTTATCTAGTTCATTGATCAACAAAGTTATCAGCGTAATATTGATGATGGGTAGATTCAATCGATTAAACTATAAATCGTTCATAGGACCTTTGAACAACTTCCATAGGAAGGCAGAAGTCGATGATGTGATGATGAAAATAGATTTATGTTGGCTATGGATTACTAAATTATGTATTAGGTGTTAGCTGCAGTTCCCCGCACGTGGACTGTCAACTGAGAGTAGCCGTACAACTTTAATATTAGTTGAGTACCGATCATACGGCATTGTAAAGATAAAACCTTGATCACAAGCACTTGTCATACATCTTTTTTTTTTCGGAAATCGTAGTGGCACTGTACTTGTAGGAATAACCTTAATCTTTAAACCAACTATGTAAAATGAAGTATTCGTACACAATTAGGTTTTTAATCATAATTTAGAGATGGCAATACTTTGATAATGGCTTGACAAAACGGGTTAAAATGATGGAAAATATTTGTTGGTAATCTGAACTAGTAGCGTAGTGCGCCAATCAAGCGATTATCGACATTATCAGATACACGCGTGGTGGGCGGCGCGCGACGTGCTCGCCGCGCCAGCACCTCGCGCCGAGAGGTGGACCCGCGGAGGATGTAGACACCAGTCCGGGCCTTAGGATTCATATTCTACTTGATGGTGTATTGGTGAGATTAAATAGTGGCGATCAATATACCTTAGAGACTCTGACGATAAATGGGGCAAGAAAGTTCTGTAGTAGAATGTTATGTTCTGTAGAGGCACACATGCAAACATAGTGTTGGATAGCTATCCATGACATGGATAGATGATCTGACAAAGTTTGGAGAACGCCACCGAATGCCTGCCCCTCTCAATAAATCAGCGTAGAAATTCTTAGAGAGCCCTATGTTCAGAAATGGACGTGTTGTCGCTGAGAATGACGACGTTATGATATTATGATAGTTGGTCAATATTATTGTCCCTCGCGCGAGCTGGTGTGTGGTGCCTGGTGGTCGCCTGCAATCCCATGATTATCGTTATCGACGCGTGTAATTAGACCGATGATCGATGTCTCAAGTAAGCCCTGATCGATAAGATAACCGCTCCAGCGCATTACATGTTATCGCAATTTTTATTGTTCACTGCGAGCCATAAAGTATATGATGACCGTTGTACGAAATGTCCGCCGGCTCACGCCACCTATTTTATTTATAGCACAGGTCCGAGGAACAAGCGATCACACGGCAATACATGATCAATTATATTATACTAGCTCACTCACTAATGGAATGTATTATGTAATCCAGTCCCATCCCATCCTTTTGAGTATAAAAAAGTAGCAAATATAGCGGAATTCCTTCTTCATCCCACGGGAACGCTAAACTTTTCGGGATAAAAATGAAATGAAATGAAATGAAAATGAAATGAAATGAAAATGAAATGAAAATAATTTATTGAATCCATTAAAATGTTCAACATTGTTTAGATTCAGTCATTTTTTGAACTACCACCCGGTTCGGAAAGCGGTTTTCACTAGAGAAGAACGGGCAAGAAACTCTAGTGTTGCTCTTTTCAAAACCAGTTTACAATGTATGATTATTACAAAAATTACAAGTTGGTTTAAATCAGAGCAGTTCATTAATAACTTGTTATGATTTGCAAGTAGGATATAGTTGAATACGAATAAGTTTACTTTATATTTAATATGGCTGAGAGAAACGAAACGAAGTAACCCATAACGAAGAATCAGTATACTCTGTTTTGCCAACGCAATAAATAATTATAAAAGCGTTAAGTAATCTATTTATCAATTACAAAGTAAGCAAATCGGACAGACCAGTCCACACAAGCAGCACCCGTTCACGAGTATGACGCATGTGCCAGCCATCGGCCTCCTCAACCATGCTACAGGGAAGTGACCGACCCGGCACACGACGCCACCGCAAGCACAGACTTTTAAGCGAGCATGACTTATCCAATCGCTTACAAAGCAAAACAAAATAGTTTAAGTTACTTAATATAAATGAAATTATACAGAGCACACTAATACCTCCGCTCCAAGATACTATATATTTAATTAATTTTATACTATACTATTCCCAAGCCTTATTATCATCTAGATATTCTGAAATTTTATAATAAGCTTTATTGCATAATTTTTGCTTGATAGTAGCTTTGAATTTTTCAATACTTAAGGCTTTAATATGAGTGGGAACTTTGTTATAAAAGTGTATACAGTAACCCTTAAAAGACTTGCTGATCCTGTGGAGTCTGGTCTTATGAGTAGCTAAATTGTTCTTATTTCTAGTATTTTTATTGTGAATATCGCTAATCTTTCGAAAGTTTTCTTTATTTTTATGGACATACATTAAATTTTCAAAAATATATTGTCATGCCACTGTCATTATATTTATTTCTTTAAATTTTTCTCTAAGAGAATATCTGGACCCTAGCGAATAAATTGATCTTATAGCTCGCTTTTGGAGAACAAAGATGGTATTAATGTCAGCAGCACCACCCCACAGTAAAATTCCATAACTCATCAGACTATGAAAGTAGGCAAAATATACCAATCGAGCTGTATCAATATCAGTCAATTGACGTATCTTACCCACCGCGTAGACTGCGGCGCTCAGCTTTTTAGCTAAAGCGACTATATGAGGACCCCATTGAAGTTTGGGATCTAATGTGATTCCCAAGAACTTAGTTGTATTCACAAGGCTCAACTCATCCCCATTCAAAAGAATGTTAGCGTTAACTTTTTTGACATTAGGAGTCACAAACCGTACACATTTAGTTTTCTGACTATTTAGTAACAAGTTGTTAACGCTAAACCAATGTACGATTTTTGTGAGGGTGTGGTTTACATCGTCAATAATGGGTTGATGTCGATTCAGTTTAAATAATAAAGAAGTATCATCTGCAAACAACACGACCTCACAGTTGTCCCTTATAAAAAAAGGTAAGTCATTAATGTAGATTAAAAAGAGGAAGGGTCCAAGAATCGAGCCCTGCGGAACTCCCATAGTAACAACAGACCCAGGAGATCTTTTTCCGTTGACATCTACACTTTGGACCCTATTACTTAAATACGACTTGCATAAATCAAGCGCAACGCCATTTACACCGTAGTGGCTTAATTTCCTGATAAGAATTTCATGGTGAACACAATCAAATGCTTTGGATAAATCACAGAACACACCTAAAGCGTCCTGTGAATTCTCCCAAGCATCAAATATGTTATGTATAAGCTCCACACCAGCATCAGTAGTGGAGCGACCCCGAGTGAAACCAAATTGTTTACCATGAAGTATTTTATTTTTTGAAAAATAAATTTGAATTTGATGAAGCATCAGTTTTTCAAAAATTTTGCTTAATGAAGGTAGTACTGAGATAGGTCTATAGTTGGAGGGGTCATCTGTACTACCAGATTTAAAAAGAGGTATAATTTTACTTAACTTCATTTTATCAGGAAATATACCACTGTTTATACAAGCATTAAAAATTACAGCTAACTGGGGAGCTAAGACTGGTATTGCAGCATTTAATATTTTTGTTGAGATTCCCCAAAGGTCACATGTATTTTTAATATTAATTAACTTAAATGTTTTTATAATATCCACACTGTCAACGCAATGGAACGCAAATGAATCTCTACCACCAGGTACACTTTCTTCCAGTAATTTTTCTGCTATGCAAGGAGATGAATTTAAACTTTTTGTTATGGAAACTGGTACATCTGAGAAAAAGTTCTCGAAAGCTCTAGCTACTTCAAAATCAGATTTAAAGATATGATTATTTATATTAAGGCTAAACTCTGTGTCACGAGGTTTAGCTTTACCAGTTTCTTTCCTAATCACACTCCAAGTCATTTTAATTTTATTTTTGGAGTTTTTTATTTTAGTGCTCAAATATAGTGACTTTGCTTTCAAACAAACTTGTTTAAATATTTTCGAGTAATTTTTGACATACAATTTAAATTTCTCACTATGATTATATGTTCTTTCATGGTATAGATCATATAATTTATCTCTACTTCTATGTATGCCTATAGTAGCCCAACTGTTGAAGCATGTTTTCTTACCAGCTGAAATGGACCTGGCTGCAAAAATTGATTTGTATTCCTCACAAAATATGTTAAATACACAATTATATAATTCATTAGGGTCATTACCCTTTACAATTGTGGTAAATTTTTCGGATATTTTGGTTTTAAACTTTTCTAACCGGGTCTTTGTTACCGGAATAACAATAAGTTTCTCGAGTGATTGCTTCTGGAACTCACTGCTAAATGTGACAAGTTGTCCACAATGATCAGAGTCTAGTTTATTAATAATGTTACTATTAATTGGCACTATATCAGTGAACACATTATCTATGCAGGTAGCACTGATATTAGTTATTCTAGTCGGCTCTGAAAAAAGGTTAACTAAATCAAATGATAAAAAGAGATTTTTTAACTTTACAGTCATTAAAGTGTTTTCTAGTAAATTAATATTAAAGTCACCACACACCAGCAATCTTTTATTGGATTTACTCAATTTCCTCAATGCATCTTCCATTATTGTCTCGAAACTATCGTATGATGAAGAGGGCGGTCTGTATACACTTACAATGATGAACTGCTCCGACTCTATACATGATATTTCTATGGTTTGCTCCACAGAGAGGCTCACTATATCCTTTCGTTCTTTGTATTTAATATTCTTATTAATTAGTATTAGTGAGCCACCATGTATTGCACTTTTCCTACAAAAGTTGCTACCAACTATATGATTTTTAAAATTGAACATGAGTTGTTCAGTTCTCAGCCAATGTTCTGTAATGCAAAGTATATCAATTTCCTGACAACTCATGAACAATTCCATTTGCAATTCCTTGCCTAGCATGCCCTGACTATTTTGATGGACTAGTTTTAAAATATTGTTGTCATCCATATTGCAAACACTATTCCGACTAATGGGTAGAGAGTAATTAATATTGATGTCATTCAAAATTGAATTTGTATTTAAAAAAATGTTATTAATGTTATTACTATTATTCATTGCTTTTAATGTCAGATTGCAAGAGGTGGACTCTATTGTCGCAATTTCTAATTTAAATAATTTGTTGGAATAGATACAAGTGTATCATTCCGTGTCATGGATGTAAACTGCTCAATAAAAGCAGGTGGAGTAGCCAAGTGTTTGGCTTTGTCTAATATACTTAAATATAGCAAAAGTAGCCTATGTTACTTCTAATACCTTCAAGAATATGTGTACAAAGTTTCATGAGAATCGGTTCAGTAGTTTTCGCGTGAAAGCGTAAAAAACAAACGGACATTCACATTTATAATATTAGTATAAAATAAGGAAGGCTACTCGTACCCGCCTGGGTGGCGACCCCCGTGCTCATGAGAAAACCACCACAGCGACTCTTAAATGTGTATCAGGCTTGGAGCCCAGCTTGTGTATATATGAATGTATTCGTATACTCAGTTTTAATCGAACCGGCATAATCGTGTCCTACCTGTACAACGAATTTACCATAAGAATACTTGTGCCTAGTCACTTTGTGGTACCGAAAAATGCATAATACTTGGGATATTTGCAAATTAATTTGAAAAGAAGTAAGAAGTAGGGAAGGTTGACAATTTTTGGACGTCATAAGCACACAGCGTCGCTCAAGGTTTCACCTAAGCGCTACAATCAACCTTCCTAACTAATTAAATAAAACGACAAAATCGAAAAACACAGTCCGTTTCCAACTGTTTACAGTAAATCTCGTGCTTATCTGATAGGAATAGGACGAGCGCCCAATTAGCAATAATAATGTGAAACTTATTCCAAAATTGTAGCTACATATTAAATTGCGATTTGATAGTGAGGGAGGATCTCTATCTTCAAAGTTTCGAAAACTTTCCAGAAACCATCTAGCATTCTAACCGCTAATGAAGAAGACGGCAGAAACACAATTATCTCAATACGCGCGACGTACGTGTTTTGCACAGTGGACTTTGGACCAAGCGAGTCTCTCTTTGATTTATCCTTCAAAACAACCACTATGGGTATAATTCTCCTCCTACCAGGAATTCATATGCCAGTGGACGCGGATTTTATCATTCTGTAGTAATCAAATCAAATCTTTATTTGCAGAATAGAGGTTATAAACAGTCTAACAGTTCCGTAGGTACAAAGTTTCTCCATATTCGACTCTGACTGGGCATGCAAATTACAAATAAGTCAAGTACAGGTGTCAGTTGCAGTAAATACATCACAAAATATTTTAATTTCTCTACATAACAAAACAAAACCGCATACATTTTGAACAACTTATTAAAAAATAATAATAATAAAAAATTAATTAGTGTGAATCAAATGTCAAAATACAATATATTTTAGTAAAATTATTGGTGAGTGTCGCCAGCTTATATTCACTGCGCCCTAAGTATCCAACTGAAACAACCTTGTTACATTTAGTGAATGTATAGCACTACTCACTACTAGTCAGATATCATCGTTTGGATTCTCACTATAGCCAATATACGTGGCTCAGATCCTTATACTACACGTCACCGTGAATTACTCTAACATGGTTTAATAATATTGGAATGTTTTCTTTTGTCAATTATTATTAGAATCCAGAAATCTTTTTCGTAATTACGATATCACACATTGCTTACGTTTAGCCTTTATTGATACAGGTGACGTCATTACATAATTCCCGAAAAAACCTGGCAATAACTTTTAAAAAAGACCATTTTACGTGCACACAAAATTAGAAAAAAATAGATAAAATAATTTTGAACCGAACTTGATTTGGAGCAAGTGCGTGCCACTATTGCAACGAATAAACAGCAACCTGGACTATTGATTTTCTGTCTACCTATATGTATATTTTATCAAATTCATCATCATCAGCCTGTTGTAGACCAATGCTGAACATAGGCCTGTCCCAAGGTACGCCAGAGCCCGGTCTGTTGTTTTATGCATACAGTCGCTGCCGGCCCTCTTGTGCAAGTCATCCTGCTATATGGCCAGAGGACATCTCATCCCACGCTACGTTTCCCAGGACACGGTCTCCACTTCAGAACATGCTTATTCCAGCGGATATCTGTTCTGCGACATATTGCTAGTCCATTGTCATTACAAACTACTAACATTACGTATATTTTCTATCTACCAACTCCCATAAAACTGCACTTAATAGCTTCTCTTTAGTAGAAGTAGTATACATGCATCATTTATTATTATATTCAAATGTACACTAGGCAGAGATGTAGCGCCAGTAACATACGACTGTAGAGAGCTCCCTGTACGTGGCACAGCGCTATTTACCTACCATCTTACATTCCATGAATTAGTGAAAACTAGAGCGAAATAAAAAGAAACGTTGTTGAAAGGAAAATGTATCATGATTTATGTTGTGTAATAATTGTGGTAGCTCAATGTTCTGGTTGTATGCTGTACGTGGAGGTACGTAGCGAGGGCAGTATGGAAGGTATAGTGGAGGTAACGGCGCGGACGCGGCTCGGTCGGCGGCGGCGTGTCGGTGCGGAGGTCGCTCGGCGCGGGCCAATGGAGAGCGGCACTCACACACGCGCAGCAGCGCCGCGCCCGCCGCGCCCGCGCCGCCAGCAGACGAGCGCCGGGCCGCGCCGCACCCGCCGGCACGCAGCGTCACCCACTCACCGCACCGTCGCGCTCGCACCGATACTCCGCCACCAGGACTTACTGTACTCTACGGTGAAAAATCAACGACAACTAATTACCAGTGATTGTGTTTTAACTTTGTGGATTCACACAACAGTAAGTACTTTACCATTTCTGCTCATATACATAATTTCCTACAATATTTTTATTGTAATCCTTACGTTGTATGATCGAGTAAATTAAAAAAATATATGTTAACTTTTTTTTACATGTAGATCTACGCGTCTTGTGGCCGAAAATACCTATAAAAATTAATTTAAGAAACATGTAGCGTTAGTGTTTCTAAATATCGAAAGTCAGTAGCGCTTCGCGTTTCTGAAGTCTGATAAGAACATTAGGGCGGGAAAATATTTTAGTGGGAAAAATCATACAATGCATTTCAGGCTAGCAAAGTTTATTTTACGAGTTAAGGGACTTATTACGCGTTTTAATATTACCAGTTAATGAAATAATATCGATATTTAACATTGATTTGCGAAGGATCGCGTTTCTCATTAAACTAATGTATTTTTTTACGGATTCGCTTTCCTTCCTCTATTCATATTAATATATAATGTGACACACAGGATACTTTAGTTATCTTCGAAAAGACTTGGCAATGCACGTGTTTAGTGTTATAATGAAAAAAGTGTCATAAGATTTAATTAAGTAAAACTTTTTTTACATAAACTAAGCTAGGATAATTAGTAAACTGAAATAAACCTGATATCCCATATTAACACACAGTATCAACTTTCGTCGAAGCTTCTTTATATTACATAGTTTAACAATAATTTTCCATTACTGTTTCTGCCGTTTCCTTGTCTATAAGTAGGTATTCACACACGAGAGTATTATAAATAAATAAATAAATAAATACACCCGACAGTCACATACATAGTCCTGACCCCACACTAAGATCGAGCCTTGTGTCGTGGGTATCAGAAACTACAAGAGACTTTTCGGTCTCACAAACACCCCGACTCGAAACAAATACCTGTGGATCACACAAATATTTGTTTCGGTGCGGGGATCGAACCCGCGGCCTCTCGTCTCACAGACGGCGTCTAACCAACAGCGCCACGGAGGCTGTAAAACTCGATGTCGATATTTTGTTGACAACAATTGCTATCTTTTATATCTCTCGGCATGAATGCTTCGTCGAATGAACTGGCAACGCGCATGGATAACGATACTACCGAACTTCAAGAATATAAATGCGGCAAATTGGCGAACTGTGCATCTGATGAAATTTAAAACACAGTTGGCGAACCCTGGGTATATTACTGACCTTTGTGGATAGAAGATGGTGAATGGAAGCTAGAGAATTAAAATAAATAAATAAATAAATTTCGGTGTAATATGAAGCCTAACTATCCAGTGCAATCTCGTTACTTTGTGTGTTTTTTCTTGTTTTGTTGTCAGTTTAATTAGAAGTGGGCGATTATGAATGATCGGCATAATCGATTTATTTTGTATTACTAATGTTGATAATCGATTATGGAATTAGTAACTAATATGTTTTCTTAATCGAATGATGTTAGTAACAAGAACTACTAATCGTGTTTTATGAAGTTGACAGTTGTTCCGTGACTTTAGTAGTAGGAGGCATACACCCGAATACTCAAACGCCATTTAAATATTAAGTTGCACTTAACTACCCACGTCCCACTTAATCAGTACATTTAAGCAGGACTTTCGTAGTTAAGTGCAACGTAATATTTAAGTGGCGTTTGAGTATTCGGGCGATAGAGTTATAGATAGACATTGGTTTAGTTTGTTATATTACGGTGGTATGAGTATGAGACGTGACGACTGACGCTTTTAACTTTTAGTGGATTTACCTATCTAAGTCAAACCTAAACACTAAAACAACAAAAAAAACAATTTAATTTAACAATTTAACGACAATTTAATAAAAAAATAAAACAATTATTGATATTACACTTTATTGCAGTAGAATGTGCTTGTATTAAAAATTTAAAAAGTCCGATACGACATTATACAAGACGCGCTATCGCACTATTATGTATGGCGTGGTGTCGCAAGTGACGAGAGAGTAAATAGTGTGAGTGAATCGACTTGCGACTGACTGACTACTAACTGTTATAATCGAGATATCTCGATACATTTTCATAATCGAATGATTTCGTTAGTATCTCTCATAATCGCCCACCTCTAAGTTTAATGCAATGCGTACGGAGTGTTGGTGTAACAGGTCAGACTTGGCACGGACTCGATTTTTGTCGATGGAATACAATCGCTAGCTCTTTGCCGAATGTGTGCGATGTAGGATTAATTTGGTCTGCCTTTAGCACGACTCTATCCTACTTAGGTCCAGTTTCATGAAGTAACATTAATCATAACTATAATTTTGACGTTGAGAACTGCAAGCACTTGGCATCTCAACTGCGTCACCATAGTTACAATTAAAGTTATGATCATTGTCAGTTGCAGTTACTTGCAACTGAGGTTAGTGATGTGAAGCGAGCCGTCGCGCGTCGAGTCGGTAGTTTTGTGGAGGGCGGGCCGCGCGACTCCCACACAGAAACAAAACGCGTACATTGCCATTTATTAACTGTTATATTTGTATACATGGGCTAATAAATATTTGCAGCAGTTCCTGAAATATTGGTAATGTTTAGAATTTTTAGTATGTTTTTTTATATGAGCCATAATCCAGATAATTTTAAAAATAATTTGCTTTTGTATCACTATAATTACTTATGTATCGTGAGTACTTTAAAAAAAATGAATCAAATGTAGGAAGTTGAAAAGCATATATGTATTATATAATAAAATAACATAAACGCCTCGTCATATAATGTTTATATGGAATAGTGCGCGCCTGTGGCGTAACGACCATTAGTTGTCCACTCGAGGCATCGCAGGAGGTCGCACAACCCCACACAATACAGCCAATAACCATCCCCATTTCAAATGGCTTCCAGCATGCGTGGTTATTATCAATTTAAGCATTGTTTCCCTACATATAAAAATAACTTTCAATGTGTGACAAAACACGTGTTTCTTTTCTGTAATAGTTTTTATGAAATTTCTTCTTATAGATTTTTTTGTGAAAGAATATTTAAATGAAGAACTATTTAATTTTGAACACGGCAAGATGACTGCACGGCGTTTGTAGTAAAATCCTTGTGATTGCTGCTTCATATGCAGGGATAATTACAGGATATTTTTTTCTCTCTTTAATGTAATGTATAAATTTTGTTTTTTACTACTATGCAAAATAATTATCCGTTTTTATTATTGTCATGTTATAATTACACATAATTATGCTACAGTGATTCGCACTGGCGTTAGCGAAATAGCGTTAACGGTGGGAAGTAATTTGTTGTTGGCATAGCTATTTAGACTTTCCGATGGAGTAGTTTATGTGCTTGAAACATTTCAATTCCAAAAACATGCGTTTTCTGCGTATACGCGAGGTAGCGGAGGCAAACTGATCTTTATCATCGTTGTCACGAAGCCGTTAACTCATTTTCAACTTTTCTCGTCCATTTACAGTCAGCCACTATGTGAGTGCGTGGTGGCCTGTTGGTAACGGACATGTTCACGGTGGTCATGGATTTAAAACCCAGGGCACTTTTCCAAGTCACGTGTGTATTCATAGTCAATCACCACGCACTATAACGGTGACGGAAAATATCATGAGGCAACCTGCACACCATAGGGATTCTGAAGAATTTCTATGGTATGTAAATTCCGCCAATCCGCATTGGGCAGCGTAGTGGACCATACGGCCTCTCAATCGTTCTCTCGATTGTAAAGAAGGCCCGTGCCCTGCAGAGGGACGTATGGATATGGGCTTATAAAATACAATGCTATGCGAAGGAAATACATAAAAATTAACAACTGCCAGTGGTATTCATAAAAATCTTAGATTAAATAATTAATTGCGTAGTTTATAATGATAACTATAAGACATCTAATAGTAACTGCAATAACAAGCACAGTAGAGATTTACGTATTATCTTATTTTTAAATATACTTAGTATTTTTCTGATCGATGAATGCTTTCACTCTGTTACGGTATATCCGGAATCATTAAGGTCCGCACCGTTGTTTAGGTGCGGATCGATTCTTGTTTCATGGTCCTTGAGTTATCGCTAATACGCACTTCAGCCAGTGTCACGTGTAAAATTATTAACGGAAGTAAAAAGAAAATTCATTTAATAATAACTTAGATTTTGTAAGATTTAAATGGTAAAGGTATTTTTTTTTCACCTACATTTATTAATTATGCCACCCATTGCAAATACCCACCTCCATTTACAAATAACTCATTTAAAAACAACAACAAGTAATTAAACCCAAGCCCCAAGGCAGTGAAAGTATTACAATGCAGTGGCGGCTTCTGTACGCGCGGCATACATAACAGACGAGCTTGTTGTAGACCAACCGGGTATAACTTTTCACCAGAAGCTCCCGTTCTTTGTAATCTATTGTTGCAAATTTCTCGCAGTTAATTTCCATTATTGTTCTTTAAGAGCCGACTATTGTTTTTATTGTTTTAATGCATGTTTAGTTCATTTAATTACCGCTTTTAAAAACCCAACGTCAAAATGCCTCTGTTCTAGTCTGCACAAAAATACATTAACGGTTAAAAATAAAGCACTTGTAGTAGGATTCCTTGCCGTGTCTCTCGAGTGCATTGTTCTACTTCTAGAAACCCGCGGATTTTATGAAAACAATAGCCTGAGTGCTCTACGAACGCAACAGGTAGTTTTACCACGAGGACAGAGCCAAGTATAAATACCTATTAGTCATACAGAATAATGCACAGTGACGTCACATACATTTTCAATGTTATTATCTAAATTAAAACAGTTTCCAAATTAGCTTCTTAAAGTAGTAACTATAGTAAGTTAAGTTAAAGTAGTATAGACAGCCTCCGTGGCGTAGTTAGTTAGATGGCGGCTGTGAAACGAGAGGCCGCGGGCCACGCAAATTTTTGTGAGGACCATAAATATTTGTCTCGCGTCTAGGTGTTTGTGAGACCGAAAAGTCTCTCGTAGTTTCTGATACCCACGGCATTGTATGATTTAATTGACATGAGCTTCTTTTTCTGCGTAGCTTTACCCCGGCTGGTATTAGCTTTCGCCTCCCTGCTCAATCGCCTCACCTTCGTGCGGTATTTAGTACCGTTGATTGTAAGGCTTCATGTGGGAACCCATGTTCTCACATCTTCCTTAACGATGTGAGAACATGGACCGTGAAGTCTTGGCCCAGCTGTATTGAGGGCCACCCATATATTGCCAAAATATTCCGGAGATTTTCGTGACACGTGATTTTGTGAACGTTAGCAGCTTAAATCATATCATGAGCGTTAGAAGTTAGAGTGTAGCTTGTGTGTGTGTGCGTGAGGGGCGCGGCGCGGGACGTGGCGTACACACGGGTTTATTAATATGCGGCCGTTATCTTGCGGTTATCGTACAGGATCAGTGTGCCGAGCAAACAGCGCGCCACCTCGTCACCGCGCCATAGCGCGCGGCACACAGGGCGCGACAACCCCCCCCCCCCCCCTCCGCTCGCCTCGCCTCGCACACCCTCCTCCAGGAAACATCCATCATCGTTCATGTCGACATGCACTCGCTCATCGAGCAAAGCAAGTCTCACTCAGATCGCAGCCGTGTGGGGTACCATAGTTACATACTCATAGCTGTAAATACAGCGGTAGCTACGGTAGCAACAGGCGTAGGTATTCTCCGAGAATATTAACATCATCCCTCTATACCTGGCATCTAGTCACACAAAATAACGATAGGAGAAAAAAAGTTAATGATTGTATTTTCTGTTAAAATGTTATTTTCTGTTGTAAGTGTATGTGTACAGCAATCGAATGCAGCACAAGCGCAGGTCATGTTGGAGACGGCGCCGGCGCCGGTGTTTGGACTAGTTCCCTATTTGTTCGTGTTTCCGCGCCGCGCAGCCGACGCGCTCTTCCGCTCTACATGGGGTTTCCAAGTTTACTCACGTACCGGTTTAGAGATTCGCCGTAGGCTTTAGTCGTGCCACATTCTTGAATCGATAAGTAACAATGAGTGAATGAACTATTATTGTTGAAACATTTAAATTCCTTTAGTAGCAGCCTTTTTGTTTTGTTTGTAGAATTAAAATGGAAAACGTCGGCCAAATGGTCCGGATCGGCAACGAGGAGCAGCGCGAAGAAGATTCATCCGTGGAGGCACTGCAGCTGGTGAAGAACGAGGGCCGCATGGAGAGCGAGCAGGCGGCGGAGAGCGATGCGGCGGGCGGCGGCATGGAGCAGCAGGCCGAGGGCGCAGGGGATGCGTCCCCGCAACCGCACTCGCAGTCCGTGATCACGTCGCGCCGCGTGGTGCGCACCATCACCGCCGCCGGACACATCACCACCGACGAGGCCGACCTCGCCGCCGACGACGGCGTGAAGGACGAGCCGCCCGAGCAGCCGCCGCTCGACCACGACCAGCACCAGCAGCTGCAGCAGTACGCGCCCAAGCTCGAGGACGCCGCCGAGCGCGACCAGCAGCACCAGCACTACGAAGACGAGCGACTGCGCCTCGCCGACCAGGAGACGGCGCGCTACCTGGCCTTCAAGCAGGAGCCCTACCGCTCGCTGCAGTCGCCAGCGCCGGCCGATAAGCGGCTGCCAACGCAGTTCGGGCGAACACCACAGCGACCCGGGTATGGCCGCGGCCTCACGCTGCGATATGGTGCGCCGCACCACGTTATAGTGGCGCAGGATGGCGACGCAGAGGAGCACGCACACGAGGCCTTTCTCGCGCATAAAGACAAAACAGACATGCAGGCGTACGCGAGCACCGGTGGCGAGACCGTGGTCAGCTCCGCGGCGGACGGGCGCCAGTACACGGCTGTACTGAGCGACCAAGTGGCCGCGTCGACCGCACTCGAGATGATCCAGACCACGTCGCTCAACAACCAGCAGTCGGTGGGCGTCGCGTACCAGCAGGTGAAGTACGAGACGCGTGGCGAGCCCGAACCGCGCCCCACCACGTACGCGAGCCTGCAGCCCGTCACCTCCGTGCACGGCGGCTACGCGTACGCGGGACAGAGCCCGCAGTACGGCAGCGCCAGCTACAGCGCGTACAGCGGTGGCGGCAAGGAGCTGCTCACGCTGTACGGCGGCGGCGCGAGCGGCGCGGGCGCGGCGCGCGGCGACGAGTCCCCGCCCGGCCAGCTGCTGTACCGCAGCGACCCCACGCTGTCGTCCTCGTCGCTGACGGCGCGCGGCACGCACGTCGTATACGGCTCCGTGGTACCACAGTCGCAGGCCGTGTACGAGGCGCCGCCCAGCCCCAACTCCCAACAAGTAAGTTTCACTTTGTAACACATTGCTAATTAAATAAAAATAATCTGGAGGCATTTTTGAACCGTGTTTGGTCGCAGGTGACGGTGTTCACGCACGGACACGGCAACACGGTGCAGTACAAGGTGGGCGGCGAGCACTACCTGGGCCAGGGCGGCGGCGTGGAGTACGTGCCCGTGTCAGGCTACGAGGGAGGGCTGCTGGTGGAGGGCTATCCCGCGCCCGCGCAGGCCTGGCCCGGACACAACCTGCTCGCTATTGACGACGGATTCGACCCGAGTATGTAGTCCCACTGCTAAACGCACTGTTGTACAAACTGAGCCTTAGGAATGTTCAATGAACCGTGTTGTGTGTGCGGCAGGTATGGCGGGCATGGGCGAGGTGAAGGAGTGCGTGAACTGCGCGGCGGCGACCACGCCGCTGTGGCGGCGGGACGGCACCGGGCACTACCTGTGCAACGCGTGCGGCCTCTACACGCGGATCAACGGTGTTAACCGACCGCCGCTCAAAGGACAAAAAGCCAAACCTCAGCAGGCTCTCGTAAGGACTCAAACACTCATAGATTTCCTAGTAATGTATTTTAGATGGTGTTAGGTGAAGCATAATATGTAATTGTAATATGTGTGCAGCCGACCAACGGCAACCGGCGCGTGGGCGTGACGTGCGCCAACTGCCGCACCTCCAACACCACGCTGTGGCGGCGCAACAACAACGGCGAGCCCGTCTGCAACGCCTGCGGACTCTACTTCAAACTGCACAATGTGAGTCCTCCATTGCTTGGCATGTTGTTTATGTTGTTTTCTACTGGCGCCGTATCTGGCACATTGGCGCACGAGTCGATAGCGGCGAGCAGTAGCGCGAGCAGTAGTGATTAGCGTGGACGCACACGCGGCGCAGGTATCTAATCGCAGGCCACTGCAGTTATCAGGGAACTCCTCGGCAAATATTGGGCCTGTATAAAAAATCAAAACACAGGGTCTCATCTAATCTCGCGAGATAAAACGCGGGGCTACCGACTGATAGAGAATTATCACCGCGCGGCCACGAATATTCATAATGAGATAAATAATCTTTTATCAATTATCTCTTAGTGAGTAGATACGCTTGTTTAAAGGATGATAGGAGCGCGTGGCGGGAGATTACGAGGAGTTTCCCCGCTAGCGCAGTGACTCACGCGCATGTTGTGTGCAGGTGAACCGGCCGCTGAGCATGAAGAAGGACGGCATCCAGACGCGCAAGCGCAAGCCCAAGAGCATGAGCGGCGGGCACGGCGGCGTGGCGCGGCCGGGCGGCGCCGGCTCGCTGTCCGGTATGTAGGCGCATAGCGGCCGCGCGCCCTCGCACCCCATCCCGACCTTCTCATAACGCAGTGTGCTGGTCCGCAGTGGAGGCACACTCGCACAAGGTGCTGCCTCCGCTGTACGCGGCGGTGGAGGCGGGCGCGGGCGGCGCGGGGGGCGGCGCGCCGCTCCTGCTGCTGCCGGCGCCCAGACACCAAGCCGATATGTGAGTACGACCACGCGCGACGCCCTCGCCCCGCCACCACTAACATCACTGCGGACGACACGCCTAAGTGTCGCCTGAGGGCACGGGTGTGGCGCAACACGCTGGCCACGCTGTATTTCTTCTTCCTGTCTGTCTGCACAGAGCACAATACTAACCTTCTGAACTGCGCCTGTTACACGTATCGCATATCGGCTTGTTGTACGTCCACTTGGCACGCAAACTATCTACCTCGCTGTTGTGTCATCTAACTGTAGCTCCTACTAATACTTCGAGTGGTTTCAGCATGACGACACTTCTTATTTGCATGTATCTATTGAGTTGCACGGCTGCACACACCTCTCTTGTGTGTTTCACTTGACATTTATGCCATGTTATAATGAATTATATTTTAATGTATGAGGGTGAAGTACGGGGCCCCGTGTAGCACGTATCACACTTGCCCGCTGAAAAACTCTGTGTAAGCAGTTTAATTGTTTGTCTATTTGAATGCGCAGGCCCCGCACTTCCCTGCACCGTGCTGTGAACTGTAATATTTTATACCAATGTACATTCTGCTTATAAAATTTGTTAATTGGCGTACATGTTATGTGCTTATAAGATGTGAATGAGCATCGTTGAGTCGACGGTACGCGAGTGCACATCGTGTGTGGCGTGACTCGTGAGTGTGACGGTGGGGCTGTTCGTAGGGTTCCAGCACTAGAGCGCGCGGCGCCGGCGCACTACCGCCCGCCCTAACCAGCTCTCCCGCCGCCGCCGCCGCAGCCGCCACGCGACACACGAACCACAGTGAAATAGTAACAGTGCGGCCATCACACGTGATACAACGTGTAACATTGTACCAAGCAACTATAGACTCATAAATATTGAATGTAAATAAGACTATGCGTTTCGAGTGCGTTTTAAGAGGATGTAAAATGATGGTTTTATTACCAGTCCAAAGCGTAGCAGCCAAAGATAATAGAGGTGTTGGACCTGTTAGGTAGCGGGCCTCGGCCGAGGTTTGCGGTTAACGTGCCGACAAATTGCCCAACAATTAGCTCCGTTGCGTTACATTAGCAAACACACGAATTTATTAATATATACGTATAGTTGTAAGTTATGATAGTTTGTGAACTGTTGTTTTGTTTGTAAACCTAATTGTATGAGCACGTACGTGTGTGTGAGTGTTTGTAAATGTGTGTATGTGTTTGACAAACCTTTGTACATAGCGGTTATTTATGTTTTGATAATATTTTATAAGATGTAATATAAGTATTTTTTAAATGACGGGCGAAATAAAATTATTGCCTTCAATGCCGTGTTTTATTCATCCTTGCATGCACTAAAACGTTAAAAATCTGAAGCAGAATTAAAAATGTCCACCTATATAAACATTGTGTATTTGACATTAGAGATAAAGCGTATTCCTGTCGCAACTCAAATATTAATATCGAGCTTTAACATTGTGCCAACGGTTTTGTCAACTCGCGCAGTAGTATTTACACACGAGTCACATCGGCCATCGCGAGTGGCGACTGACAACGCTTTGATGAAACATACAGCACCGTCTGTTTAAAAATATCAAAACTTTGTTTACTTAGTATATTCATAGATGGCGTTTGTTACACAACAATTATGGTATCAATTCAAAATTAACTATTTATTAGAATTGGTTTATTTCACTTTGAATATACCAACATTTTTATTTTAATATAATACTCAAAATGCAATAAAACCATCTACAAGCAAGTATAGCTAAAAATAATAGTATAAAAAACTACAGACACTATTTTAAAAATTGTACACTAGATGGCGTTACTCAAGACCATTAGTATCGCGGAGCAGTTCAATCCAATTGAGCAGGAAATAACAGATGGCGCTACTAGAAATAAACAGCTTTTATACATATTCAAGACAATCTTTGTAGATAACGCCTCAAAGCAGGTTTGGTGCCTTACATCAGTGGCGGAGCGTAATTCATGCTTTCTGATGCAAGCACAGCTGGCTGCTGTCATCAACTATGAAGATGTGGTACAAAGTAATAAGTGTTATTTTTGTAAAAATACAATTTAGGAATCAACGGAGGTACCTAAACCTATAGGTATTAAGCGCGTAGATTCGTATAAACTGATGCGAATGTTACAAAAGAAAAATGTCGGCTAATATTTTTATACTTATACGGGCTTTTATACTGCCTAATGGCGAGACGTGCAGTGTAGCAATGTAGAGCTATTCCCGCCAAACAGCAGTGTAAGTGTACTGTTGTGTTCTAGTTTGCAGGACATTGTAGCCCGAGTAACTACTGGACATCATGAGACTTAACATCTTATGTTTCAGGATGGCGAGCTTAGTAGCATGCCAAGCATTGCTTTGTAATTCATGATGTTGTATTGCTTTGCTAGTGTCCATATCGCTGACCATCAGGCGAATGTTATGCTCGTCTCGCCATTCATCGCAATAAAAACAAATGTTCAGAAATGTATTTCGGCAAAAGGTAAACAATAATTGGTTTAGCTACAACACAATCCATTTTTAAGAAAAATAATTAGTAATTAAGTAATGACTTAAGTGGAACTGGGACACACATTGTGTTGTCTAAACGTTAGTGCTAATCCTTTGATACCTATCCCTCTCCCCATTGGCTCTTCCTGGGTATTGTCAGATTCTTAGTAGGCATATCCCTGATGCCTTACTACAGTTAAAAGTAGAGATTTGTGACTAATTTCTTTAAAATAATGCGGAGAAATGTTAGGGACTATGTTTCATCAAGAGATTAAGTAATAATTATAATTATATCGAATACACGAGGTTCATTTTAGCGAAAACGTGTGTCGGTGGTGTGTAGATTGTAGAATCATAAGTATAGACCTTAATGTCAATCTTTGTATTTTTAAAAATGTATTTGTAAAGCGAAGATGTTCTTTTAATTTAATCTGAGTAGTAAAAATCGCAATGGCGAAGTTTTTCCTTCACGTATTCTATGGATTGAGTTAGCGTCCTAGTTAAGACGATTCATATACCCTGACTCTGCCGCTTGTTATACTGACACGGCATGCGGAGCACACTGCAACTGATGGTAAGCGCAGGACCGTCCAGATTGCGTACCGGACCTTATTGCAATTTCGCCACCCAACTTAAATGGTTCTTCTCGCTTTTAAATATTACATGTTCAATATAATATTATGGCAAAGAAATACTGACATACATGTGTACATAAACTAAAGCCTTCTTCCCAGAACGGGCACGCAGAGGTGCTATCAGGAAACTCACATTACGCCTTGCTTTTTCCTTCCCACGATTTGATAGAGGGCCTTTAGCCTACAGCTATATTAGGGCATACATTCCTGGCGCCAGGCTGATTTTATTAATAGAAAAACCAACATCACTTTGCCCGACCCGGGATTCCACCCGAAACCTCAGCATTGTAATCGTACCGTATTATAACTGCACCACCAATTTAATCTGTCTGTATTCTGTACGGATTCGACTGTACATCTTAGCAGACGTAGCACGGTTGTATACGTAACGTATTCATCGTTCAAGTAGTTATACAAAGGTTATAAAATCATTAATTTGCCTGTTTTTTACGAGCTGTTGGTACAATCACACATCAGATAAAGATAATCACAGATAACATCACCGTTTGACGCGCGTACATAGGTGCTTGTAGCGACCACATAAATTATATTATGGTAAATAAGAAAATTAATTTGATTAACATATTACTTATTTTTGATTACATTTTATACAACTTAATTTTGAAATGAAAATTATATAATGTAAATACATCTTGATAAATAAATACATAATTTATCCAGTTAGTGACGTTTATAAAAATGTGATGATTTTGAATAACTTTCAATTAAAAGTAAACATTTACCCATTGGCCTTTCATGATTATGAAATAAAACCTAGAAGAGTATAAAAACAAACTGCTGTCAACTTTGTACAATGATAGTTATGCTTCATGAACACTATCATGTGGTTATAATTCAAAATAATTGCTCCCCTTATTTGGATGGCTCACTCAGTTCTATTCTCTACTATGCGACGTTATTCTATGTTTCGCGTATTGTTTTGATTCTCAAATATAGTTATGGTTTAAATTCTTAAGGGGATGGTGACGTTAGTTTAATTTAACTTAAAGTAAGTCCGCATCTGTATTCTGTATTTCTATCAGCCCATATAAGCCTCACTGCAGGGCACGAGCCTCTTCTACAATCGAGAGTACGATTGAGAGGGGTTAGGCCATATAGTACACCGGGCTAGCCTAGTCCGTGTTGGTGGACTTTACATACCATAGAAATCGCTATGATATGCAGGTTTCCTCCCGATGTTTTCCCTCACCGTTATAGTGTATGGTTATTGACAATCAATAAACATATGATGCTGAAAACTCAGAGTTGCGCCCAGGAATTACAACCCGCGACCACCGTGGACATGTTGACAGCTGCGTCTGATGCGTTACAAACAGGCGACCACGCATTTCGATTGAATTGAACCTAAAGTATAAAGTTGGTGATGCATCACACGCGTACACAAACACATCGTACAAAAGTATCTTACTAGTAGTAAAGTTACTCCAACTACGGTGTGATGAGGCTAATTTGACCGGTGTGGTATTATTGTCTCCCGCCATATCAACTTCAAGCTCCAGTTCAGGTTTCCTGTTGCATATTGAGGTAATCGAAGATTCAGCCAAGCAAGTGAAAAAGTGATGCGGATCGAGCAGATAGCCACTAGCCAGGAACTCGAATTATTCGCAAACGTAGGAAACGAACCTAGGACATCACTCATTTCATATAGATATTAGATAAAGCCACGTTGCCACTAGTGACTAAACTAATGAAGTCATAAATAACAAAAACAGGACTGGACAGTGCATTGTAGCGAAACGTAATAGTGTGACGTGGCGGGCAGCATGTCACCAAGTTAATTAAATGAAAGTGTGTGTGATGTGCACTACTGTCCGACGAGTAAGCAATGTGATAAACTACGGCGCTGCACGCCAGCGCGGCGAGTGCAATGAGTTATAATACACTTACACGCTAGATTACCGCCGCCAATCAAATCACTGCCACGTCGCTTCCTCGACTAGTAGTTTTTCATATAGAGGTTACGAAACATTAAATAAAATTGTATCATAAGCAATAAGTAGTGTAATAGCGATTAATTTAAATATTCCCTCATTTTTAATGGGCCAATTTGTGGTTGAATGTTGGAAGCTACTAAAATTGGGGCCAATGTTTATATTCTGTATATTGATATGATTGTACACTGTTCACTAATATCATCATCATCAGCCTTTTATTGTTCACTGCTGGACATAGGCATCCTCTAAATAAATTTTATTTATATTTATTTATGAATTCTTTATTCAAATATGTTTTCAAATTCAAATTTGAATTTGAATTTGAATTTGAATTCTTTATTGAAATATTGATATAAAATAATAAACAATAATTAAAACCAGTTTCAATAAAGGTGACAATCGGCGGTATTATCGCTTACAGCGATTTCTTCCAGTCAACCATTAGAATTAGATGGACTGAATTGAGAAGAAATTAGGAAGAAGAGGGTTAAAAATAAATGGGTGAAATTTTTATAAAATAAAAAATAATTAACAAATATTTAACCAACAAAAGAAAAGTGAGCTAGGTGCATTAATTGCAGCTTTCGGACCCCGACGGCGCGGCGGGGCGCAGGCGCGGGTATAGATATTGCATTCAGTTTTTGTTTAGATTCATTTAAAGTTAAGTGATTAAAAACTTATTAATCGCTACAATTAGTGATATGTACTAACGATAACTTTCAATTATTTCTCGTTTTGTCAATACCAATTTACACTCGTAGACGCTCCTAGACACGCAACGGGTGTCAACGTTAGTTTGTTGTTAGTTCAACACACAATTTTGTTTTCACGCTGCATTTAATCATGCTATCAATTAGTTTTTATATCGCTTTACCGCAGATAAACAACATAATATGTTTGCAAAAATGCATTTTTCTTCATGCAGTGTGCGTACAGAGCGCGGTGATTTGTAGCTAATGAGCCGGCTGATTCGGGTTATCTCTCGCGGCAAGGTTTGTCCTAATTATGTTTAGTTTATTCATACGTGTGTTTCCTAATTATATATTTGGAGTAATTATGATATTTTTTATTTAAAACATCATTCCATAGCTAAAGTTTGACTTGTTTTTGTTATCCTGGAAATTCATAATTTATTTAAAACCAAATCTATGTGAAATTAAAATTCTAAGGCATGGTTTTATCTTATTTCCGCGTGTCTTAAAGTAATACCATGGAAGCTTGTTAAATGAGCAACAACGAGAATATCTATGTCCTATACCCTATATATCATCTCATGCTTCGGTGGTGTTTTATTTAGGCACAGTGTATCAATATGAATGGAAGGCATGGTCGCGAGACGTGTGCAGAGTGCAGTATGTAGTGCGGCGCGCGGGTCATCAACAGGGCCCGGTGACGTTACACAACTAATCAATTACGAACGTTCTGCGGCGAATATGGCGTGCCCACAAATATTATACAGCGCGATACAGCCGCGCCGGGAAATGAAGCTGGCGCGCACGCTAATAATTTCGCATTTTGTCTTCATACATTCGCGTTATCTCTCTATACAAGACAGGTTTATAGTTACGTTTAATTGGCAGCTGAAGGCCCAGCCGGGTTTAATGTTTAATGTGGACGTACAAATAAGTACACCACTACACTGAAGCGAATCACGGCGCAGCACACTGCGCCGCGCGGCCTGGGGCCTGCGATAACAATGCCTCCGCCTCATTAGCATTACTATAACTCTGTCTCGAGTGCCGTCACAGAAAAATGTGTGGTGAAAGTCAATGCTGACCTATCAGATAGATTGAAATCGCTTCTATTGCGATCATAGGTCATTGCTGCAGAAATAAGCTCGAGGAGCCGGTGCACCCTTTAGCTATTATATTGAGTGGATGAGAGTAGCGGGTCCGTGTGATAAGCGGCGGCGGAGCACACTCGTCGCGACAGGAATGCGGCGTTGACATTAGTGCGCAGACGACGGCGCACAGTGGGTCGAAACGGCTATTTTTGTGACATAGGATTTTTTTTCGGATTTTCCAATTTTTTTTGACGCCAACGTTTTGATATTATCATTCCTTACACTATTCATTCTTTGTATTTTTTTGCTTAACCCTATAATTTCGGCAAAAAAAAATATTTTAGGTTTTTAATGTATGGAACGCACTATAAAAACCTAAATTTCTACGAAGTCCTGCTAGATCCTGCGTTGAAACCTTATTTTTCTGAATCTTGGTCTGTTCTACTATACTTCTATACTTCGAAAGTCTGCATCGACCTGCAACTTTTTCAGTTATGCAGTTCGAAAGAAATGATAAAATTCAATATTTCCCAAAAGATTTTTTACAATTATCTTCAGTAAATTTGACACAAATAAGATAAATAATTAATCTAATAAATTAACAAATACCAAGGAAAACTTGTATATGTGCCGTGCCAGATTAAAAAAAAACAAATGATGGAAATAACTAAAAAATAATAATAAAAAAGGCTAGTATAAAGCCTATACCTATATACTACTCACTATCACTACTGTTTTGTAGATCTTCTAAAATACTCTCTACATTAATAAATTCTAAGTCTTCTGGTTTTGATGGCAAATGCAGAAGCTCTTTAGCTTTTGTTGAGAGAACCATAACATGTTTTTTTGTCATGCGTGATCTAAGACTTGTGATCTTTGGATCAGATGACAAAAGGAGATTATGTAAGATGTCCTCATTCGAAGATATCCTACTAATTTTTCGGGAATGATTTTCCCTATATTTTCGGAAGTCTTTGTTCCGTGCTTCTGCGGCTTCTTCCGACAGCTTTCCAATGGGTATAGCCCCAAAATGTTTAATTATGTCAGCCCCATGAACTAATAATTTATGTACACTGGAAGGCATATAATACCACGGATATAAATCAACATATAGTTTTGCGGTTTCGGTAGAAAATAAAGCGAATTTAGTAATATCAACACGCTCTCCAGACGCAATGGTTTGTAGAATGATATAAAAATTCTCTATCAACTGCTCATTAATGCCAGTGATACGTGCTGTCATGGCTGTATTTTTAAAAAATCTTCGAGCCGTATTACCATCATTAGTGGTGCCTGCTCCTTGCTTCACTATATCAATTAGCAAGCCACATTCTTCTTTAAATTCTTGTTGAATTGCAGACTTTCTGGTCTTCATTTTCTCTTTATCGTCACCCCTGCAGTTCCATTTCTTAATCTCCAAACGGTAAGCTATGTGGAGTAGGCACTCCATGCATCTTATCCACGCATGCAATGATGACAATCCATACTGGTACATTTCTTCATTCTTAGATCGCAGTTTGTGGGATTCCAAATTATTCATTTCTGTTGGTTTCGCTTTGCAAATGTCACAAACTGCTGTTGAAGTCTCAGAAAAGTATGAAGTTATTTTGCCGTCAATCATTGTCATCATTAATTCGTGGGCAATTTTCACTTTCCTAAATATAGATGGCTGGAGTGCCTCGATTTCTCCTGATATACCGGCTTTTATAGCTGCTACAGTAATTTGTGTTTCTTTTGTGAACGTAAACATAATGGGACGACAGTAAAATGTGGATGAACTTCGATCGTTTTCCCATAAAACCGTTCCATCATCATGTTGTAGTCTTATTGGAACAAGACTTGCCATAAATATACTGGAATCGTCCACGCCTACTTCAGAGATCTGCTTATAATTGCTTTGCCCCGAGGATCCATCAAAGCCCCATTTGCTGATAAGCTTCAGGTCAGTTGCAGAATCTAAATCGAACTCAATTGTATCCAAAAGCCTTGAGGCTGTCAAGTTGAGCAGAGCTTGCAATTTAACTGATGCCGTGCAATCACTAAATGTCATATCCTCCTTTCTTGGGTAACATTTCAATTTTGCTTCTTTTAATTTATAATAAGAAGGATACAATTGAAAGCCTTTTTCGCTTGCTGATTCTCTTAGGTTTATATATTGTGCCTTCGACAAATTTAGGGAAACAAGTAGCGCCAACGCTTTATCAGCAGTGTATGGAACATATTTTTTTGCATTCAAGCAATTATTCACTTTTGTTATATCTTCTGGATTTTTAAGTAAATGGTTTATTATATTAGCGATGGCTTCTTGTCCATTACATTTCAGTGTATTTGATGTAGCTGCAATTAATTCTTCCTGAGACAAATTATTTTGAATTTGGTCTACTCGTCTTCGTTTTTGTCTGTTGGACAAATCATCGAATGATTTTCTGGGACAAATCAAAGCTGTAGAAGCTTTCGATGTGGATGGAGACAGATTCTCAAGACTTAAGTCCTCTTCATGTCTTTCGTGTTCTTCATGTACTTCATGTTCTTCGTGTCTTTCGTTTAATTTTAGTCCTTTAGGCCAAATTATTTCACTTTCTAGCCAATCACCATTTTTTTAAATAAAGTTAGAAAATATACGATTGCATTTTTGCCATCTAGCTGTTATAGAAGAACAGAATTTTACACAAAACTTTTGAAGCACTACACTATTTTCTTCAGTTACGTTTATTTTCTGTTGCAGAAAATCAGAAAGTTTTTTGCTATCTGATAGAGATCCAAGCTGGTCTCTTAAAACAACAAACATATCGAGATTAGTAACTAGACCCTCCATGATACCGAAACAAGGATTCAAAATAAAATGGTATGGATCGTAGCACGGATAAATGTACATTAAGAACGAATTCAAAATATAAGTCATTTTATACCCTGGGCAATAAACAAATTTTATTGCCCTAGATGCTCTCATTAATGATAGAACTAAGTAAAAGGACAAAACATGTTTACAATCGATATCACGAGAATGTTTGTTTTGTTTTAGTTAATTAAAGACAATAAACAAACAGTAGTTGTAAAACAATTAACTAAATGCACCTGTAATCTCCAGATGTCATCAGTGTTAATGACTGAAAGTAATCCTTTGCCATCTGGTGGTCCATTTGCATTTATGATTTATTACTGTGTTTACGTTAATTGTGTAACCACATGTTTTGGGTACAACAACCAATTATGCCAATAAATATTTACTTATTTACTTATATTGTGTTATTCTATTAGATTTTTATATAATAGTTTGTATATCCACAATGTTTTTGTCTTACTATCTTGTGGTTAAATTGACTTAAAATGTCAATTACAAAATTAGAAATAGTACTATTTTTACCATTTTTCCGATCCCTATAACTGGAAAAGTTGCAAGTCAATGCAGACATTCGAAATGTACAAGTAAAGTAGAACTGGCCAGGATTCAGAAAAATAAGGTTTTAACGCAGGATCTAGCAGGACTTCGTAGAAATTTAGGTTTTTATAGTGCGTTCCATACATTAAAAACCTAAAATAATTTTTTATGCCGAAATTATAGGGTTAAGCAAAAAAATACAAAGAATGAATAGTGTAAGGAATGATAATATCAAAACGTTGGCGTGAAAAAAAATTGGAAAATCCGAAAAAAAATCCTATGTCACAAAAATAGCCGTTTCGACCCACCGTGCGGCGGCGCGGTGTGAGTGACGCGCGGCCGCGCCGCCGTCCAGCCCCGGCAATCAACGATATTCATTAAGCAGCGCGACGGACGGACGGACGGCAGCCGGCCCCGGCTATTGATATATTACACGTATACACGTATCGGTTAAATTGTCCGATCGATAAGTGGGCGGGAGACGAGCGGCCCCGAGCGCCAAACCAAACCGATCTTTACCGCCCGACGCTTAGAAGTAAATTCCTTTGCTACGGGATGCCGTTGCGTCCTTTAGTGATGATATCTCTGGTTCAGGCTCCGCCATAAAGGGGAAGATGTGCGTGTCCCGCGTGTAGTAGAACGCGTCGTGTGTCAGGGTGGCAGGGTCGGGAGTCGCGGCGCACGGCGGCGGCGCTTGCGTGTGTCGGCGGCGCGGGCGGCGGGCGCGCGGGGCTAATGTGTAACCGATGTCGCGGCGGAGCGCCACTAATGCGGCCGGCGCCGGCGCCCGCCTAAAACAAAATCTACAACATTCCTGCGTTTAGGTCGCAAGCCTTTATTCCTTTTTATCGGATCATGAAATAATAGAATAGGTACAAAGCAGCCGCTGGTCCGGCGCGGGCTCGTGACTGGCGACACCGATACCCCGACACCGCGCCGCGCCACAATCACCATTCACACTACACATTGTTGGAATCTCACGCTGGTCTCGAGCTACTCGACCACAAACTATACACATGTCGGTGTCTGTCCGACATAGTTGTTGTAATTACTTGTGTCAACACGAACTACACACATGGTAGAGCGTGTGCATACACATGGTAGAGCGTGTGTTTTGACGAGAGTAGTTAGGCGGTAAATGAGATGCGTTACACGCAGTGAAGTTGTGGGTCGCTGCTTGTATATGCGCAGTATTGCTGGTATACGTAGCCCTGGGAAATTTAATTGCAAGAAATGGTGATCGCTGTGAGTATGTCGCGTCCTGAGATCTGCTTGTGCATCCAGACCGACCAAGCGAACACAACTGTGCCGACGGCAGTAGATCTGGGCTTCGCTGCATTATAGTCATTAGTATAAACAATTAACCACACTTTACATACATTACCAGTGTGTCGTCGACAAGGCGACGGCTCTCTAGCGCGGCCGCACGTCCCCGTACACAAATCGGTCGATTATACCGAGCCATAAACATTCCAAACAGAACTAAAGTTGCTTTTTAATTCGGGATAATGGACATTTTTATTGGAGAAGAAGATTGAGTTTCAGATAAAAACGTGAGAGAAGTGGAGGATTCACAATCGGAAGTTTATGTTTGAGTGCTCATTTTGCAGTAGTTAATAAAATTGTTAAATAATCAAATGATTGACTTTAATAGATAATTTTTATGAGACAAGATATACCACTTAAAACATTTTATAGATATTTCCACATTGGTAGTGTGACAATAGCATTATATATTGTTTGTAATTTTATGAATGTTATAAAACATTAATTTATTGCTCTTGTGACATTTACTGATAAAAAACAGTTAAGTGTACATAATTTGCTAACTTTAACAATGAACAACATATCTATAATTATCTATGTATTATATTTACAGCTCAAAAAATTGGTTGACATTAACAGTTTTTTTTAATAATAGACTCATAGTAATATTTTCGCAGTAGTTTGGACGGTTAATAAATAATGACATAAAGAAACCTGCAAGCAGTATATTTTAGCAAGAGTAAGCCTCTGCTACATAATAGTAACGCACTGGTTGACGCTGCTCTCTTGCAGTACCTAGTCGACAGCGACTCTATCACTCGTAGGTACTTAGCATACAACTTTACAATACTAATACTTTTTTATGTAAATTCACATTACCATTCTTGTACTTTGCGAATAAATAAGGCTCTTTTTACTATAGTCAATTTCAGACTGCCCCAATGTACCGGCTACGCTACTGTATTTCTCTGAAAAATATTTAGGACTTGTGGCTAGAAATCTTCTATTTTCAATTTATAATATTGTCTTTATTGTTAATTTTACACGCTACATACTTATAAAATTACATTCTGACTTTAGAGGTGAATTATAAATGCTTATTGATTTCAGAACAGGGGCAACAAAACTCTGCTATAAATGTTATTATTATTTTGTATGTTTTTGTCCATAGATCTGTTTTTATGATGTCATGTACATAAGTAACGGGATACAAGTGAAACTGACGCTTGCTTGTAATTTATTGGTGCATACACAGGTGTGTGACCGCAGCACGCCACACTTATATCTACATAGACAAAACATGACATAGTTTGAAATAAATGTAATGCACTCACGGTGATGTATTGCAATTCAAATAAAGTATTCAACGAAGAGCATCGCTCGTCACTCGCTAGTTGACGCAACTGTGCCGACCAGATAAAAACCGAATACACATAGGGGAAGTCCTAAATGAAAGATATAGGAGTGCTCACAATTACAATGAAGAGTTTTTCGCCAATGTTCATATCGGCCATTATCCCGACGGACTCTCAAATATCTTATCTTCAACTTTAAGGGCTCCAAAACTTCACACAACAAACAAAGTGTGATAACTAAACCGTTACTTTACGTATATTTTTATAGGAGAGCATAGCTAACTTGGCTTAAATACTCAGCGAAGTGACTTAGAAAAAAATACATTCAAATAGTGAAAAACCAAATAAATTGTTATTTAACATCATAAGCAAGAGCTAGGTTAGTTAAATGCTGAATTTATGAGAATTCGTGAAGATATCAATGAAAGTGGCTAATAAGAATGTAGTATTTCAAGATCAAGCAAAGTGAAAATCATTAGTCTCGGCCAACACTTTTGGAATACAGACATGACAGTATGTTTCTAAGTTTAACAGCCTCCGTGGCGCAGTTGGTTCGACGCCGGCTGTGAAACGAGAGGCCGCGAGATTGATCCCCACACCACAAATATTTGTCTCAGGTCTGGGTGTTTGTGAGACTGTAAAGTCTCTTGTAGTTTCTGATACCTACGACACAACTTAATTGATCTTAATGAGGGATCCGGACTATGTATGTGACTGTTGGGTGATTTTTTTATTATTAAGTCTCTTTATTTACATTTGCTCAGTGGTAAACCTCATTTTAACTCCAGTCGTATGTAGCTGTTTATAACTGGATAGCTCTAACATTTTTAGTTTAGGTTTTAATTCGTGGCAGAACAAAATTGTGACCCTGGAATATGAATATCGTCAAGGCACGCGAAATGAGTGCTGAAACAGTAACTACAAGACATGTTTATTGTTTACGTATTTACGCATGAGTTACGAGTTGTTATCGGTAATTTAAGCGAACCGATATGGTAGGTGTATACATAAGTTTACTGCAGCAAACGCGGCGTTATTCCCATTAAAAATACTTTTAATACTATTTCCATATTCTTCGTCTAGCAACAGCTCAGTAGGGTCAGAAGAAGACTGTCAGGGTGGATTTCCTAGGTTCAAACCCAGAGCATACACAAGTCACCACTGACTAGACTATACGTATACTTTATTTATAGCTAAACACTATAGCTTTGTTTAAAAGTAAAGCCACACAGACTAAACGTCCTACGCTGGACATTGAATCAAGCATACAGTCGGTTGTAAACTTGTAAGATAAATCATTTTGCAAAATGGTTAAATAAAGGTGTTGTGCCGAACCGGTGTGTGGGATAAGAGAAGGCATAAGAAAAAGACTAACTGTAAAGTACTATAAAAAACTTAAATACCGGGTAAATATTTCTTTACATAATCCTAACCCCACATTGAGATCAATGTTTTTTATCGTTATGAATGGCCAGACGAACATGCCATTAGCCAAACAACACCATGAATTGCAAGGTAATGTTTGGCATTCCATTGCGCTCGCCATACTGAGATGTTAAGTATCATTATGTCCAGTAGTTACTCTGGCTACAATATACTTCAAACGAGAACACAACAGTGAATTTACACTGCTCTTTGGCGGAAGAACTAGATATTGCGGTGGTACCTACCTAGGCGGCCTCTCACACATAAGAGACCTACCAGGCAAAGAATCTACAAAAGACTTTTCTGGCAGAAAGCGACCAGATCTGAAATAAATTTATTTTATGGATCAAACAAATATTTGTCTCTGCTCTGATGGAACCCTAGCTTCCTACATAATATAAACCATCGGCTCCTGAAGTAACGGTAAAGTACAATAGCCTTATTACTAACACTTACACAAGAAAAGTCGGTAGCACTGGTCACGCGACCAGTTCACTGCTTTACAGTAGTACGTTGTGTTGTTTTATTCTTGTTACCGATAATATAGTATATGCAATGTGTGTGATTCTTCACTTCTGTTACCGATCATCTCAGCATTTAATTACACCACCCTGGCATTTTCCAATCTTATGCAGATTATTACTATTAAAATGTATGCAATAGAAAACAATAAACGATTGTGTTTAAATGGATATATTATCTTTAGCTTTTAATTATTTTTCAATTGTTTAAGTGTTTTTTCTTTCTCTGATAAAAATAATTCATTAATCATTGTACATTTTTTATTCTATTTATTAGGATAGCTACGGGTTTACAGTTTGCACATATGTATAAACTACAAAGTATATAACCCCCACATGTAAAATGATATGACCTTTTTTTTAAACTACTAATGAAAAAATATTGAGAATTTACAAGGTGTCAGCGGAACTACGTTTTAATAACAGAAAATTGATCAAAGTTGCAAAGTTCAATAAGTAAGTGTCTTGCGTGGTAAATGTTAATTATCAAGAAAGAAGCCACGTTCCAAAAATATTGATACACGTACAATTATTTTAATTTTTTTTTGGGAATTTATTTGCAACATTTTGAAGTCGGGTTGAGGATTGCATATAAAAACTTATTATCCTAATGTTGAACCAATCACTATTACTTTTTCACTTATTGATGCCACAGTATTTAACGAAATCAAATGGAAAGGTATCGTTTCGAAATCAATTTAATCTTTTGAATATTTGATAAGCAATCAATGGCAGGTCTTGGCACACATCGTAGAGGTTGTTTTATAATGTTAGTGATTATTGTAATAGCTGCGAAGTAACAAAATAAGAATAAGTGCACGCCTGTTTGCCCCGAATAAGTGAGTAGTGCCGCCCACATGTATTGAGCACAATTGCAAGATATGCTATTCTAATATCATTTACGAAATGTACTATACATTCATCGAAATTCATCGAACTATGCGCATATTTTCATTAAGTATATTCACAACTGAATGGCGTTTACTATTAAGTATAAAATAAAATCTGAAAAAGCTTTTTACTTTTATAATATTTTTCCTTATACGTACCAGCCGTTTAGTTAGTATACAAAGCAACAGCCTTATCAAAATTATTGGTCCCGCGAAAACTTATTAACACGCCCTCTTTGCATTAAATATAATATGCTTAAATGTATTCCCATGGCACAATCCCCTAACCGCTTTAATGGCTAATCGTTGGTTACCGTAATTCAGCTTTACTCCGCCCTAATGACAACCCTTTTGGTAACTAATGCGAACTGTGGCCAGGGTGTTGGATTGTCCGAAGGCGATTTTCACGCAGGTTGGTGCTTTACATAGACTTTACCCTGCTTACCGAGGGGCGCATTGTGGTCACTTTGTTTTGTCGGCATAAAAAAGCCCTAAGTTATAAGCTATTGTTGTAAAAAGCAGAGGCCCCTGTTTGATCGTGATTCGGATGTACTTAGTCGCAAAGGCGCCCGCCATGCTCGTGAGTCGCGAGGCGCGGAGTGCTGCCGCCCATTAGGACCCCATTCAATCAGCTTTTGGCGGAGCGTGGGATACACTCATAGAATTCTTCGGACATACTTGCCACTTGTACAATGTATTCTTATTCATATACCCGTAAGCCCTAAACCCTTTGTTTACTATCACATGATCTCTGATGGTTTCTGTCTATGAAGGTACCAAGCACACAATGATCATCCAACAATTTATTATTTAAAGAACTTACATAATATATTGAGGAATATCTGAGCTGGCGAGAAAACTCAAGAACTCTGGTTTCTGAACTGGTTATGGTTAGTATCTGAGCGAAATTGTTTATTTTTACTAGGCAATTTTTTTGTTACGACAATCACTCGTATGTTTAAATCTCTCTCTCTGCACAAGAGTCTTTCAACTCTTTTTTATGCACAACATTTTTGCGCGTTGTCTTACTGATAACGTTGACATAAGTCAATATAATATAAACAAAAATACTCTGTGTAGTAAACCTTAAATCGTTAATTTAATTAATTGATACATTTTGCATGACACTTATACGTCACTATCTATAATTTTCGATTGCTTCAGCATAAAATGTTTAAGCAAATATATAACAAAAATATGTATTTAAGTAAGTGGTGTGATAACTATGTAGTTAAGTGTATGTTAATACCAGCGCATCTGATTAACACATAGTCATCGAAGGTGAACTGGGTTTGCTTGTGCTGGCAAGCACGTAAAGAAACTGTACCAGCAGCATATTAAGCCATAGTGCATTATTATAAATTCTTTGAATGAGGTCGTATCCTCAGTCATTACGCGCATACTCATTATACCGTCATATATATCATACTATCAAAGTGTCTCAATATTGTAATATCTCAGAAAAATATAGAATTTGTCATCTTATTGATATTATAAACTTTAATAACAGTCCAGAAATATTTCGATCAGGCAACCAACTTGGTGTGGGTTAGTCGTAAAATATGAGCGAAATCTTGTTGCAAAACGCTTAACAATCGTCTCGATTCCCGACTCCGTGATTATATGATATATAATAATATGTAAAAAATAGCCAACTGACATACACACAGTTTTGACCCGATATCAAGGTATCTGAAGACCGAAAGGACGAGACACTTTTATGCCTCATAAGACAGACACATGCTCGAGACAAATATTTTTCTTATTGAGATGATCGAACCCGAGGCCTTTCGTTTCATTATAAGAATCCTTACCAACTGCAACATGAAAGTCGTCAGCCGCAGATGGATGGAGACTAGCGCAAGAGTTTTATAGTGCGAAAGTGATTCAGTAATTTAAATGGATCAACAATAAACCATTAACAATATTTTGCGTATTTTTACCAAAACTATGTGAAATACGTTCTGCGGTTTCGGAATTATTTGTTATCTTTTCTAGTTTCATATTACATTTAAACATTTTAGATTTTTCCCAATTGTCTTTTCATCTAGAAAACGGCTAAAGTTACTTAAACTTCATAAACGAAATGTAGAATAATTCATCTAGAACATGTTATTGGGAAAATGTTAGAAGTTTCAGCGAACGATATTTGAAACACTTCAATTTTACAGAATGTTAACTAACTATGAATGAACTATGAATTTCACATCGCTGAAGTCACATATATTGGTTAATTATACGTTTTAAGAAGTACTTATTAGTCGGTATACTTATCCGCCCGAATAGCAAACGTTGAACAGTTTACACATTAGCGAAAACCCTGCCATACAAGCCCACGCAAGTGTGTCGCGTTTCAGCTTCACCATTATACACTATACTTATGGTTCGAATACAGCGACATAACTGTTTCAACTATATTCAGCTGCTGTATATTACTCTATCTAGATGGCACTGCTGCAGTTACTATTGGGTTCTTTGTAGTCATATTAATGTCGAGCCAGTATAAAAATATGCAACTGCGCCTCGCGCACCATTTGTATTTGCCCCTGGAATTTGAAACGACTCTCGGCTTTGCTGGTCACCTTTCAATATTAATGAACTGCAATTTTTAAAACTCATTACTAAAAGTCAATTTCTTAAAATTATGCTTGATCCTTCTCATCGTCTTTAATTAATAAAACAATGAAGTGAAGATGGTTGTTCACATTTATACACAACATACCTATTCCAAAACAAAAGGATCAAAGTTAGGCAGTTCATATCTGTATTGCTACCTGTTAAAGTATGGCTAAGTACCTGCCCTTCTAGGAACCCTAAGAGCAGGCTTTTATGATTGCTCTAGTTTTGAGAAGTGGATAATAAAGCTAATCCTTCCGATTATGAACGTGGGAATGTTGTCTTAGGGACAGATATACCTACTAAAGAAGTGAGCTATTTTTCAATACTTTATAAAACAGTTTGATACGCACATGCTATTATAATAATGGCATTTGCATGTAATTCGGATATATTCGTATTTCAATTATAGTTCAATATAAGTTGCGCGGAATGCCTGTGAATAACACTTTTTTGCTTGGTGCAGATCGCATGTCACCCAAGTTAACTGCTGAAAATGAACGTGTTGTGTGTTGCGGTTCTTGCCACAGCGCAACTTTATGCTCAGCGCTGTCGTACATGGCACCGCCAGTATATGCATTTAAATAAATTAATGTTTGTTAAACATGTATAATAATGCATCGCACTTTCTTCCCTTGATCTATAAAATTTAACACAAAACTAATTGACATTATTTTTCGCTATATATTTTCAATGTTTCTCAGTATTTTAGACAATAATGATTGAATAATGAATAAAATGTTATATCGCAGCGTGTATTTTTTTTAAATTTTGTAACGTTTCTTAGGACTGACAACACAACCACGCTACAAAATTTGGAGTCTAAATTACCATTTTTAAACGTAAGAATAAGTTTTGAATTATTACGGCTAGAGATGGCCATGTTCGCATGTTGTATATCACAGCATTATTCGACTCACGTGTTTTCTCATTCCTACAGGCTTGGTTCATATAAGCAAAGGATGAAGAAGCGATTCGGCACACTAGCATTTCGTGGGTTGGAAGGTGTCAGTCCTCACTTAATATTAAACATTATTGGTTCTAGTATGTAATGTTTCTACTACCAATTTTGCCCTATATACACATACATATTTCAACGCTCTACAATAGTGTAATATTTTGTTCAAACAAAGTATTGTAACCTCATGTATTATAATTTAAGGTAATCAAAGAAAAACACATATATTTAAACTCATTTAAGTAACAGAATCTCGGCTGCGTATAGCCTTTACTACTTATCTTAATTATTAATTTAATTTTATCTGCACGCGTTTTAATTTATCATTGAAACGTACTACATATCTCTCACTTATCTCCGAATGTAAAACGAGGACAAAACTGATGTAACATAAGTGTCATTAGTGTAGCTATAAGAGTGGGCTCCTAGGTGCCATTCCTAAATATGAAAATTATGTTCGATGCTTTAGATATAATTCGTTTTCACCTGGAAAAGCTACAATGTTTAAGGTCCCGTGGACGGCTGGTAGTAAAATGATTAGTTGATAATTTTAAGCAGACCTGAATGGCAGCAGGACATAAATGAAAATGAAAAATCATCTGACGAAAGATACATGTCGAAGAACACGCAAGGGTGCTAGATACAGGATTATTTCCTAGGGTACACTTCAGTTATGTCGTCAAACGTAAATATGTGCATTAAACTAACGTGATTGATATGAAATGTTGTTAGAACCTCGACTCTTCTTGCAGTTAACATATTTAGAAACAATTTGGGATTAATAATCTCTTTTAATTTTTTATATGCACTCTCGTGCCCAACTCTAGGAAATGCATAAAAGACTAACAGCCCCACATTAAAATACTATTTTTGTCTTTTGGAAATCCTCATTTCGAAACGCAAATTTGATTTTAAAAACTCACAAAAATTGGATTCCTTGATCTGGAAGTTGAAGTTAGTACATACTAGTTACTCTTGACCTGCTCGAAGCAGAACAAGTCGATAATCCTTACGAAGTAAGTACATATCGTGTTGTATTTGACACCGCGAAGAAATCTAGCCAGGTGAGTAGTGTTTTTGTGTGTCAGTACTCAAGTATAATTACTTAATTATATTTAATTCGGCTTAGTGAAGTGTCAGTTTTTGTGTTATTAAAATAACTTTGTTAGGTAGTCACGAATGGTTCTTGGAAACAGTAATAAACTACACGCGAAGGGGTCGCAGCCGCGACCGCAGTACGCGCAATGTTCCTGATACTTTCATGTTTTCTTTCTTATATATTCGTATTAAACCATTATAACATTTTCCACAATATAGCTGTTATACTTACTGACATGTGCACAAAAGCGATGAGGTGTTAGATAATATAAAATTTGATCATTCATTTGTTGTTTGGGTTTTCTGTGTAATATGCGTCGCAAATCGCAACTGAATGAAACAAGAAAATTCAAAAGAATGGTAAATAGTTAGTATCAAATATGGATATTTTTAATTTACTTTATAGCGCCTATTAAAAGTGTTGCAAATCAGATAAATGAGGTTCAATATATTATCGAAATAAATGCACACGTGTGTCATTTGCTGAAAAGTGGAAATAATAGGTATATCACGACGATATAGGTTAAAGCCGCAGCTAGCACGGGCTATGAATCTTCAGGTTCTAGGTACGTTACTTCGATTGGATACTTTGAGTGTATTTTGTTCGAAAAACCTTAGGTACATATACATATGCGTTAGTCGAGACTAAAATTCATGCTCGGTATAACGATACGCACGCTTTCTATCATACCTTGCGACGGATACAAGCTCCGAGGCATTATTCCTTTGTGAATCCATCCATGAGTTCATGTAACATGTATTAAGACAGAATTTCAGGACTCACCATGTTTGAGGAGCTCTATAACACATTTTATGCATTTCGTCGTTCCTTTTAAAACAAATCAAAATCCAGCGCTTAGGTATGATACAAAGAGAGATGTCCTGTATCAAATGCTGATCCCAGGCCGGGGGACGTTATTTGCCGATTATTTAACAAAAGATTTGAAATTAAGCCAAGTTTTTCAATAATAAACACACGCAGAACCGAAGTAGGGTCGGACGCACATATTTTCAAAAGTATACACAAAATATGAAAGCGTAGCAAATCTGCAATTTAAAATCATTATTAGAAATTCTACAATAATGTTAGATGGGCCATTTGAAATATTGTTGATAATTGATTTTATGAACTTACTTTTGTATTTTCCTTGAAAATTTCAAGCCAGCGCTTTTTTGATAGATCTCTTGGTAGATGCTCCTTCAGTTTCTGTAATTTTCTAACATAGTTAAAAACAAGCAACCCCAAGCGACATTTCTGCAGCAAAGTCACCAAAGTTGTCGCAGATTTCCTCATTTAAGTACGTATATTCTGCTCAGACGCGTACCGATGTACATTTCTGCGACATAAAACCTACTGGACACCTCACCTAAGAGTAGGGCAAGGATCACACCCATATGTATGATTTTGTTGTTGCCTTGGGCCGTTGAGCTTTGTTAGCGACGTACAAACTACTCCTGAGACGTCCCTTCATTTAACTAAAACTGCCAATGATATGAACAGTTTTATAATCGAGCATCAGGCTGAAATTTATTTCTCTATAAAAAATAATTCACATCAAAAAAGGATTCCTTTACTAGTCGATATATTCACACAAAATACCTATATGCTTCTCGCCCACCATAGCCCGGCTAGTCGTACGCGTTTACGTCAGCTCAAGATAAGAAGACAACGTCGAAACGCAGTTTTCTGTAATAAAATATATTTTTTATGTTATGAGCATGATCACCTGCAAACTGCAAGCCTGCGCGGAAACGCCCATAAACACCAATTCCCTTTCAAAATATTGTGTGGAATTTAATGGCTGAAAGAGAAAGGTCAAGTGACGGTCAACAGCTCAAAATAACGTGCCAGCATTCAAAATAGCAAGGTTTATACCGTACCAGCAAGTGCAAAAGCCAACTGTAGCGTGTGCTCACAAATCTTGTCATTTTTAACGCTGGAAAAATGCATCAAAATGTATATGTTTAGCATTTCGAAAGCGAAATATATGCAATAGGTACTTACCGATTTCTAAAAAACTTTCGAATTTCATATAAATTTGCACATTTTTAATTAATGGAGTATCAGGAAAATAAACATCCTAAATATAAATGATCAGCGCCGCTCAAAAATAACCATATTATTAATGATATTTCACCAATGCCTAAGCCAAATCTTAGATCAAAAGCTTTCCTGTAACACGATCCAGGGATCCAGGCAATAAAAATCATGTAATATTTTCATAGGAATTAATGGATTCAGATGCAATATTCAATGTCAAAATAACAATGTGAACAGTTAATATGCGTTGTTGTCAAAAACCGTTAGTTCGGTTATACCCGTAGTGGCAACTGTCGCGGTTGTTATCAGGGAGCGCGCGCGGCGGCGAGCGGCGCCGGCGAGATGCCGAGGGGTGGCCGCCACTTACATCCTTTACTACTCACTTTTAATTATTTATACTTAAAGGACAACTACTTTAATTACTTCATATAAACCAGAAATTCATACACGATCCATAAAAAAGTACCTTCATGATAACATTAAATATTGCAACCGAGTCGTATAAAAAATATACAGACGCATTGAGAAACCTCTTGTTATGGAATTCGGCTCAAAATGAATTTCAAAATAATAACTTTTATTTATGACCATTGCCAAAATTCCCTAGTTCATATATTTTGTAGATATTAACACCTTATCAGCTACAAAATATTAAGTACTGTGATTTGTAAACAAGATAAGCTTAATAGCGAATACATTTTTAGTTATTTACAAAGGTATGTGATATGTCAATAAGATCAACATTTTGTGTACAAGTGAAAAGCATGAGTAAAGTCATGATTTGACGCTGTGCGCGTCTGTTGTACACCAGAAAACCTAGGTGCTATTTTTGTTCAATTTGGATATTTCCAATTAAACTTAATTTTTAAAGTTTGTTGTAGTGCAAGGCTATGACAGTGTGTATAATATATTTTGTGTGTACAAGTAAAAATTTGAAAAATTTAACACCTTGAGGACTGCTTATTACTATTACGATCGAAAACTCAGCTACAATTTATTATTAATAACGTCATCAATATCGACGTCATGTACAATCCGTTATAATTCGAAACTGCGTGCAAATTTCGTCATAATAGTGTATTAGTATAGGTACTTACCGCTGTCTGCAAACCCGCGCTGCTACACAACATCTGAAAAAATAATATAAAAAATAATATCTGAAAATATTGATAATATAGCGATAATTAGCGGACCTTATCTTTTCTAACAGGGTGGAGGCTAAAGCATACAGAAATGTGATCTTTTTTACATATCCTTACGCCTGTATATCCTAGAGGACAGGCAGTGGTGAAGAGGCCAGTCAGCTCGTACAGTTCACAACATGCTTCCAAAGAACCCTTGTGACAACTTTATATTTTTTTATTCGTAACTAATTTTTAGCTACTAGGCCAGCGTGGTGAATTATGACGTCAGCCATCTATATCGAATTCTTGATTATAGAGTAGTCCCGTGCTCGGGAAGGGTCTATTAACTATAAGCTGATACAGTAGTCTACGGTAATTTTTGGTTACTTTAAAATTGAAGCAAAACTTCATGGATATTGTCTCAGGCATTCAAATGTTTTGCATCATTTACCACTGACCATAACAATTTCTCAAGGTACACTAAGCTATTATGAAGCATTAATGTCTCTTGATCGTAGAGGCTGGTGCCTAGATGTGGATTTATCTTATAGATCGACATAATTAAGATTATTTCTATATTATCTTGAGCAAATAATTGTTTTCATTGTATAAGTATTGGAAGTAGAGGTATGTATTGATTAAAGTACCACACATAAGTATTGGCACAAATCTTGGAAGTAATATTTTGATTAACATAGAATTGTTGAATTCATACTACTATCTAATGCATTATTGTAGCAGCAGTGGGCACAATCTTACAATCACGTGAAAACAGTCTAAGATGACTTCATATTATTTGGTTTTGATAATTTGATTTTCGCGGAATGGTATTATTATTAAATCTTCGTGACATACTTTTAAGACGCCGCCTGTTCCATGAGGGGCTACAGGTTCTATTCCAGCACCATACTATACCCTCATATTTTTCTGATACAAAGTACAGACGACGCAAAACTTATCGGGTGAATTTAATTATTTTAGACTAGCTTCTGCCCGCAAACTTCGTCTGCGTGATTAACTTTATTTGAAATTAATTTTTTTTTGGAATTTCCCGTCCCGTCCCGTCTCGTCCCGTTATATCCCGCCCGTCCCGTCTCATTCTCAGTCAAGGCATGTAATCCAGTCCCATGCCATCCCTTTGAGCATAAAAATGTGACAAATATATCGGAGTTCCTTCCTCATCCCATGGGAACATTAAAGTTTTCGGGATAAAGAGTATCCTAAGTGTTAATCCAGGGTATCAGCTATCTCCATACCAAATTTCATTGAAATCCGTTAAGCCGTTTCTGAGTTCATCGCGCACAACCGCACAGACAAACAGACAAACAAACAGACAAAAATTCTAAAAATAATTGTTTTGGGTTCTATTACGTTAGTACAGACCCCCATATTAGTTTTTCTCGTTTATCTTCCATGTACAGATATCGATCGGTTACAAATTTATTATATGCACAGATTAGCAAAATTTGTGGTTGGTGCCATAATCACAAACCAAGCCTTCGGATAAAGACATGACGTCAGACCACGTACATATATGTGTATATAAGAGTCCACAACTACGATGTTATAGATGCAAATTACAGTTACCACTCACTCGTCTACGTAGGGTGATAATATACACGGCTATTTTTTTCCTCAAACAGTTTTGTTATAATGACAGTCACGAGATTTTCACATGGCATGATACCATAGCAAAACATAAATAACGAGTCTTGTCTAATGAGTACGATGTTCGTAATGTTTTTATTTGTCTATTTCATTTTTTTTCTCATTCATAAATTGTACATTTCTGGCAAGTAGTTCAAGGCATGTCATCGGTTTAGTAGTCAGTACAGAAGTAGTACTAGTACAGTCGGCAGTGTGTGCAGTCGGTTACCTGTGAGGCTCTATACCAGATGTCCAGGGTTTTCAATTTGTGTAATTTTGTTGGATTGAATCCGGTTATATGACATGACCAGCAGTAAAATTAGTACAAGGGGATCACCCCCTATTACATTTTGGGCAATAAATAAATCTGCCGCTTTGAGAGTACCACTCGTGATACCTCTGCCTACCTCTTCTTGGATTCAGACATTAAATAGGACAGTGAATAATTAAATGATTCTTGATACATAACGCATTCCATGAGTGTATTGCTAAAATAATTTTCTTCAGATTCTTTTTGGGGTCACTCTGTGTATCTAATGTAAAAATTGGAGAACGTTTGAACGTGTTTCATAGTACTTAATTTAATTCAGCCTGCATTTTGTTGAAAACATCCAACTACAGCGGTCCTAGCCCTTTGCATTCAGATGTATCTAGACTGCTCCGTTCCGGCCATCTGACATGCACAAACAATTGCAGTTGACCACATGACGCTGAATGAATTATTTACATTTCAGTTTCAATAACCGCTTATAATTCAGTGTGGACAGCCACAAAAACATCAACATTGATGTAATGTGTGGTGGTATCAATGTGGTTCATCTATTAAAGTTAGAATGATTTAGAGTAATTCCGGTGCCAATTAATTAAAGAGCGGATCGCGCGCGGCGCGAGTGCTGGAGTGCGGGAGTGCGGGCCGAGCGCGGAGCGGCGCGCGATTGATTGCCGCGCCGCCCGTCCATAAACAAAAAGCCAGCGCTAATTCCATTAGGGCCCGAAACTAACCCCGCTATAAATCTCCGCGCGGGCCATTACTCGCGCGATAACGCGCCGCCCACCGCCGCCGCGGCGCTGCGAGCCACCACGCCGCCGCCGCGACGCACCACCGCGCCGGGGTCGCTCGCACCCGCTGGAAAAGCGTATTTCCCACAGCGGCATGCGGCGGGCGGCAGGCGGCGCAAGCGGGTAGCTGTAGTGGTAGTGGTGGTGGTAGATGCCCCGCCCCTGGGCGGCGCGGCTGCGGGCGGGTGGCGGCCGGCGCCAGTGCTCCCGCGCGCATCGCTCCGGCTGCACGTCGCGCCGCTCTCGCCAGTCCCGCGACCCTCGCGTACTGCAGTGATCTCCTGTGCTGTGACACTTAGTGATTGACCCTAACCCTGCCCGCTGGACACACTGCCTGCCTGCCGCTCTACACCTACGATCGTGCCAGTAAGTCCATGTTTTATCTTTAAAAACGTTCAGCTGCAAGATGAATCGGAGACTGATGATCACTCATCATTCACTTCGAACAGTATGTACTTAGTTGTACAGTTTACCACCAAAATAAAACACTTAGCTACAGCAATTCGTTCGTGAGTAGGCCTAAAGTTGTTGCGTGGCGGCTTGGTATCGATTAATTAATCGTTACCGTCGCTGGTCATTTAAATTATCCATGTAAGCTGCATTAGTGTGCAGGATACTCGGTCGGCTGCGTGGTCAGGTGGCGCGTGGCTTGCTAGTCGCTGCAGGTCACCGGCTCTCAGTAGGTGAACAAGTTTCTCGTGTTTATACATATACTATATGTTATTACATATGTATAAATTCAACAATAAACAAGAATTATTCGACGGAGAGTCATTCAGTGTTCCCTATGTTCCCCTTGTTATAAATCACAGTTTGCTACGTTGTTGTGTGGGAGGCGAACACATAAACATCGCGTCTCAGCCAACAAATATTTAAAATATTCGACAAATGACAATTTTCGCCAGTTCTTTGGGCGGGACATCCGCTACGCAGCCGTAACTTAAATAAATAATAGTTGGGCTCATTGATGTCGGACAATACATTACTGCCCCGACACCTGGTGAGTGGCTCTCGCGTGTTCACATTCAATATGTTGCTAGTGGCCGCAGCTCTGGCCTCATCAATAAATATTAGGCCTCCTCATGTCTGCACTATCTGCACAAACTGTATATCTGATAAGAATTAATATTTAAAATGTATAAAATCGCAATTTGTGTGATTATTATGTGACCTCCACACACAATGCTTATTCGTTAATTTGTAAACCACGTGTCGCGCGAAGGCTTTCGTCTGTGGCGCGACGCTAACAATAACATACATGCGTAAACAAAGGGCGTGCGCAAGCAGCACGGTCGAGGCTGCACGAGCCGTGTGAGCGGTGTCGCGTGCCGGGATTTTTTGCATAGAGATAATTGTGCTAGAGTAATCTTATCGCGTTGTGTAATTGTGTACAAGTGCGGTTCGGCGCGATAGTGTCGCGGTATCGCTGCCATCTAATCGCTATTTACATTATATACATAACTGTTATCTGCAACATATTGTAATTGACGTGTCGCGCATGTTCGCTAGATATCTATGCACAAGTAGATAATCAAACATGTGCCGGGCGAGGTACCACAATGTCCGTTCAGCGGGTGCGAACTGTACACTTGCCGTATTTTAACGGTTATAATATGTTTACATTTTTGTATAATTTATATGCATCGACACGGCACGGCAGCACCGGCCGGACCGCGCGATAATTAAACATCATGCGGAAACAGTACATGAAAGTGTTATTACACACGCTTTAAGTGATCTATTAGAGTGGCGTTAATTTAATTGCAATAATATTTGGAATATTAAGTACTACTAAGAGCAGATTTTATGACCGTGTGTATATAAAGTTGATTGCTAAATATTAAAATAATTAACCTTTAAATAATTATATGATTACCTCGCTGAGTACTTGTACGGCGCAGCGCGGCGGCGAGTAAAAACCGCCCGGCCGACACAGAGTCTCGGTACAGACACTCGTAATGTTATGCTGTACTGGTGCAATCAATTATAATTAGGTAGCGATATTAGTGTACTTTTATAATTGTGAGAGTGTAAAAACAAGTCGTGCCATTCATAGACGCACATTCTTAATACGCTTAATGAACTTGCACTTATGAATTGATCGACTTGTACATTAAATTAAAATACGTTATTTTATGTAGTCAATTAAACTGAATTAATAGAAAGAGAAATATATTCGGAAATATTTTACTCATATAAATGTTAGGTTTTTGTATTTTGCGTTCGAATGTAGAAAACTATTTTTATTATTTTTAAGGCTCCTTAAATTAAAAGTATATAGGGCAGGTACCCAGCGGTTAATTAAGGTATTTTATGAGAACTGAAAGCAAATAATGAACACTTTGAAAATGACAAACATGTAAAAATTCCATATTTCTTAATATTAATAAAACTATTATTAAAATAATGCACGTTCTTTTCTTCTCTACCTGTCTAAACTAAATAGATAAACTAAAAATCCTTGGAACTCAGACCAAGACTTAGCCCATGAAGTGCTCATAGTATAGTAGCTAGAGAATATCAAAAATATTTTTTTGAACTCTCATATAATAGCAACTTTAACAGCAGGAAAAGACAACACCGAGCATCGAACCTCAGAGTGTCTCTGTAGACAGTGAGATAGTGCGCGAGTGCGCCGGCGCCACGCTGCTATTGTGTTGCGCCGGAGCCGCAATAACTAACTGTAACGTGCGCGTTCGCAGCGGGATTCCAACTCGGTGACGTATCACCCGTCGCACACCACCGCCATAAGCCACCCTCGTCAACGACATCCTAAACGCTTTTAGCTTCACTCATGAGTTTTCAGGGAAATTCTTAGCGAGAACTGTGGGCTAATAATAATTAAACTTAATGACTGTGTTTGACAAACGATATTACGTTAGTTCCATAGAGCGTGGGCTTTATAGTAACACTTGTCATTTATCAAAAGTCCATATAAAGACATTACAATCGGAAGGTGCTATAGCTATTGATTTCATATTATTATTTCGTACACTTTCTGGATTAGTTATTTGCAAGGGTTTCATTTAGTATTTTCTACCATTAATCGCAACATAAGTTATAAGCGTTGTCTAAACGAACTACAGACCTAAAATCTACCTTTGAATATATGCGGAAGAACACTTAGTTAAACTGGAAAACCAATCCAAATAGAACGATTTCATTAGTAATCCCTAGCGACATTTTTTACATTGTCCATAATATGCAGATAGTGAATAATGGCACGTCGCAATTACCTCAGCGTGCAAACATCCCATGACGCAACGTGGCATCTAAAAAACTACCTGCAATCCTTTGGCTGTTTGTGGAGTGTCGCGATAGCGTCGGCACAAAGGTGTCGCCGTGACGTGGCGCCGCCGCTTCCTGCCGGCCCAGGTACCTACCACCACCACCCTGCTGCGTGCTACTCAAGCTATAGAGTCTGTCTAGACTATGAGACAGATTTGAAATCTTTTTTTAAACAGTGATATGAAGAATATGAAAGATACAAGAAATAGTAGAGAAAGAAAGGCTAGGGCTAGGATATGTTTGGTAGAGAGTAAAAAAAGTTCAAAATCGGCTGAAAATTGTGTTTTTCAGTGATATAGGAGAAATTATATATAGGTATATTATTACCTACCCGATTATTTCTTAGACGAGCTTTTTGAATGGTAAATATAATGCAAAAGCAAAGATGCTCTAATCTATCTCCCTATTTGAAGAGAACGCGTTAAAAAGTCATTGAGTAGAGAGTCATCTCATATCTTGTCATTTTGACAGCCTCCGTGGCGCAGTTGTTTAGACGCTTGCTCTGAAACGAGAGGCCGTGGGTTCTATCCCCACACCGAGACAAATGTTTGTGTGAACGAAAAAAAACACAGACGTGATTCTTTTGTTTGTATCTTGAACAATGTTAAAAAAAAAGAGAACAATTTTATAATTAGTGACTTAAATTGTTTTGAGAGAAAAGAGTAGGCGTCATCACCGACCGCCCTATATTTGCTTCCTCTTACCCGGCTGCCAGACAATAGGCTCGCGTGTGTAATGCAGACACGAGATTCGCGCGGGGTCAATTCCGGGTGTCTGGCCAAGGCGTCAGCGTCGCCGGCTTATCTGATTGCTAATGATGCTGATACGCTGCTCTTAATTACTGCTTCTATTTCATTAAATTCGGTTTTGAAGCACTTATAAGTGCTTTTAAAAATGTTGTTTTAATTATGCTTTAAATTAAATTCCGTTCCAAGTTGAAATATGCAAAGCTGTTTCAAATAGGGTTTAATTAACACTAAAAGATGGAATCATATTTTTTATTCGAAAGTTATTCGTAAAGAAATGTAATGCAGTGAACGCGAGGTCGTTGGCATGGTTAAATAGTTGAAATGTTTTTCGAATAAAACAAAGATAGTAGAAATAATTGAGTGGTTCGTCTGTGTGAGCGCGTGTTGGTAGGTTATCATCGTGTGGTGTGCGGTACGTGTTCCGACACTGCTAATTGGATAAGATGAGTAAATAACGTTTTTCACTAACGAAGTGTTTCGGCAATTATCACACTCAACAAGTGAATATACACTGCTAATTATGTTGCCAATATCCCTCTACCTGTTGTACTAGTTTTTCTATTTGTGCAGTTTTTGTTACTTATAAATCCATCATCAGAAGACACATCAGTTTATTTAGAAAGTTAAAGCCCATAAATATCCACAGAATTGAATTTTTTGACTGAAATTCGTAACTAATTGTGCTTTTTGGTGTAGCAGTGAACTAATACAAGTAATTCACTACTTAAGAGTCGACGCACTTTAAGTTCTCTATAGTACGTATTCAGAGTAACCCAGAGTGCTACATTAAATGCATATTTAAGTAAGAAATATAAACGTGGTTATATTTTAAGTGAGATGTTTTCGCGAACCGATCGCATAAATACTAAATATTTAAGTCGGTAGTGAACATAAATTTTGTATAAATGACGCCCGTCCAATCATAAATATATTTACATGATTTTAAGATAAAATAAACGGAGTTATCTCTTTGGGTTTCGATAACGGCAAGGCTACGCGTGTTTTACACATGCGATATTCAACCAGATGCCAGTTGCAACGTTATTGTAACTAATTACACTCGTATTTATATACGAAAATACTGGAGCAGGGAACAAAAGAGCAATGCGACCAGATCAAGTAGTTTCTTGTGAATTTTTAATCAATTATCGTTCCCTTTAGCGATGACGGAAAACATGAAATAACTTGCGCACCTAAGATTAGGCTAGCATAGACTGGGTCCTAGATGCCTTTCGACCGTCGAGGGGGCCCGTGCCAAGCAGTGTGACGTTTATTGGGTGGTATTATTATTACGGTGTAATGTGGGGCACGGTTTGTCTAGGCGTGAGCGGTGACATGTGACTCTCACATCGGGAAACAGTTTTTTGCTCCATCCGTCATCATCGGATTAAGAACTCGTAAAGTTTAAAAAAAACGTTCCGGCGGGCGGAGCGGGACCGACGCGACGATGCTGAGAAACATTTCGCACTTAGCGCAGCGACGCGGCTCGCACCGTCTTGATACTTGAAATACATATACTCGTAGAGAAATTAAGAATAACTTGCCATCCGTAGTTTCATTCCAGCATATGGGCTAGTAATCGTGAGTTCCTGGGTCATGTTTTTTGGTTGAAATATGTATAAATTTACCGAGAGTAGTATTGAATTGACCAATTGTAGAAGAAAAATAATGTCAATGAACAGTAGGTACTGTCAATAGTGATGACTCTCTCTAACCCTTGGAGGAAGCAAACGTGTGTATACAGTGCCGATAAATTCTAATCCAAATGGCAAATAAATTACTCTGAAACGTGTTCCATTTGTTAGCATTGTAATGCCGTATTAATATGCACGTGTATATACATTGGTTATTTTTCCCAAAGTAAAATGCAAGGCTTGTAAACCGTATTTTACTTGCAACTTTGTAAGCCGCTCGCGACGCCATAAACTCCCCAGATTATTGTACTACTCAACGATTATGGAGAAATGTAAATGCAGCAGGAACTGGGTGTAGGGGTGCGGGAGTAATGATGAGCGAGGGGGGCGGGAAGAGAAGGCGCGGGGGGCGTTCACACGCGATGATTATAATCTGCTCACATCTACCGATGAGATCGCGCACCCACTAAACAAATCACAAGTTTAGCATATCTGGTTTATATTTTGCCACCTACTAATATTATTTCACACAAGGTTCTAAACATAGTTTCATGTAGGCTTTGCGGTTGCGAAGGGTTCTTATAGTGCACCGATGCTGCCTTATAAATATTTACCTAATTTCGCCCTTACTGAATGTACTGTGAGTATGCAGTAAGTAAAGCGTAGTTTGTTTAACAAGTCGTGTTATATTTGTTACGCATTATTCAAGTATCAATCGTCTCTGTTGGAGGCGAGACAAAAAATGTGGCGCCTGCGCATTAGGAGCCGCGTTATTTATAGTGGGATTATTGGGGTTGCGTCCCGTCCCATTCTGTCGCGCGTGTGATAGATATACGCATCCCGCTCCCGCGAACAATTAGCCGGCCGGCCCCGCCTGTCACGGATAGCTCTATAACTCTGTTTGGGAACAATGTGAGAGTTTTTGCCGCGTCTCGGTGAGTTTGCACAAGGCCGCGTGGCTCGTGCGCACTACGCCCCTCGGACGTGGGTAATTTATAGCGGCCGTGACTCGACGTTCCTTTATGGGTGGTGTACGATGTCCGGGGCCGGTGGTCGCCGTATTCACCGTATCATTAGCATTCAAACTACAAAAAAATCGGAAACGAGTGGAATAGTTGTTACATGTATTAGTCTATTGTTTTTTAATATTTATATAGACTAATGCTTTAACGATTAGCACGCAAAATACAACTTTATATCACAATTGCACTCACAGTACTGGTTGCTTTGTAATTTTTGTTGCTGTTTTACATACATAACCGTAACATTTTTTTTGTCATGAATGGTTCAAATTTTTTATTAGCATTTACGCCAGTATTTGATGCACCGCCCCGGGACCAGTCACTTCCATTACCATTGCGAAGCATCTTTCTATAACAGTATGATGCTTGCGGCACAATTAATATGAATACAGGCATTACGTCATTATAAGAGTGGTGAACAACAGAGCTGCGAAGTGTATCGCCCTCACGGCTGGCCTGACTTGTTTGCTAATGGCGGTTGTATAATAAAACGCTTTGTCAAACCCCTGTTCAGAGTCGTTCCATCTCGCGAAGTACCTCCGGGTAATGTGCCGCTCCATCGACTTCATAAAACGCTTTACGTGCCTTCGCTTGTTTCGCTTGGTAACAAGTAATTAGCGTTCGACTCGATTGACTTGGAATAGTACAATCATTTGCATAAATGGCTTGCGTGCAAGTCTTTGGAGCTTCACTTTCTGAAGAGATTTCCGTAAAAGAACGTTAACTTCCTCCAAAAGACTTATAGTCGTTATTTCTATGACAGATAATATGTCGATAATGTATCGATTTTTTGAAATTGATTACTCATCTCGGGTCAATTATCTTGTGTTTACAGTAAATAAGCAATACACCTTTTTTTATTTTTATTTTTTTTTTCTCCTCTTTCCATGCTTTTTCCTTCCCTTTCTCTTCGCGATTTGCTGAGCCCACAACACTACCATGATCCCACGTAGTGATGTTCCTGGGCGGCAGTGCTCACTTGCCATCAGGTGACCTGTTAGCTTGATCGCCGAACCTATGCAATAATAAAAAACGAACGTGTTTTTTTAATACATTTAGTATAACATTTTTTCTGGGTTGATGGGAGACGAGTTATTACAAAATAACATAAACAACGTGTAAAAATTAACAATATAATTAACATACATACATGCATAAACTCACGCCTTTATCCCCGAAGGGATAGGCAGAGGCGCCACCAGGACACCCACATTTCGCCTTGTATGTTCCGTCGCACGATGTGATAGGTGGCGAGCCTATAACCATATCGGGCACAAATTCCTGACTCCGGACTGATAATGAATAGAAAAATCCAATATCACTTTGCCCGACCCGGGACTCGAACGCGAGACCTCAGCTTTGTAACCGTACCGTAATACAACTACGCCACCGAGGCAGTCAATATAATTTACTATTCGAGTCCGGCGAAGCAATATAATTTACTATTCCTGAATTCCTATACTGCTTTCTTAACTCTTGTTTTTATGTTACCTTTTCTTGTCAGTAGATTGTTTTCATCTTAAATATTATGTAAAAAAGAAGTTTTTCAAACGCACTCTACATTTATAATATTAAATGTATTTTTAATGGACGATAATAGCATGGAAATTAAAGTATTTTGACTTAAGTATATAAATAAACTAAGTATGAATGTAATTTAGTATTTTAAGTGAGATAAAGAGCAGGTGTCCATTTCAAAAGTCCACGCAAGCACTTCAGTTGCATTTATATGTATATGAGTTGAAAATATTCTGACTTGAGGGCCCGCGCCGGCTGACGGCGAACAAAACTCACAAATTAATAAACTATATAATTTATACACCGTAACTAGGCTCACCGCAAATATGAGCCCGAGTCCTGCACGCTGAGACATTACTTGGATAAATATTGTGACCATTTCTTAGAGTTTTCTCGATAGAGTAGTAGCCAAAAACATACTTATACTCTTTGATTCATTTACTTAATTATTCTATATTTGAATATAAATAAAAATGATTTGAATCCTTAGACTTAATGCGAAATTGTATATCTACTACGAGTACTTGCTTTGAAATACTTTTTACACCTACTTAGTATATATTGTTATCTCCATGTGGTATTTGTTTTACAGCTTTTAGCTCTTCGCCGACTTTACTTATATTTCTAATGAACGTATAAGCTTTACCTACCACGAATTATATACTCAGAATATTTCTGCAGAAAGTCAGGTAGCTCGCCACTCGAGCGCGGACGAACAATACCATTTACTGGTACTAAAACAAAAGAGCTAATCACGAGCTAATCCCGTGGGAACGAGGCCACCGCGGAGTGATCAGTTTCCTGGAACTCTAAGTGCAATGCATTGTTCACAATACGGGATCCACCCGGCCTCTCCACTTAACCTATCTTAATTATTATTTACACCCATAACGTATTGTTCAATATTCTAATTTGTTTGGCATACACTGCCAATTAGCCGAAATTCGTACCAAGTTTAGCTTGTATCTTTTAGTAGTATTTTATTTTTCGAACTGCAGCGCGTCCTTTATTATGACTTATGACACACCGCTTAACATGTTATCTGCTGTTGATCTTCTCGTGGTAGTTCCTCCGTTATAATATTCTGGTTCTTCTCTTTAACTATGTATAGCATCATTTAAACCCTAACAAACGATCGATATTTTTTTGTCTTACTCAACATTTACAATAAATATTTTCTTATTTGCAATTTAATAATTAATTCTAATTTTGTTCAATACTAAGACTTATTTAACACCACTTATTTAAATACATTATTTTATTATTAAAATACTGATTCGCCATAAAGCACCTAAATCATGAAATTTTAATATTATATCCACGAGCTTGCAGAGCTCGCGTTGAAATCTTTTCAAGGCGCACATTTGCTACGAATTTGTCAATATGATCTTAGTATATTAAATCATGCCTATTGTATGAGACATTGTTTTCTTCTTTTAAGTATTTTTTGTTTGCTTATAGTTTAACAGATCTATATTATACTTACGATTAAATAGTATAAATATATTTTATATTATGATTATACCTTGAAAATGATTGAGTAATACCTAACTAATTACGCATACTTTATGTGTCAAACTTCAGTAATACAAAAGTCTTTTTTAATACTATGACGACCGTTTCTGTTTGTATAGATACATAGCACAACTTATAAACGTATGTATAGTCACAGAAAGTGTTTTGTAATAGAATAGCACCAAATGTCAAATGGCCAATGACAAATGTGGTGTGACCGACAGGTTTTTATTCCATATCAGATATTAATCTCTATCGATAGCAACTTTACATACAAATATACACATCTTATAATATATTTCATACACACACACGCACATTTCATAATACGTAAATTTACACGTGTAATATACTAAATACTATACTAATTCTATTACATGGCCCAACCCCTCTCAATCATACTCTTGATTGTAGAGCAGGCCCGGGTCCTGCAGTAGCATGTATATGTGCTTAACAGTACTGATAAAAATATTACCCCAAACCAAGTAAATTGTGGTCACTTTGTGTGCCAGCACTACAAGTATTCCACAAGAGCACTACATATTGGGACGTGGTATAAATGTATGTGTACCTGTAGTCTGCCCATACACGACATACCTAAAATTTAAATATTTTCAGTATATGTTTATCTCTCGACTGCCTTTTTCGACTGCCACGGTGGCGCAGTTATACTACAGTATCACTTAAACGCTGAGGTCTCGGAGTCGAGCAGAAAAATCCAATACTAGATTTTTCTATTCATCATTAGCCCGGAGTCAGGAATTTATGCCCGATATGACGATAGGCTCGCCCCCTATCGTGGAATAGACCATACAAAGCGAAACGTGGGTACCCTCGTAGCACCTCTGTTTACCTCTTTTGTGAAAAAGGCGTGAGTATACGAATGTATGTATGTTTATCTTTACTCTCGATCTCCCGAGGTCTTCCAATATCTATAATGTGTAAATTATGTACACATAAGCCGGTCTATACTCTCCGCGGACTCAAATAATGGGTGGAGATCTCGTTTTATATTATTGAATAAAAATATTTATATCTGTAAAGTATGGACGAGTGTTTGGCAGCTTATCAAAATATATCTATTCATACCTAATTAATGTAGTCCATTAAATCTATATCGATCACGCATTTTTTTTGTTAGATTAGGTAGAGATTAAATACATATTTGTATCTCATGTCGTGTTCTAGTCAGTTTAAAATTCATTTAAAATTAGACATCTCAAAATCAATTTATTTCTTTATCAAGAAAATATATTTTTATTATCTATTATTGCATATGCTAGGTATTTTACCCATGTATAAATGTGATCAGAATAGCAAATATAAACATTATTGAGATTATTTGATTTAATATACAATTCGCACATAATATAAGGTGACAAATAAGCAGTTAATTACATTAATTAATTACAATGAACATAAATATTTCTATATTCAAATCAGAGTGAGAACAATATGTAATTTGTATGAATTAATGTAAAATTTTTATAGTCACTTTTATTACCGTACGACGGAAGAATAAAATTCTACACGTATTGCGAAAATAAATAATTGATATAATAGACACAAAATTTGGTAAAAAAAAGCACGGTTTCACAGACTAAAACTTGTATATCTGTTTATTTGTCTATAAATTTAACAATTTCGTGTGCCAAATATAAAAAAATATAATAGATACGTAATGCATATAGAAATTAAAAAGAATTAAATGACAATAAATTTATAAAAAAAATGCGTGAGCACGCGTGTATTTGTGTGTGTGACAGTGCTCGTAGTGGTCGCCGACAACTATACAGTGGATCTGCGTGACTATAAAGATTCACAATTTATATAATTAAACTATTCTTATGCACGATTTAAGTGGTGGAGCCTCGCACGTTGAACAACTTTACAGTCGTGATTCGATTATATTTCGGCACAATTGCCGAATCTTTAAAAATTGACATTCCTAAACTTTTCTTCTCTCTCCTATTTCACCCCACTTTTCTTTTCAGATGCAATACAGCAATGTATCAATAGCAAAAATATCTAGGCAAACCCAGATACGTATTGTATTCACGTCTGTGCCATTACATACCATTATACTAAGGACAATAAAGATTGAGCAAATTGCAGGCGAGCACAGGTGGGGATAACGCCAGTCAAAATGAGAAGATTAATTTGATAATTAATTAGAAATATATCTGATAGCTTCCCCGCCGCACTTGTCTATAAAACGAGAAGTCCCGTGTTCGTTTCCCGCGCTAAAATTTCCGAGACGAATGTTTGTGTCATCAACAATTTTTTTTGAGGTTTAAGATGTGAGACCGAAAATTCTATTGTAGATTCTTATGCCGTATTTTAATGTGAGGTCAGGACTCTTTTCAGTATTTTTATTTATGTGCTATAAAAGATTATTTTCACTCAAGCACAACCCTTGTATAGACAAATAAACCTTGAACAAATACAAATATATTTATTATATGTACATAAATAAATCACATAGATAAGCCTCCGCCTGCCTCCTCTATATACTTAACAGATTTAAACACGGAGCTATTAATCGATCGATTTATCAGATATCAAAAGATCGCATAGATATCGTTGTTTGTGATTTTTTACGAGTTCCACGAGCTCATATATCTTGTTCGAATCCATTAGTATGGTAATAGAGATCCCGCGGCGGCGAACCACGCGAGTGACACAATACGCCCCGTGATAGGCACAGCGAGCCTATCCTTATGCCTACACAAATGAACAACATAACTTAAAAACTAACATAAATGTTGTTGACTTTATATCTAATGTATAATATATGTATGTATATCCAATATAAGTAATCTGTCGTCGTAGAACCATGCAAAGCCGGAAAACAACCTGTAAACAACTTAGCTTCCAAGAATGACTGACTTTATGATTTTGAAGACCTAAAATCATGATTTTTAAGTGATTCGGTATTTTTCTAAACAGGTTACATCCGGTGACCTGAGTATAAGACCTCACAATACAATGATGTAAGACATTGCACCGACCCCATGTCTCTTTTAGTGTATTTCGTGGGAACTTAAATTACACTTTCAAATGTTTATTAAATTACTATAAATTCTTTATAAAACATTAATTATTTATCTTTCTGCTTCAAATAGTGTAAGAATAAAATAGCTGTTACTTACTAATAGGCAGATAGGCCTACCAAAACTGAATATAAAAATTGCTCAACCACAGAATCCAAATGACAACATTCTTTATGTGGTCGTTGAGATGAAATTATAATAAAAAATGTGTGTGTGTATTAGTGTACACACGTAAGAAGTGAAACTTCTTTATGACATCATTTTACGAAAAATGATCTACTATTTACAAATTTACAGAATTGGTAAAATAAAGTTAAATTAAATAAAGTTTAAGTTTAGGAGGGGGGAAATTTTTGAGGAAATTTGGGATTTCTATCGGGGCCAATTTGTAGCCCTCACCGAGACGGTTCCGAGGATACCAAGCTCGGTGGGTCCACGACCTTTATTGGCCGAGATAGGTTTAGGGGGGGTGAGGTAAAAATTTTAGGTGGGGGTAGGGCGGGGGGGGGGGGGGGGGGTTGGGGGTTGGGTTTCGTGGGGGGGCTATTGGGCACCTTAAAATATTTTTGGGTGGGGAAAGTTGTGGAGGGGGAATTCGGGAATTCTGTTGGGGCAGGATTGTAGGCCTCACCGAGCCGGTTCTAATGAACCCAGGGTCGATGGGTCTACGATGGATATTGGCGGAGATAAGAATAGGGGGGGTGAGGTAAAAATTTTAGGTGGGGGTAGGGGCGGGGGGGGGTGGTTAGGTTTCGTGGGGAGGCTATTGGGCACCTTAAAATATTTTTGGGTGGGGAAAGTTGTGGAGGGGGAATTCGGGAATTCTGTTGGGGCAGGATTGTAGCCCTCACCGAGCCGGTTTCAATGAACCCAAGGTCGGTGGGTCTACGATGGATAATGCAGGAGATATGAGTAGGGGGGGTGAGGTAAAATTTTTAGGGTGGGGGTAAGCGGGGGGGGGGAGGTTTCGTGGGGAGGCTATTGGGCACTGTTTTGGATTTAGGGTGGGGGAAGGCCAGAGGAGGGGTAAGGATCAAATTACAAAAAAGTGGGTGGGACTTAAAATTTTGGGTGGGGCTTGGAAACGGTTGGGGGTGTGGCTTACTGAAGTGGGTACAGAATGTGTTCTAATGGTATACACTGTATTATGTCCAAATGTGGGATGATACACTAGTGTGGGATTCGTACTAAATACAGTTACAATACACAGGATTACTACTAAGTATTACTAATTTACTAAATAAATAAAGATGGCGCGTAACGCAAAAATGTGACTTAGAAATAAAGATGGCGCGTAACGCAAAAAAATTTCCAACCCCGATAAAGAAGTTTCACTTCAAAAAGGCATATATTTAAATGTTCTCTAATGTTGTTTTTGAGCTCGTCAAGGGCATATCACGGCATAATGTTGTATACAAATGTATGATTACCGGGGGGGCGTCGCGTCAACAGCTCGTCATTAGCATGAGGGCGTGTTCATGAGCCGTGCGTCGTCATCACTCGTCATCGCCATCATACTACAAGTTTATGCAAATCGACGAGAGCTTGCGGGGAGGCGGGGAGGCGGGGAGGCGGGGAGGCAGGAAGGCGCGCGGGGTTTCCTCAACGTTGCGAGTCACAACATGCCGATGCTGATAAGATAGCACATGTGATAACATACTCCAAATAGTTCTGCAATTAACGTTGCCTACATTTTAATATCTATCACATAAACTATTGGTGTATGTAGTGCAGTGTGTTACATCGCGAAATATACTACGGCGGTCTCCTTTAATATATAAACTCCATAATATGTGCATCTGCTTATTCAAATGTTGATAGCTGACTGACAGACAATACGCAACCTGCTCGTAATCTAGTGCGTCTAGAGGCAAAAAATAACAATCCAAGTAAGCAATAACAGATTGAATTTATTCAGGGTTTATTGAAGTGAAACTTCTTTATCGGGGTTGGAAAAAATTTTTCGTTACGCGTCACATTCTTCCGTTACGCGCCATCTTTTTTTATTTAGTAAATTAGTACCCACTTCAGTAAGCCACACCCCCAACCGTTTCCAAGCCCCACCCAAAATTTTAAGTCCCACCCACTTTTTGTAATTTGATCCTTACCCCCCCTCTGGCCTTCCCCCACCCTAAATCCAAAACAGTGCCCAATAGCCTCCCCACGAAACCTCCCCCCACCGCTTACCCCCACCCTAAAAATTTTACCTCACCCCCCCTACTCATATCTCCAGCATTATCCATCGTAGACCCACCGACCTTGGGTTCATTGGAACCGGCTCGGTGAGGCCTACAATCCTGCCCCAACAGAATTCCCGAATTCCCCCTCCACAACTTTCCCCACCCAAAAATATTTTAAGGTGCCCAATAGCCCCCAACGAAACCTAAACCCCCCCCCCCCCCCCGCCCCTACCCCCACCTAAAATTTTTACCTCACCCCCCTAAACCTATCTCGGCCAATAAAGGTCGTGGACCCACCGAGCTTGGTATCCTCGGAACCGTCTCGGCGAGGGCTACAAATTGGCCCCGATAGAAATCCCAAATTCCCTCAAAAATTTCCCCCCTCCTAAACTTAAACTTTATTTAATTTAGCTTTATTTTACCAATTCTGTAAATTTGTTAATAGTAGATCATTTTTCGAAAAATGATGTCATAAAGAAGTTTCACTTCTTACGTGTGTACACTAATACACACACACACATTTTTTTTATAGACTAGTACAATTTTTTGTAGTTCGAAAAATAATAGTTGGAATGAAGGTGTTTAAATAACGCTGCCGTCGGGAATGCTCATCAGACACACGGCTACTCAGCTATTAACTGCAATAAACTACCGGGCAGCCAATAATGTCTCCATCGACTATGACGCATGCGATTAACAAGTAGTAACAATATTAATATGGAATTGTCCATTCACACCATTTTCCATTAAGGGCTTCTATAAGTGTATAAAAATTCCGTTTTATTGTGCCGAAGGCTACTTTGTATGAAATTATTTTTTTCCATTTGCATCCATACATAAGTAGTACTAGAGTTTTCGTTTAAACAAATGAACACATGTCAATTGCGAGTGAGTGAGGGACAATTACAATAAGATGTAGTAACGAGTTGCTGGAGACGCGCCCGCGCCGCTCGAAATATGATTGTGTCGGCAATCGTTCCATTAGCGATATTGCATCGAGAGAGATAATCATAATAACGCGGAGTTTAAAGTAAAAGAAGTGGCGAGTGACGGGGAGCCGGCACCGAGCAGCGCGCAGGAATGTAGCTACATATCCTGGCTTACATCTTTATGTCCGTTGCTATTTGCATATTACAGTGCGCGGCCGGCGGCCCCCTACACAGCACGCACTGCACTCTCTATTTTATACCGCAACAGAGCCTACACCTGGTAGGCTCCACGCAAACACGCGTCGGAAACTACGCGTTGTATACAGTTCAATCACTTTAGCCACTTGTAATGTGACAATCACACATGCCGGAGGTAAATTACAAGTATTTCCCTAGCCGTTATACCTGTGTAGTTGATCAAAAACTACCCGTTTCTATTGTAGAAAAAGCTGCAATAATACTTTAGACTTATAAAATCTACTGTAGTTACTAGAAGTTGATAGAAGTAGTCTCGTTATTCAGTTGCACATTAACACTCATTGTTTCATTAAGTTGGCAAGGGAACATCGTGGGTCAAAAATATATTCCCGTGCAACATGTAGTTTTGGCACAGCATCCGATAATTTCAACTATCTTGAAAACTTTTGAATGGTTAGAAGCTTTACTATGGTAGAACGTTCTCTAGTTTAATTTTCATTTATCCACCAAACCGTATTGAGTTATTTTCCTAGTTTAAGGCCTAACCTTTCCAATTCCAATTCCATGTGTTGGAATGCGGAGCTGCTGGTAGTCCATGTGCTGATACAGCCAGAATATGTAGGCCATTGTTCCGCATATATATACTCCGTTGTACAAGACATTGGTGGAGCAGTACGTCGCGGGTCGCGTGCGCGGTACACGGCGACGCGACGCGGCGACACGGCGACAGCGGCGCGGAGATGTCGCGCGGTCGCTCCCACTCTTCACATTTGTTCTACAAGTACATTAGCTTTATCTCCGGGGACGATCGCCGACGACTCCCCCTCCCGCACCCCCGTCCCCGCGGCCACACTCGCCTCACTCCTAATTTAAAAGCGATGTCAATTGTGAACGTCATACGTTAGCCTCGCGCCTCCGCCGCTACCACGGGATTCCGATGTACTCGCATGTTTTACTCAGTAATTACGCCTGTATCGGCCTACAATACCTCCCACTGCTGAGTGTAATGCAAGCGTTTGCAGGAGCCTGATGGTGCGTAGTATCTACGAGGTTTTTGGTTCACAACTTAATAATCATATATTGTAATGTGCAGATGATTTTCATATACTCTTACGACCTTTTAGTGTTAAAATGTTGTAGCCTTCATTGATTTTCTAAGATTGTTATCTAATGTTGTAGCCACCATTGATTTTCTAAGATAACAATCTTAGAAAATCAATGAAGGCTACAACATTGGACCTATTGCTAAGAATAGCTTCAAAGCATAACTTCACCAATATGATAACATCAACAATAACAACACATCAGTACAGTTAGGATCTTAGATGCGTGGACTGCATATAGATCGGATATAGCTAGTGTGTCATTGTGTATGGTTCTCGCGTGGTAGTAGTGGTGTGGTGTCGAGGGTCGGTGGTAGTGGCGGGTTCAGTTATTAGTGGCGGCGGCGCGGCGCATTAGGCCGACTCGTTCCAATATAATGCATTGAATGAATGTGGGGCGCCGGCGCTTTACGTGCTTAGGACGGGAGCACACGCAGCGCACACTCACACTCCGTGAAAACCCTCTAGTATTTGTATAATTTACACTATTGTAGAGCTACGTATCTCATCATTATTTAACAGACAAAAACTGACTTGCAAAAAGTAACCCTACCCGGTTTGATACTCATAATCAAAACCTTGGAGTAGCAATGATCGCATATTTTTGTGTAGTAGTATAATATTTTAGAAGGCATGTTAAATTACTGGACAATTTTCGATTTTTCATATAATAATATTAGTATAGTTCCCGGCTATAAGGCTGGATGTTGGACCCGTTGTGTCGCTGGCCCGCGCGGCTGGTGCGTCGGCGCGCGGCCTGTGAAGCGCCGCCTCGAAAGCCTTTCCGTGTTCCGCGGCATGCTCCCCCCGCGCACCCGCCCGCGCGCCCCGCGACGCCCCGGCACTGCCGCCTCACCCCCGCGCGCGCCCCCCTCATGCAGCGCCGACGCGATCAATTCACTAAAATTACACACGATAACATAAATAAATATAGTTTGATAACAGCAGTTTTTCAATTTAAAGAATCTCATTGAGTTATATAATAGTGGAATTAGTGCCCGACGGATAAACTCCCTGGCTGTATTTTGTATCCGATGTTAACTAGGCTAATTGTGGATAGTACAAAAGCGCTTCTGTCTGCCCCTTAATGGATATATGCGGTTTTTGCGGCCATGCTACTGCAGTATAAGCCCATTTTGTTGCTTCAAAGTTATCAGAAACCGCTTGTGTCTCTTTATTCTTTGGTTATGGAACAGTTGTGATCTTGATTAATAAATTTGGCTTTAATTTCTAAAAATCTTTTTCTTTCTTGAGTCTCTGTTTATATTTCTCTACAAGGTATTTAATCTTAATTTATTTATTTATTAATATTATTTATTTATTTCTTCTCTAATTTAAAGAAATTGTATTTATTTTTAAAGACATAATTTATTGTTTTATAAGCTATTACAATTATCTGCTAAAATTGCAGTATAGTGGATCTCCTAATACATAATATGTAATAACATAATATTATTATGTTATTCAAATGTATTTATGAAATATTATTACAATTTACGGTTTGTAAATTGTTGATTGCCAAATAAAACACGCACTAGGAAACCAATAAGCATATAATTACCACATAAATGGTATTAAAAATTGTGCATCGTTTATTAAGAAAATGATTGCAAATAAGTGATTGACAAATGTATCATATTTATTATTCTAATGTCGATCGCACCAATCCCGCCGCGCACGGACTAGGGCAACACAATAAACTGCACTTCACTTTAATCTAAATGGCTTTGCCATTCACAAATTAGATTAAAAATATTAAGCAATAATGATATTAATCTCGAGTATTAATATTATGTGCATATCGATTACTGTTACAAGCCGAGCATGTTAATGTGACAGCACATATAAAATCTACAATGTTTTAATTTTCGTCATTGATACAATTTGTATATTGTGTTCAAGTATACAACTATAAATGTATTTATTATATTCAAATATAAAAGGCAGATAGCCTTTTTTAAATAATCACAAATTATTTAACAACAATTTAATACTCAATCGGGCGGTTAACGCGGTACTGTCGCTAAACGCTAGGATACACATAATTGTACCTCCACAAATTCTTTCCTTCAAACATAAATGACAAAATTCTAACAAACTCTAAAAACCAATTCCGAAAACATGAGGATGAACTAACTTTGTATTAAGAAGTAGAGTTAGTAAATGTTCAGCAGTTAGCTATATAGGCCTACATGACAACACAACGCTTGCGTTTAGTCTACTTTCACTGAATGTCCAGTCTTTGTCAGCTGCATTTTGATCTCCACATTGCAACTAGTTTTTGTTTACTATCTGAATGTTCCGGCTTGGCTACGATGGCAGATATGCTTCTAAGAATAAAGATATGAAATAAAAAGCAATGTAAAGACAGTTTCTCTACTTATAATATTATTTGTTAAGTGGAAATATTATTTATTAGTTTATATTAATGAACTAATAATTAAAATTAAGTAAACTAACATACGTGGAAACACTAAAATTTAGCTGTTATGATAGGAAGATTATTTACTTATATTACCAGCTAATAACATCGAAAGTAAGTGCCGTCGGCAACAAGTCAGTAGTCCAGTATGATAATCGTGTGAAGAAAAACGTGGGAGTATATTACAAACACGTACATAGCGGAGGTACATGCAATCTTAAACTATATTTATGTATAGAAGTTAATATATCTGCCAATACAAGTCTGTATGCCCATCTCTTAAGCTCAGGCTTTTATCACGGACCCAATTTATTCTCAATACGGACATGGCGACTCACGCAATTGTAACGCATTCGGTGCTCAGCCTGTGTATGTATACCCGGTTTAGAGCAAGTCAGTATTATTGTGACGAGCAACAAGTGATAACCGTCTGTTTCTCTCTATTTATGAGCTTTTTAATACACGCTCGATGAACGAACTTTTGTAAACAAAATAATTGTACTTAAAAGAAACCAAATAATAATTGTTAGTGTATTAGCTTGATGTTACGGTTTTTTTTTGTTCAAAGTGCTCTGACCTAAGACAATGTAAACTAGAGGACATATTGTACCTACATTATTATTTTACATCGCTAGTGCATACATTATTGTCACCACAATGATAATGTCTTGGTGTACGAAATTTACAAAATCCAAATGTGATCCAAAAGGGTTGTTTTGTTCACTATACAAACCTAAGAAACGTAATACAAGACAATAAACAATGATGATCAAAATGATGAAACCATACTCTCCTATTTATTTAATACACACTTTAAAAATAAACGAGTTCAATAGCTGTATTTTATGTAAAACTTTTTTTTTATAAGTTTACCACAATAAATTGTACGTTTTCGAGAATTTAAATTAATGAGAACAAGACTATTGTGCAGTTTAATGCCAGCTCCCCCAAGATTATACATGTATTGTTGCGAGATTCAGAAATTGTAAAATAAAGCACCGCTAGACAACATAAAACCGCTAAAAACATTTGTATCAATTTTATTAATAGAATAATAAATAAAAATATTATGTTACTTTAATACTACTTTTATTATTAAAACATATGATTTAAATAGCAGAAATACAACGTGACATAGTGTGAAATAATGCTCCCGTGGTGATAAACGTGTGTCGGCGCATGTCGAGGCAGCATGATGCGCGATTAGCTCAGTGCCTACAAACAACACTTATGTGGAATCAACTGATAGAAGTGGCCGACTCATCAGTTTAAAGCAAAATGTGTATAAATAGGTCGCGCGATAACTCACCGCAATTACTTCAGCGCTTTATAACTAACTTTGATATTGAGGTTTTGTTTGATATTATGTCTGTCCTGATTAGTATGACATGCTTGGACTGTGTGCAATGAGGTCCTAGGTTCGAGTTCCAGGCTGGTACTCTATTTTGTATCAGTTTGTCGGTTTGAGAAATTACCCATAACTATAATATGATGCCCGGTATAGCATTAGGCTCTGTCATAACTTGCGACTAAGTTATGCTCGGCGAAATGTGGTTGCCACTGAGTGCTTACCCTCTTGTGGATGCCGGCGTGACAGTACCTATGTATGGGTATGTGTGTGTATGTCCGTGTAATGTAATATGTGCAATGCAGTGGGTTGCGGCAGTCTCTCGCTAACCGTTTGTATTGTAATACATGCACTTTATTGTCTAGCCTTGTATATTGAATATTAAGGAAAAGCAAATAGTTGACACATTGCTATTATGAATTTTACAACCGCATTTATTACACAACTTCACCAAATACATTAAGCAGATATTATCACGAATTTGTCAAAATATTTACGTTACATATCCAATACGCACCGAATAAAACGAGCGGCAATGAAATGTCCTTTCTTTGACTATAATGCGTCTCTCTGAATGCTTCTTAACGGTATGTTGGTTTACAGTTTATGTGGTAGAAATTAACTTTAGTTTTCGCCACTTTTCTATATGTCCTATGAATATCTACTAGGATCTAATGTTAGGCAATCTGCTTTATTATAAAGTGCAAGTGCAAGGGGCAAGTGTAGATCAAGGGTGGTCAAAAAAGAAAACTAAACAGAAACTTTATCTGGTCGTTAAACCATTGTTTGGGTCAACTGAATGATGTACTACATTTCTATGTTTTTTAATTTTAGTATTAGAGCTGCGAATGCTTTTAATATAAGCTAATGAACTGCCTCGATACCAATATTTCAAATCTGAAGTGAATAACTATCTGCTTCATCGCATTTCATTTGCCAAAAAAATAATGCAATCTGGCTTAAACGTAATCACGAAAGTCCTTACGCTGATGATAGTCATGTGTATAAAAATGTTTTACAAGATTGTCGTTACGACTACACGCAGTATCGGTGTTATTGAGCGTGCTCCGTTCGTTTACCTCGCAAACATTAGCTCGACACGAGGTAAACAAACTCTAACTGCTAGCATTTACAAACCACGCGTGCCTACCTTACTTATTCTTTTAACGTCTCTCTCTAATTGGTTTTTTTTCTTTATCGATTATTTTCTTCCTTTTTTACTCTCTTTCTTTTATATAGTAAGTAATACATTCCAACTATATTCCAATATTTATTTCAAAGTAAGTGCCGCAAAGCGGAGCAATCGTAGATAGTAATCAAAGCCTCTATGTCTTCTTCTTCCTTTCAGTCACTGCTAAACATGATAGATATTCGTTCAGATAGCAACCATTATACAAAATGGTGGAAACCTGACAACAGCGTCCCATTATTGTGTTAATGCTGTTGATATAATTGGGTAAATTCTTATTTAATATTTAGCCCCGTCTCAACATTGTGGGATAAGGACACAAACAGTCATCCAAAATATATCAGGATGTACATTAAATACAATTTTTTTTTACAATAGCATTTGTTAATTAATCAGAATTGAATCGGGAATATTTCGCTGGGGATATTCCGTCGCCTGATAACAGGGAAGTTTTACAATCGTTGGGAATATAATGACACTTCCACTTATAACGGCTTATCGAAAACACATACTCGAAATCATTTATTTCTTTATTGTTAGTTACTGTAAGTCCATTTAAATGTAATAATCACTATTCCGTGGTGCTTTACAGCTGGCTTCTCTGGCTGTAAATGTCTGTATGCGAGGTTGTTTGCCTCTTTAGTTCATTGTTTTGTCACCCGCTTTATTAGGGAGGGAAGTGGACAATAATTTATTTCCAACTCCTCCTATTAATTTAACTTTTTGATTGATTTCGTTGCGGGTTAAAGACAAGTTAGACATTCCCGGAGACGCGCTGAGCTTCAATGCTCAGTGTCATTAATATGCGTGCCACTGTTGATCCTGGCTTACAGGAGTTGCAGTGGCGGGTGTGAGGGCGGGACAGTCTCCTATTGTTAGTTACTATAGAGTCTAGCCATTAGCCAACTTACCAAAAAAGCAATGTTTACGTCACAAAATTAAAAAAAGATTAACGTAATTAATTGTAATTGAATTATTAATTTAAATACCAGTAAACAATAATTAAGGTAAAATGAATATTAATTGCTAATAAACAAAGGGACACAGTCTTGGCAGTGTTGACGTCACTGGATGTGCAAAACATCGTTATACTGGCTAGATGTGCTGATGCGACCGCAACCGCAAACTGTGACGGCGGCTCTTCACGGCACACACTCGAGCGTGCTTGTATGTGTGTGTGCTCTCGTGCTCAATGGACGGTATCATTCAGGCGCACTATTGTTTTGTGGACAATACTAATATTGTCTTGCAGCCTCGTAATTAGTACTTCTACAGTTTAAAAAACCCACGTGTTGAGGAAGTCGGAACACATATTATACAAATATGAATGAATGAAATCAAGTGAGTACGGAGAGGTGGGTTGGGTTGTCACATATGAGTTATAACAAAGATTGTGTAGGTTCTACTCGTCCTTGGATGTCGCGGCGATCGTAAGTGAGTAGTGCCTAGCGGGCTAACTCATTACAGATGGACATCGTAAATTTGGACAGTCCATTAATAGAGGAGCTCGTAAAGTGGTGTCGGCGAGAGCGGCGCGGCGGCGGCGGTGGCGCCCCTACAAGCCCTACTAATTGATCCCCGAGCTTGTCACCAAATTTTTTCCTTTCGAATCCCGACACACACGGGGAATGCTTTTATTCCGGCGACGGCGGACCTGTTAATGTGTTAATCCACTCGGCTTGTTTTTCTGTTATTAATAGCCAACAAACAGAAACTTCGCGTCCCAGTCTCGCCCACGCGCGCGCCGCAGCGTGCGAGCGGGACGGCGCCTGCCCGCCGCACTGCCACTTATTACCGCGAGGATATGCGCTCGCCTTAATGACCTGCCCGGGATCATTTGGCGCGCTTATCTGCGCATCGCTAGTTTTTCTGGCGACTCATTTGTAAGGGTATTACGCAAGTGGAGTGGACGCTCGCCAAACAATAGCAGCTCGGTGACACACGCTACAACAATGCATCGATTTTTTACTTCTTCACTGTGACAAAAGAATTCTTGACGTGCGTATCTTAATGGACATCTGTTTCACTATCATTCCAATTGCACTACGTGGAGGTAGCAATGCGAATAATTTGAATTAAAAATAACATAACAAATCACCATCATGCACATGCAAAGCTATAATATTTATTATATTGTAATGTAATAACGGCGTCGCTGCGTGAAGTCGGGTCGCGCTGGGCCGCGCCGGTGTCAGTGCCAATGCGCAGGATCGCAAATCTCTCATCGGAGTGCGGTAAAGTATCGCCGCTTTCCCACAGAGGGTCCGCGCCCTAATTAATTACCTTCTACATCGAGAGCTAACAAAAAAAACGATACTTGTCGCGGCTTAAGAGCGGCGGCGCCAGGCCCGGGGCCCGTCAGGCGGCGAGGTGCGGGGGGCGCGGGGGGCGGAGCGCGGCCGGCAGCGACTCGCAAAGGAACCTCGCGGCTAATGCAGGCGCCACTCGATAAAGCAACTCCAGCAGACGCATGGGAAAGTGTCCCCGACCAATATCTGAACCCGACGCATTACCATAATAATTGTAGTGGGCCATGGCGCAGGGACACCGGCGCAGTGCCTCGACTACAGCCACACGGCGGCCCGCAGCGGGACCTGCGTCGCCGTACTGCCAACTACATTAGTTTCGTTTATGGACGATATCCATCGGCTCACTTATCGATGTAGAATAATAAAACAAGAGTTATCTGCGGAGAGGCGACGGTGCGGGCTGGCGAGACTGCCCCCCGCACACTCCTCCCCGCGCGCCCGCACCGCTCCCCTGGCGTTAATTTTAACTTCTTCCATAATGATGGTTGTTATCAATGTCGGATTAGGATATCAAACGACGACTACTCATTACAGGAGAGCTTTTACGACCTCCATTAATTATTTTTTGGTACACGTGTGATCTACCTTCATTTGAAGATGTCTGGCTGCACTATTACATTTTGAAACCATTTGTGTTTGTGGAAACGACCCATTGACGACTATGTTTAGTAGTCTATGATAAATATGAAGATTAGTTTATTAGTTGATAAAATTAGACTCCATAGGAAATATTACATTTATCTAGGGATAATTTACATAAGTGTAAAGGATTTTAAATTGATAAAACATGATGGTGACCTAAATAAATGTCACGTAACTTTCTTATTTCAGTCGAATACAATACGACGTAATTGACGTAACAACTCATTTCAAAGACGTGTTCGCTTCATGTGAAGTACATGCCATATACGTATAAGTATATAGTTATACCAAAAGCATACCAGACGTACAGATCAAAGTAATAAAATATAACATGGTTGTTGGCTGCGAACATTCAGCCGCCACAGCGCGGGCCGGGCGAGGGCGTTCCAACTCACTCCAATGAAATTCTTCCACAACAATAATAACATTTCATATTTCAATAAGTTTCGTATAGTTTTTATAACAAGTTTATAGGTTTTTATAGCGTAGGGCGGCTAATGAGCACGCGGCTCATTTGATGGCGGGTAATCGCCGCCCCCTATGAATACATAATGCTGGGGAACGCGTGTTACCGATATTTGAGAATAACAAGGGTCTTTTCTTAAGGGATGTTGAACTTTATTATGTACACGTACTCTAGGAGGGATAAAATGATGTTTTGACGCAAAACATTTCTGACAAAGCATTGATAAACATGTTGATTTCTTAAGCAGTGTCGACATAATACTTAATAGTGTGTCTGTACTGAACTGGAATTTAGTAACTATTGATGCAAATATTGAGACAAAAATTTTAAATTATATTGTACAGCGGATTTAATTTTAATTTATTGTATCAGAGTTACTACTGTACGAGTATATTATATTGAGACATAATATCTTATGTCTCACGATGGCGAGCGCAGTGGAGAATCCAAGCATTACTTTATAATTGATGGTGCAGTATAGTTTTGCTACTGTACATGAGCGGTCGTATCGCTTACCATCAGGCGAATGGCATGCTCGTCTCTCATTACAATAAAAGTTATTACAACAAAAATGTATTTCTGCGCAGTACATAAACAAATTATGTAGCTACCGGCATCATGAATGTAGAACAACATCTACAATATTGTACGACGGTAAAGACGTGTGTAGGAAGTAATGTACGGAGGTGACAAGCTATTGTCTGAGCCGTAGACTCTAAGTATGAGTAATTTCCGTGCTCAGTGCACCGGGCGGGTGTAGCTCCGTGGGACAGATGTCCCTTGTCTGACATGAAGAGCTGATAAGGCATTGTGTGCCTGGACTGCTCGTGTCGTCAGCCAGTCTCAGCTAAGGTTGCTCACCAGATATTCTAAATCTTAGACGTTCAATACTGTTGAATGCTGGCGCGTCTTGCTTCGTGATTATCGGAACTATTTAGAACATGTTTTATTAGCTACTATTAGGGGTGCTCACAAGAAAGTCTTAAAAATCTTAGAATCTTTGATGTAGATACGGTCTGAATGTTAAAGACTTTGGCTTCGTAATCATTCGAACTTTTTAACCAACTGGTTGAAACACTAGCTGTGAAATTAGTGGCTCCATTCCTGCATTGGGAACGTGTCTTTGTTTTTTATGATCAGGGTGTCGTGAGTTTGAAAAGTGTCACGCAATTTTTGATATAATTTAGCGTATTAGTAGTTATATGTTAGTCACAGTTTATATTCCACGCGCAATGATCAGCAGGTAAAAACTAAACATTTAAAAACTCCCAGCATTATATTTGGTTGATACCAATTCAATAGAATTAGAAGGTAAATTATTTCCATGACATCCGAGCTGGGATGGGTTTACCGAGATGTGTCAACATAGCATTGAATCTTGATGGATCACGTCGCCGCGCCGTGAGTAATGCACGGCACGCGCTCACGGCACGCCTCTTTTAATAACAATACATGTACATGTGCAGATCAGATCAATTTCCCAAACCACAATATGATGTTGCACACGACTTCAATACATAGAACATCCTTTCTACAAGTCATTGTTTATGTATTGACGGAAACTTGAGCGGAAGGAAAAGCAATTACTTGGCGCGTATAATTTATGCGATACGTGGGTTTTATTGCGAAACTGTGGTGTAATAATTAATTTATGCATTTTATTGCATACCACATAACATTAGAAAAATAACAGGAAAAGAGAATCACGTATCTACTTTTAGTATTTCAAATTTACCCGAAATCACTAACCCGCACTAATATCGGTGGTAGGAAGTAGGTATTATAATTGTCTCGAATCCGCCCGGTTAGTGATCAGCATATACAGGTGTAAAGCTCGCGATAGTAATACACGCAAGTGATCAAACTGTGTATGGTTGTGTTTCGATAATGCCAGCATAATTGTATCGGCCAGTGGGATACAGTCGTAACGTTTCTCGCCGGTTGACACTCTCCTTGGACCGCCCTACACTTACTATCAGTTGTCAATGCGGTCTCTTTCCCGAGCCACTATAAAAAAAACTAGTCAGTGTAGTGAAACAAGGCCTCAACTCCATCCAACTGCAAAAAAGGTATATACATTTTTAAATAGTACCTACACAAAATTTTATTTAAAACTATATTCGTGATACAATCGTCTATCTTGTATAATTCCAGACAGCATAATATAAATTGACAAAGTGAACTGTAATTTAAGCGTTTACTATCGCACATTTTCAGCGGTACACTAGTTGATTAATTCACTTCAACATTATTCACGACACGCCATTACAGTGATAAACACAAAAGTAGTATCGTGTTGTTTTATCAACATCGAGATAAAGCCATCTCACAATAAAACTTAAACCTACTACAATTTGCAATCAGTGCGAGTAAATTGGTGAGTGGCGCCGAGCTACCTTTTAGAGTCGACTCAAATGTACCAATATATTCCTGCCTCGCCCAAAAAAAATTGTACGCTTCTTAACATATGGTGGAATGGTGACAACCTTATACAAAACTGACGTGAAGTAACAGTTTTCTGTTTTGTTTCGTTTGGTGTGTGAGTTTTCCAGATTCTGAAAAGTTGGTATAAGGATTTCCACCTAGTGACGACCACCGTACACGATAATGGAATATCCGTCAAGTATATTAAAAGTTTATAAAGTAAAGTATATTCTGCAGTATATAATAAAACTAATATAAAAATTACAACGAATATCTTGTAAATAGAAAATAAGTACTATGTGTATTGACTTGTCATAAGAGCTATTTAATTGCCTACGTGACCAATAAACGAATTTCATTTCATTTCATTCAATTTCGACTAAACCTTGCTGGCAGCAAGTATATCTTGCTGGATACTATTTGGATTGCTCTGAACTCACCATCAGTTGTATAGTCACTTCGACGTGTAGGTATGTAGAATGAAGTACTCGTAATGGTTTCTTAGATTTACGCGAATGTTACACATTGTAATAAAACTACGCCACGGGCCGCCCCATGAGCACTAAAGCTGTAAAACAATCGAAACGTCGGGAAGATAAAAAATTTAAAAAATCCCACGATAAAATCCGTAAAAAATAGTTTAATTTCAATGAAGTAATCGTGGAAATAATTCCAGATATGATTGGAGGCGAAACTATCAGTATAGCAGCATAATCGCAGATAACACTTGCGTGCTCCGGATCTAATTGATTTCATTCAACTTAATCATCTATTTGTACTATTAATTACGTTTTTCTAAAAACTTACATGCAACGATTCTTGTACATGCTCGTAGTTGTAATAAAAAACTACTACAGCTTATTAGTGTTTATCATACCAGTAGTAAAGTACACACACTATCATTTGTAAACATTTATTGGTACTGATAAAATAAGGAAAAAACATGTGTACAATTACAAGTACATAATATGTACATGGCAGTTTCCGTGGTGCAATTGGCCAACACCGCAGCTGTGACACGAGAGACCGCGGGTTCAATCACTGCATGGATACAAATGTTTGTGCGATCTATAAATATTTGTTTCTGGGTGTTGTAAGACATAACAAAATTTCGTATTAGGAGTATGAGTGACACTATTCGTATGTGTATTTTTAAAACATATTTTTCAATGTTATAATAATGGACTGTAATAGTACATATTATGAGTTTATAGCATATTTAAACCGAAAAGTCAAACGAAATTGCTTGACTCACAGAGAAAAGAATCCAAGACCGTACTGTTCACAGCCTATACTCATCACTAGACTCTAGAGCCGGCTATTTACATAATTTAACTTATATTTGATAAATATTATAAAATATTCATTTAAAACTAAAATAATCTGTTCTTTTAATTCAATTAGCTATTATTAATTTAGTTAGTTTAGAAATGCAAATATATAATTATAATAATAATGCCAAATTTCAAAAAAATAAAATATTCATCATCCGAGCATATGTATTATTTCGTAAATTAATATTATTATTTTTTATGGAATGTCGTGGGTATGTATTAACATAGCAATTATGCTAAGCGTAGCTCTAAGAGCTTTAGGAGCATCGACGGGTGTTGGGCGGTTCACGAATACAAATGTGTAAATAACATTACATAGAACAAAGTTATTTAATGCAAAAAAAAAAAACAATTAGACATACCCATTAGTCACATATACAGTCCCGACCCCTGCTAGGATACCAGCCTTTGCAGTGGATAATAGAAAATACGAAAAACTTCCAGTCTTATTACATGCAGGCTCAAAACCAATGTGTATTAAACAAGTAAAAGTAAATTATTAAATCGCATAATCATTTACCCGTGTATAAAATACCTGCAATAGTGTAAAATGACGTAACATAATATGCAGCGGTTTACAAACCGATTAAAATGCAGTTGAAGAAACTGTCGTGTTTCCCAGACAGCGGCCGCATACCGCGAGAAGGCCTATAACCATTGCTGTCAATTTTCATTACAAAATCCCGCCGAGCGACTCGCGAGTAAACGGAAGCTCCGAGAGTGTGATTAGTCGTGGAGAGCCGGGAGGCGCGGAGTCACTGACCGCCACATAATATTGTGTTCAAACTAGTTTCTGTACCAGCACTGCATATAACTTGGAAAATAATCGCCGCGTCTTTATATACGTACTGTACGTAGCACTGCGCTAGGGTGACAATTGTCTTATTATTTTATCAAAACATTATCGTATTTATAATATGGTTGGCATTATGCGGTAAATTGTAGAGCACGACATGTAACTCAATGTTTGTGGGTAAATTGTATCAGGTGACTTTGGTGTCGAAAATATCTTTGAAAAAAGCAGCGGCTTCATTTTAAGCATTTAAATAAAATAAATAAAAAAGCGTTATATTTCTTACTAAAATTAAAATACATGTTTTTTGTAAGCTCTTAATACCAGATTTAAAAGTAAACATATTATATTTGTATGTTTATTGACTATTTAAGTGAGTTATAACCCCTCTTTATTTAAGGTGAAGGCCTCCTCTAAAGATAACCATGTCATTCTGTTCTTTGCTATTTAAACAATTTAAACAAGTAGATATTTGTTGAAATAATAATATTATTTACGGATTTAATGCGGGGGTATTGTTTAATCTTTACCTTTTTTAACTTCCCGACGTTGTACAGCTTTCGTAGTCACGAGGCGAACTGATCTGTAAAAATTAAACCAAATCTGTGATAGTCCGTAAAAACCAGTTTTATATCAATGTGTAACATTCGCGTAAATATACAAAACTATTAAGTAGATATTTGGTTCAAGTATTAGGTATATTTTGCGTCTACGAATTCTACGATATTAACAAAGCGTGGCCTTCATGCTGTCGATAATTTATTAATGTTTCTGTTTACATAATATAATACACTAATAGTAATTATATAATCGATAGGCTCGCCCTCTATTACATCATGGGACGGCACATACAAGACGAAATATAGGTGTCCTGGTGCCTGGTGGCGCCTCTGCCTGCCCCTTCTGGGATAAAGGCATGTATTTATGTATATAATTATATAAACATCTGCATACACATTCCGAGTTTATCGATAATTTACTTACTTAATATATAAAGCAATCGATTTATTAAGTAATACGTCTCCGTAGAGATGCTTTTAGTGTGCGTAATTTATACTTTCAAAGCTGAAAATAGTATTCAATATCATCTAACATAATTCTATTAATTTTAAATATATCGGTTCTAATATTGAGTTTATAATTAAATTAAGTCCCACGATAGCTTTGGAATTGATTTGACATTTATTTATGAATTAATTTCAAATACATAATTTAATGAAATATTAATATCTTCCAGTTATTTTGCAGCTTGTGAACATAAGCAGAATATAATATCTTATTAAATGATGTCGCGATGTGTCCGCACCAGTATACACGCAACACACGTGTAAAACATTGCAGGCGAGACATTAGAAATTCCTGGCGCGGCGTAGGCTCGTGATGCATTCCGTGGCGTGTTTTATCAAACATTACCGATTCTTATGGCATTAGCGGTCGTTTTGTGAGTGGAGTGGAGTCACCCTAACCCTATAAATAACAGCAAACCTGTACGGCGCGGCCGGCAGGCGCGGGCGCGTCACGCAGGGCCGGCGCGAGGGCGGAGCGCTGGGCGGGGCGAAGCCTCTCCCTCTCGCGCCCGGCGACTACTCTTTTTCCTTTTATCTTACATCGAAGCTTTTAGTAGAGCGCACGTTGCGTTTATTTTTAGAGCGGGCGCGTAAATCGCTCGTGTCAGTGTGACACCGAGCTTCATTAGTACCGGCGTTGTAGCCGCGCCGCCGCGCCGCCGCGCCCGCGAGCACGCACTCCGATTCTTCTTTTTTCATGTTAATATTTAGGATGAAACATTCTTGAGATAAATATTCTAAACAACATATTTTAAACTGAAATACCATAAGATACACCATCTCCTATTAAAATGAAATGTCAGAGGTCTGCCGTCTTATTTAGTCTCACTTACGATAACTGGATGAATTTGAATCAGTATGCCATAAATGTTGGCAATATATAAAAATATATTACAATATGTATATTAAATGTGTAAAGTTTTAAAATACTACGATTTTCTCAATTGCTACGCGTCGTTCCGCGCGTATTCTCGTGCCTTGGAAGAGTGAGATCACATTGTCGGCAAATTCCTAAACCACACAATATCGCGAACATTAGCTATTGCAGTTTTTTTTTGTAATAAAAATTAATATTTCAATCAATTGTAGGTACAGTAATTGGATCAGTTAAAAGTTGTTTCAATAAATATTTATTTTTTAATAAGTGTATTTCTGTAAGTGCTATTATATTTCGAGTAATACAACGAGTATAATGTAACTACATGTACATGTTCACGGTGGTCGCGGGTTCAAATCCCAGGGTACACCTCTGACTTTTCGGAGTTATGTGTGTATTGATAGTCAATCACCACGCACTTTAACGGTGAAGGAAAACATCGTGAGGAAACCTGCATACCGTAGCGATTTTAAAGAATTTCTACGGTATGTAAGTCCGCCAACCCGCACTTGGCCAGCGTGGTGGACTATATGGCCTAACCACTCTCAATCGATTCTCTCGATTGTAGAGTAGGCCCGTGCCCTGCAGTGGGACGTATATGGGCTGATATAGATATAGATAGAATGTAATATGTATATATCCCCCTATTAATTTATTGACTTAAGGCGTGGGCATTGTGTATATCGCGCTGGTGGAATGCTGGCAGGCTTTCAGTTATAAATTATGAAACGCGCCGACCGCTGGCCTAAGTAAATTGCAACTGCCGTTTATTTCGATTATTTGAAACATTATAGCATATAAGTATTTTATTTACTTATTATCTATGTCAGTTACAACAAATATGAGATGAAATGGTATCCATTTTTTTTTATACTTGCCGCCTTATCACTTTGATAGTTCATGCATACTAAAATTTATTCATGAATAAATTCATGCTTGAGGGCTTAGAGGCGTTTTCCTAGGCCCGAAGGGGTAGGCAGTGGTGCCACAGCTCACTGAGCTTATTTTCATCCCAAAGTGTAATAGGAGGCAAGCCTATCACAACGCCGTGTAGAAATTAGTTCTACCGATACTATCTTTCACAAAGGTCAGTGACAAATTATTCCTCATTATACTTTTAATAAAGGATCTGGCTGGTCGCCGAGACATCAATCCGGTTTCACTTTAATTAACGAGACCCTTACAATTACTGACAAACTAATTAACAGTTTAATGATCCTGCGGCTGTAAATCAAACTGCAGATATCATAAACACTGTAATGAGACGATTGAGAATGCTTTATGGAGGCGTCTTTAGGTATTCATAAATTTATAGTGCTCAAAATATCAGGGCGCTCCTTTTCATTGAAGATGCAACACTAGATCTACATTGTCATGGGCCTAGGTTGTTCGAGGAACTAGGTTTAGTTGGCAAATAAACTTAAATTACATGTTTACAAGCAAATGAGTGGTAATTATGTATTATAAGGCTTTAATGCGAAGGCAATTCTTAGATGCCGTTTCTTTTTTACTACTGTAATACATCACAGAATAATGGAAGCAGCGCTACACTTCTAAAGAAGTCTAGACAAGGTATCATTAATAAACATTAATTTGATCTAAACTTCTAATAAATAATTAAATATAACACTGACACAACTAAACACTACTACTAATAATTACTACTATACTAACACTTGAATAATTGGTAATCGCCTAGTTATATTACAGACAAATTTTAATGTAAACAGTAGTTGGCTGGTCATTAAAATAAAATAAAAAATAAAACCGTCATATTACGTAGTCCTGACTTCACACTTAAATCAATAAAGTATTTGAACGTAGGCATCAGAAACTACGAGACCCCTTTCGGTCTCACAAAGATCCTGACCCGAAATACATACTCGTGGATTACACAAATATATTTTGTTTCGGTGCGGGAATCGAACCCGCGGATTCTAGTTTCACACCCGGCGTCTAACAAATGCGCCGCGGAGGCTGTTAAAGCACATGAACCACAACAATGAGTAATCTTTTTTTAACACTTCTCATTATAAGGTTGCAATGTGTAAAGTGTATTAGTTTGCGCTATTCTTAATAAGTTATCAGTGACATTCTTCTTTAGTCATTAATTCCTTATCGGTTCGACACTTTTAGTACCTACATCGACCAAATATAGCTCCGCTGGCAAGCAAAATACGATTGCAAGAGTATATAAACTTTTTTATTTTCCCGTCCGCATTCAAAATGTGTTGGGGTTTCAGTTTTAATATACTAGTCGTTACTACCCTTTAACATCCCCACAAGTTTACTAATGTCTACTAATCTTTTCATGAGGTTAGGCGCTAGCTTACAGAAAAATAATGCTGCCGAAAATAGATCAACTATTTTAGATCCCATTGATTTTTATACGTTGTATCTGGTCGGTAGAGCCAATGTTTTAACCTTGCCCTTGCACATATGGCATAATCGATCACTTACATCTGTAACGTCTGTTATAGCGATTTCGAAATGAAATGGCACAGAACGTGGATGCTGGTTGTCCTGTGTTAATCTACATTAAAACGCAAAATTAAAATGATGGGAACCTCAATGACGTGTGTAACGGAAAACTCATTAATTAGGTGTCGCCCGCGGCCCGTATGAGCGCAGTTAATTGTCTCCGGCGGCAATATTTCAGCGTTTATCTAATCAGTGTGGGGGATGGTCGTTCCTCGCACCGCCGTCAGATGGCGCTGGCGACGGAACGGCGAGGCGAGGTGCGCACGCGCCGACTGCCGACACAGTTTTTGCTATCACGGTTATTAATAACGTCATCGATGTGATGCGCAGATAAGCGGCTGTTAAGTTGCTTGAACTCAGGTTATAAAGTTTTTGCACATCTACGAGATCTTTAGCGGCTTGCGAAATGCACTGCAAGTTGCAACGTGTAACATTGATATCGATGACTGCAACGCTCGACCTCGGTAGTAAATCACGAACGGAATAATTTGCGAACTTTGTGTCATTGCTGTCATATTAATTAATTAATTTAAAAACAATCCTTCAATTCAAGTCAATATTTCAAATCAACTTTACTACTTTCGTCTTAAGATCATATCTGTTTAACTTAAAGCCCTCTATGATTATTTTATAAAACTTTAAAACAAACTATTACAAGACAATTTCTTTTCGACATGAATTTTAATTAGAATTTTTGATATATTCTAGGTATTTCACACATCTTATTTATATAACACTGTAATCGATAAGAGTTGTGGTCGTCAACTAATAATATATTGCTAGTAACGTAAGTGTATGAACAGTCACTCTTAATGAACAATCGTTTCGCAGCATGCATTTATACTAAATGTGTTTGACGCGGTTTTATGTAGTTTATTTAGATATTCATTCTTTATTAAACACCATAAGTATAACAGTTTAAAGAGATAATAAAACAATACAGTACCAATGGCGGTCTTATCGCTTTAAGGCAATCTCTAAGAGACAATCATTGTATATGTGGTAGTGCCTTGAAGACACCAGACGTATATAAGAAGTGATAATATTATACCTACCTAAAACATTAGAAATTTTGGAATTGTACGTTACCGGCTTTCCAGAGCGGGACAAATAAGGGGGTGTCCATTATTAGGCTTTCACCAATCTTAACAACTAAGAAAAATGGGGACGGAAACCTATTACTCTACAATGATTTTCTGTAAGACGGTTCTACCGTTATCCTTCAACACATTGCGATGGTAATAAGAAACTAGGGATGGAATTTGTGACACCTCAGCTCGCTGCCTCTGTGATACGGTCATGAGCTTACATAATATGTTACGTAGTATACAAATATGACAACCAACGAAAACCAGCTCGGTAGTATAAGGACGCGGACGTCGGGGCGTGCGTCTCGTGAAACCCGGCGACATTGACACACTATTGTAATTAGTGTTGCTCGGTGTAAACGTTAATTAAACGCGTACTCCACTCGATAACATCCGACACATCGCGCCAGGCGACTGAGCGGTTTAATTGCTCACGTGCACTTTCAGACATTTCGTATCTGTGTCGAGGAAAATTGGATTATTTTCAGCCGTTAATTCTTTTTGAGTGATACTTGAAGGCAACTCGGCATGTTTGCGTGTAGAGTGGTTTATCGAACGCAAATTCTGAAGCCAGTAATATCAAGTTTCATAAATATGTTTTTCTCGGAGTGAAACTATTACAAAAAAGTATCGTTGATAATGCTGTACATATAACAGGCTGCAATAGCAATCTTATTAACGTTGATAATATTTATACCCTAGAAAATCTATAAGACAGTATCATTAACTCAATTCTCATTCATAAGAAAAGCTCCAAAATAGTTACTTATATACCCTCGCCGTGGCGTAGTGGGTAAGGCATATCCTTTGGCATAAAACTTGGCACAAATTATAGATTTTTTTATTTTTTATTATGTAAATGCTTGTTTGTAAATTCAATAAATAAATAATATCTCTTATTGTGGAATTGGAATGAATAACAATTATTAATCTATAACCACGACACAGAAAAATCAGCCAAATCGTGGGGCGTCGGTCAACTTCACAATACTTCATCGATTTATTTAAGTATTAAAAAAGTCAATTTCACAAAGTTAATAAACATAAAACACACAACACGAGTAACGCTATTACTCTTAAGTCGTTTTGAGTCATAAAACGGTGTTTTTGCGAGTCAAGTGGTGTTTGTCAGCGCGAGGGTCTGCGGTGCGGCGCACTGGGTGCAGTCAAGCACTTGCACCTGTGCCGAGCTGCGCCACTCGAGGCCACATGCGCCGCCCGCGTGGACGCTTTTTGTGTGGGAACCACCCCGTACCGTTAGCCAATGTGACACCACTCGCTACTCAAGCACTGCTTTTATCGCATTTGTAATGGCTTTCTTATGTCTTGCATTGAGTCAAGTACAGATATTCGTGAGCTGGTGTCATCTAATGACAATTATTTCTATGAAAATTACTATACTGCGCGTTTAATTGTTTGGTTGTGTAATACTCGTATGAGGGCGCCCATAGGTTCACTTGTAATTGTTCCTTACAAGAAAATGCACAGTGTCTATCATTCGTAGAGTGTAGACACAAAGCACGAAGCTATAGAAGTTCTAGTATCAGCTGTAGAAGTAGAGCTGCGTGCATGATACATAACTATAAAATAAGGGACCTATATCTAAATATCACAACGATAAACTCCTTTATCTAGGCGAAACAGTTTGTATAGCTCTATATGCTATGCTTTTAAATGAATTTATTGTTCGTGTTTGCTGTGGATTGAAAGACAAATATTTCTATGTTTACTAGTAAAAGCTTATATACAGAAAAGTCGTGTTGCCAAAGTGTTGTTTGCTAAGAGCGTTGTGTTTAGTGTCGGACGGCGTGCGTGAAGCAGACATCACAGTCTTGGCGCGTAATGAACACTGATTGATTATCGAGTGCGATACCAGCACGCCACCTGCACGTACCACACCGCCGCCGCGACGCCGCCGCCACTGCCGACCATCAATCCACTGCGAGATACTATCGCTCCGGGGAATATGACCTGACACTAAAAGGCTGTGAAAGGTATACCCGTATATGCATAGGTCAGTTTAACAAGTGCCTCATGACTGGATCTCAATTACTGAGAGAGAGAGGCTGAGAGGTCAGCAAGGAATGTAGGCAAACCTTTGTCTACCAATAGGACACGACTGAAACTCTGATTGTCTTAGCCGATAGTATTCATACTACAATTGACCTGGATTAGTAGTTGCCGCTTGCTAAATCCCCAGATATCATACGAAGTTTATTGCATAACATATCGAAATACAGTTGATGCATCGCGCTTCTTACAGTATGGCACGGGCGTCAGTACGTAATGCGTGGTGGCGCCACGGTTGTCGGCCACCAGACGCTCATCTCAAGTGGATCTAAATGCGGCGGCGCGGGGGGTGCGGGGAGCGGGGCAGCGCCGTGCGCGTGTTGGCCTAGGTCGGACACTCCGCCTAATGCACACCCGAAATAGACCCGCAGTGCTGGCTAATCAGACACAACCCAGCACTGTTGTGCACAAATATTTAGACATTATGCGCACGTAAAAGCAGCGAATTTGATGATAAGTCTGCACCATTGTGGTTGACTCATTCGTTGTTTGCTTGCTCAGAACCATACATACACAGGATGAACCAGAAACGCGAACACTCCCAAATCGAAATCGAAATCCAGGAGACGGAGAAACAAGACTCTACCACTTACTACACTAAAAAGCAAAATGTAATACTAAGGGAAAGAACAAGAAAAAAAAGGTATTTTAGGAGATAATTGCCGCAATATTGATGCATTGACGTAGGCGTATGCTGTGATATAAATTGCATACATAATTTGAGTGTGTCGGCTAATAAATCGGAGCGTGCGTACCGTCCGTCCATACACTAATGTATCGCGTAAATCAGACGCGGACCGCCTCTCGCCTCCCAACACACGTACACACTCACACACTCACAGGCGCACAAATGGGACCTCAACCACCCCGCAAACTGTACACTACCCACAATAACAATATATTTATTAGTCAAGTATTCTTTTACATGAACTTTTTAACATTAATTAATAATACTTCCGTTGTAACATATGTAGCTGTAGACGAAACTGCCCCAACAATAGAAACTGTCTCATTATTATTCTTTCGTTTACCTTAACCCCTGAGTTTTAAACATAAATTAGACCGAGGTAATTGTGTTGATTGGCAAGAGATATTGTCTGTTGCCAATCAATGCTTTGTCTGGTCGGCATAGTACTTTCCATTAGGGTGCTATTCCATTAGGCAAGTCTTGCAAGCACGTATGAAGTCACATTAGCGTACAAGTTGCTTACATTGGAAACATGTTTTCGAGAGTATCTCAGCGTTATTTAATTTTATATTAAATACTACTATTACTATGCAGTATTTGATTTGGATGTGAAAAATAAACACCAAGTTATTTTATTTCACTAGATTCTTCGCGCGGCTTAGCTCGCGTTAATCCAACATTTGTCAATTAATTTAGGTCGTTTAGAAATATAATAAAATCCTTAGAAAACGCTACTTTTTTCTGGACGAATGGCACCCTATGTGATTTTCTGAAAGTCTGACAACGCGTACATGCACGGTGATCTGTTGAGTAGTTGAGACATGAAAGCGAAACAAACACACATCCACGCTAAATTTATATTTGTAATTTTAAATTGAAACATTCAAAACGAGAGATTAATGTATTGACCTGATATAAACCTTCGAATTTAAGCAATAACGAAAAGTGAGCAGAATTATATTGATCCTAATGATACCATATTTGTAAAGCATGCGATTTAAATTTTCTCATAAATTATATTATATCAGAGATTGTATCTGATAACCAATATATCTTGTATAAATATGGCAATGTAATGAATATAAATAACAGTTTCGATTTTACGTAACTTCATTTGAGTAAAAAATGGAAATTATAACCTCGTCCTTTTTTAAATAAATTAATAAAAACGTTGGCATGTTAGAAAGCTTGAATAATAATGAATAATTATAAGATAATAAATAAATTAACCGTATAGAGAATTCCAATCAAAACTCCTTCATTTGAAAGGAAACAGTCCCTTGATTTATAAAGGTAGTAAAATAAATCAACACGACAGTTAGTAGACACAGCAATGTGCTTAAGTATCGTCAAGGAATGCGAGGAGGTGAAGTGCGGGCTGCAGAGGGTGGAGGAAGGGGGGGGTGTCGTGTCGACACCATTTCCCGATGTCGCGGTGTCGCGGGTGTCGGGTGTCAGTGATTTACTCCCTTCAGGACACGTGTTCCCGTAACCCTACGTCCACACCTTCTAATTGCGGATATGCAAAAACAAACACTAAAGGGTAAATTCTGATATTTTAAATATATATTACAGGCTCCGTAGCGCCGTTCGTGAGGAGAGCTGGTGGCGTGACGAGGTGCTACGGATTCAATCCCCGAACCGAGACAAATGTTTCTATGACGCACAAATATTTTTATCGACTCTAGGTGTTATGAAACATACTCTCTTTCTCTTTGTATTCAGCCAATATAGGTATAAATAATATTTTAGATTCACCCATATATATGCATCAGTTCAAGCACGTTGTACCTACAGCTGAGCTGCCTACCCAAACAAATATGTTAGAAGATAGTACGAGTATAGCACGCCCGTGCCAATCCCATGCAAATTGACTGTATTGCTTTAATAAGTTCTTATAAATTTGTAATTGTAAGTATACCTCGTAGGTATAGGTTACTATTGATTAATTGCCGGGACCTCAATAAGCCGTGCACATGTCAACTCCACTTGGTTCGAGTGTTTTTTGCCGCTACCCATAAACCCCGTCACCCTCACTAATAGCTACAAATCTCTCGAGCGGCAATCTGCGGCTAAATATACCCGCAGTGTTTCATTACACCAATATGTCATACATCCGATACGTACAGACAAACGAGTGATGTGTGGGCTCGGTGACGTCATAGTTAATAGAAGGGGTTCATACAACAGTAATGTGTAAGTGTTGCTTTGATTTATTGGCGATATTTTACGAGCATGCGGCTGTTGTTTAATAGACTAGTTTTATTGACTCGAAACTAGTCTTTGATTAATGTATTTGTCGCAGCTCTATTATTTATTATTTTGTAAAAATAAATTTTGTGCCTAAATCTTATGTAGACGCGACGAAACGCAACGGTAAATTGGCAATTCACGTAAATATCAATGAGTGATTTTTACATAAATATATCATTCGGTAATGTATAATAACGCGTTTTTCAACTATTGTTTTGACAAAAATTGCACACAACATATCCCGTCGTATTTCCATCAACACTTACTGTAGAATTAATTCATATGTTTTCACAACATTTCTCGCAATCTTAATACATCAACTTAAAGAACGCTAAGCCTATATTCCTCCAACTCATTTTCAATGAAATTATCGTATTCTTCTACCTATTAGGGGAAATGCCTCGGTGGCGTAGTTGTATTACGGTACGGTTACAAAGCTGAGGTCTCGGGTTCGAATCCCGGGTCAGGCAAAGTGATATTGGATTTTTCTATTCATTATCAGCCCGGAGTCAGGAATTTGTGCCCGATATGGCGATAGGCTCGCCCCCTATCACATCATGGGACGGAACATGCAAGGCGAAATGTGGGTGTCCTAGTGGCGCCTCTGCCTACCCCTTCGGGGAAAAAGGCGTGAGTTTATGTATGTATGTATGTATTAGGGGAAATAATAAGCCTGCCATAGATTTAGACACCTATGAAATGACACAAAATTCAAAACGTAGGGAAAATAGATAAATAGATTTTATGTTTTTTTATTTTCAAAATAGTCGGCGTTTTATTAAACATCATACGGATCGGCGACTTCTATGTGATTTTAATGCGAATATTCATAATATAATAAACCAAAAGCAATCTGATAATATTAGTGTGGGAAACATGCATTTTGCATATTCAAAAAATTTCATGTCTGCCAGCGAATTGCTTATTAAAATAAAACTAACGAAAGTGTCGAATCTAGATCATTATTAAATACCCCGTGTATTTGAAATGATTTGTTTTTTTATTAATGGTACAACTTTTTGGTACAACTAAATACATGTTTTTTTGTCTTTTTATTGTGTTAACAACTCTTTCAGCTTAAATGTTGTATTTATTGATACATTATTATACATACAATTTAAATTATTGTTAATTGAAACTAAGAGGCGTAGTTAGATAATAAAAAGAAAACAGGAATTTAAGGAAAAAAACTTCAACATAAATTAATTAACTTGAATCATCGATGTGAATAAGCACAAATGTTTAACAATAGTAATTTAATGTATACTTCCTAAATAAAACACTTATTCTTTCTCTAACGCTATGAAGGAGTTCCTAGTTCTATTTAAAAACAAGAATATCAGTTAATTTAATTGACTATTCGATTCATATATGTTATAAAGCATCATCTTTCCGATATTAACTTTATAGGCAATAAAGGCAACCGCGGGTGTGAAACGTGATAAAATATAGGCAATAATTGCACAAAATTCATTGCATTTATCGCGAGCCAAAATTGTGTAATAAAGTGCCAGTTATCACTCCTATCACTTGAAATATAGATCCGTGTCAAAATGTTTCATTACTTTCCCATCCTGACCTTTGTGACTATCGCTTTCTTGTGCCTGTGTGTCTATCGAGGCTATTTTTCAAACTCAGTGTCACTGTTGAATAAGGGTTGTAAGTGAACGGTCTCAATGGTGAATGTTTATGTACTGTGTAGCCAGCTAAACAAGTCATAACTACTTTGTTAATGTCTAGGCACTATTTGTAATAAGAACTTCGCAAAAACAATTCTATACCATAAATTACCGGAGCAGCTAAGCAATTGGATGTCTATGCTAAAAAAACTAGTTCGATTAACATTCGTGCCGTGTTTATGAATAATATATTTTTAATAATTCCCATGTGAATGCCTCTATGGCGTAGTTGTACTACGGTACGATTACAGAGCTGAGGTCGCTGGTTCGAATCCCGGGTCGAGCAAAGTGATATTGGATTATTCTATACATTATCAACGCGGAGTCAGGAATTTGTGTTCGATATGACGATAGGCTCGCCCTCTATCACGTCGTGGGACGAAACATATAAGGCGAAACGTGGGCGTCCTGATTCCTACCAGGATCAGCTCTACCTAGCCCTTCTAGGACCAAGGCGTGAGTTTATGTATGGACGAGTATATGTTTTTGCGTAATTATGCGTGACAGCAGAAATCATTTTGATGAAATATTTATTCTGGAATTAAAATTGCTCTTAATTTGTGAATTAGATTTCGGAACCATATAATTTGTTACCGCATGTATATGTACACCAAAGTCAGGTCTCTCGTCGCTGGAACAGGATGGTAGATTGTGTAACCTGAGGTTATCTGCACTTGCTTTGGATTTACGTGGAAACCAGTTGTTTAGTAGACAATCAGTTGGACGCAACACGGTGGCATTACTGACACACTTGTCGCCGAGATAGGATACGTTCTATACAACGATATTTATTAGCTAATGCCGTTGTGTGGCAACCCGCTGCGCTATCTATGCACGACCGTATAGCTCTTATTGCAAGGGTGAAAAGTACAAAATACTGTGACAAAGGTTTTCGCTGATAGTAGATACGAGGCGAGGGCACGTATCGAGGGATTTTGTCGAAAAGCCCGTGCTATTGCAAAGGTTGTCAATAAATCGATGAGTGGAAATAGAATGGATAGCTGTGTGGGTGGACACGAGGCCTAATTTGACGTTGTGGCTCGCTTTTGTTTGCAAATTGTCAGAACTAAATATTATTTCAATTCAGTCTGTTGAAATAAATCTGCCGAGTTGTATAAAAGTTCTATACGTATATTTCTACGTCATTGTATACGTGATAGAAATACTAACTCTGGAATACCTAAAAAGTTATGAGGGCGACGTAATCGCATTAGCGACAAAGCCCTTTTCAATATGAAAACAAAGTTATGACTTATTCACAGTTTACAGAAGTCTCATTATAATGAAAAAAGCAATATTTTATATTAGCTAAATTTAATAAATTCATTAATTTAATCTCGAAATCGATATTATTGTTTTAATAACATCTACCACCTGCTTTGTTTTTAGCAATGTCAGACATATTTTTTAAATATTCAATCGATATCTGGAGCACAGATTTATTATGAAAATGTGATATGAGTGTTTGCGTCGCGACGTACGTGCGGTATCAGTGAGTTGCGCATGCGCCGATATCGACGCCGCCGCGGTTGCACCGAGCGCCGGCGATACCAGCGCCTAATCACCACGCATTTACTAAACATCACACACATTATCCTTCAAAACATTAAATATATATTTTTATATGAAAACGATGTGCGTCTGTGAGTAACACAACTTGAGAACCACTGAAACAATTTCTTTCTACTACCGATATTACAGTTCTTATGCTACGATGTGATATTGGAGCTAAAATCGATTTATTGATATTTGGTATAAACGAGCAAGACTGTTCCCGGCACATGTAGTCGTCCATAAATAGCACTACGTATATTCTCATTTGGGATTGTTTATTATTTACTGATGAAAACGGATAACTTATTTATAGAAGTACGACTGTTCCAATTACTAGTTATTATAGGTTTCCACTTGATGGCCGGAAGGGCTGACGTATCTAAATATCTCTATAATGATTCACTCAGTTAACGGAGATAAATGTTCATTAGTCATATTTAATTTATGTTACAATTATCTTGATTTCTATTCCAAACAATTAAATCACGGGTACATCTTAAATAGAAACATTATATAGAAAACTTTAAATGTTCAACACAAATTAACCCAAACTCTACGCATGGATATATTTAGCCTAGCAAAGCTTATTGTGGCCGAGGAAGGTCGCGTGAGTACTTTGACATTGAAGAGGCGGATCCAGTGTCCGCCTCTTTGGAATTCATCACTCTACCACATACATTGGGTTCACAACACTGCATAATATCGACTATAACATCAGTGTAAAAATCAAAGAAACACATAAATATTCCTACATATTTGAAAGTATTACAAATAGATCAATGTGCCCATGTTCATGGAACACTGACCTATTTGTAATACTTACAAACAACTATTTTTTAATACTAGTACAATAGAATACATATCTGGCGCCGAAGAAGATGTCGTGCGAGCACAGGTAGTTTTATGTTGCACAATTCAGACTCTAACGCCCGAATACTGGAACGACATTCAAATAATAAGTTGCTCTTAACAGCGCACGGCTCACTTAGCCAGTACATTTAATCGGGATTAACGTAGTTAAGCGCAAGTTATATTTAAGTTGCGTTCCAGTATTTGGGCGTAAGCCAGTAAGTACATTTAATCGGGATTAACGTAGTTAAGCGCAAGTTATATTTAAGTTGCGTTCCAGTATTTGGACATAAACGATTCTCCTGATACAAAGTAGAAATATTGTACTATACCACTTTAGCTCCAATGTGCAAGTCTATTCACCTCGGGCCATTCATACACGAAACTAAACCAGCTTCAACAACATTTTTAATATGTCTCAGTCTTTTTCAGCCGCAGGAAGTTCCCTGCTAAACATTTGGTTCCTCCAAATATTAGCGACTTGTTGAAAGACGTCCGTCCACTTCATGAACATATGTCCCACGCAGTGCTTTTCGGCATCTGACACATTATTAACTTAGTAATTGTTGTTGTTTCAGAAGTGCTTGCGCGTATGATGGTGGCGTCCCGGCAGTGAGTGAGGCCGGCAGTGTCGGTGTGTGAGCGCGAGGATGTTCGGCGGCAGCGGCGGCGCGCCCGGCGGCGCGTACGGCGGCGGCGGCGGCGACTGCGCCGAGGGCTACGGGCTGGGCTACGTGGCGGGCGGCGGCCGTCTGCAGCAGTACGCGCACTTCGCGCCGCACCAGAACGTGTGGCACCACCACCACGCCGCGCACCACGACTCTTACGGTAAGGCACTGCATATTATTATACCGCAGGAGGCTCAAGGCTGTAGGGAGACTTCTTTCACTAAAACAGCAAACTTCTCAAAGCAAAGCACCTACAGTCCTAAGTATTGCGTATTTACAAATGGCGATTACCTGCGAGCAGACGTGTAATTCCAATTTTACCTTCTCAAAAATTTTTAGGCTAAATACTCTAAATAGAATCTTGGTCGCGGCTTCTGTGATACGCGCATAGAAATTTAGATTGAGTGCACTTATGCAGAAATGTTGGGAAGCTCAGAAGGCGATGTCCTCGCGCTAAATATACAAACAGGCAGTCCTGGCGTGAGTCACTCGCTAAATATACATAGATAATGTGGATATAAATGCAGTCGCCATCCACCAACCAGCTCCGTTGTCATTCATCATCGCTCACACAATCACTGCACACACACACACATATTCGCATATGTATATGATATGAATCCTAACGGCCATTCTCAACAATAGAAAAGGTATTGTCCACAAATGAGTTGCAATAAATCTTATTGGAAAGTAGACGGGATATGTAATAAAATACGTAGTAATCTTACAAAACCATATGAGTAATTATTGTTTCGAATTCTAATCTCTTGCACAGTTAGACAAAGTGGTACACAGATATATAATTGTTAGGCACGTAAATATATATCCAACTTAAAAAGAATACTATACTAATATTATTGGTGCCATAATACAGTCGGTAATGTAACGTGATATATCATAATGTACATCTGAAAGGCAACCCGCTTTCTATGCCTCTTTCATCAAATCAAAATAATATTCTTTAAGCTTATGCTTAACGTTATTTCATTTTCCACTTTGTTAATTACACATTTGTAATTCAAAATAATGTTAATGTTATATTTTTAATTTTTACAATTGTAAAATGAAACACGGGCACAATTATACTAGTCTAGATCTAGGACGAACAGATTACGGTAATTAAATTCACCGCCAAACTTTAGGCCATGAATAACAGTTGACTAATTAGAGGGCACTGATTATGTTACTTGGTAGTTCATAATCTCTCAACACTGACACACAAACACAGAACACAGCCATTCGTTTACGGTATTTGAAACAATAATATTAAAATGATAATCATCATTATTCTGTAACAGTCTAGTTCTAGATGTAGCATGTACACATCTTTAAATACTCATCACTTGGCATGATCTCCCACTTCACTTTGAAATCTCCATTATTACAGTCTGCGAAAATCTTCGCTTCGTCCAAATCAGGCTTCATAGATACTTTATCACCCAAAATCATAATACTCAGCAATTAGTTATAGCTTTATCTGAATCATATAGTAATATTGACGCCGTTCCGCAACAATTTACATCTTTTGAGCGGAAATAGCGCATGAATACACCTTCCCTCGAACAAAATGCTTAATATTTTCTTATATTTTTTCCCTTTTTGCAACCACGTTACAGACCACGTTTTTCAAGGATATATAAGTTCTGCTTATATGGCTGGTTGCCTGCCGCTACTGATATTGATGTGTTATTATTAGGTCAGGTCAAGCGTCCCTCGTATTAATAACAGCATTACATTGGAGCAACTGATTAGGGAAGGTTGAGATGGATTTATCCTCAACCGATATCCGACGTGTTGTGCTATACCATAAACAAGGATAAAGATTAACTACTAATTAAAATATTATATACTGATTTATTGAATTGTAACTAAAATAATCGGGAGTTCTAATTAAAATCAGCCTTTTGGATTAACACAAAAATATACCTATTATGAAGGAAAATCACATATACTGATTTTAAAGTTACCCTACCTATACGGCTCCAAATCATATAGCGTCAATTCATATCAGCGTCAATTCGTATTTTATTAACTGAAAATGGTCCCTTTGTATGAAGTTATGTTTTAATTATTAAAATCAAATTATTTTAACAGTGACTGCCTCGGTGGCGTAGTTGTATTACGGTACGGTTACAAAGCTGAGGTCTCGGGTTCGAGTCCCGGGTCGGACAAAGTGATATTGGATTTTTCTATTCATTATCAGCCCGGAGTCAGAAATTTGTGCCCGATATGGCGATAGGCTCGCCACCTATCACATCGTGGGACTTACATACAAGGCGAAATGTGGTTGTCCTGGTGGCGCCTCTGTCTACCCCTTCGGGGATAAAGGCGTGAGTTTATGTATGTATGTATGTGAATTCTATCACTACTTTAATCCGCAAAACAAAAAAGATTTAACATGTATCACATTAACTGTATCAGCCCATATTCGTCCCACTGCAGGGCACGAGCCTCCTCTACAATCAAGAGTTCCATTGAGAAGGGTTAGGCCATATAGTCCAACACGTTGGCCTAGTGCGATTTAACATGATTTACTATAATTAGGGAATATGGCTCTAAGCGGAGATCTATACTTATCGCGTGTTATAATTCAAATATATTATTAGGCAAAGCTGTAAAACTCGTATTTCATGCCCATTTGACTATATCGCATACGGTGTTGAGTCTGTGCACATCCGATATGAAACAAGCCACTAATACTCGTATTGTTTTGACTGACAAGAGATAGTTCATCATTGATGTGATCTAATAGCTAAACATCATAACTACAGAAATAGATAATATGTCGACAGATAGACATCTGAATTCCGTTGCACTCCACCATCAGTATATTAATTAATTTAATTATTGGAAAAAATATGTTAATGTTTTTGTTGTATTTTCTATAATAAGGAAAATCTGAACGAGCTATGGCAACAGGCATACTTGATAGAATATATTCCGCACCATTCACACACAGGGCTTACCTCAACATCGATGTAAATAAAATATACCTTAATCTGTAATCAATATAGGTATTTCGTCTCATTTGTCAATTGGGTATTCTACCCATTTTCAAAAAGTCTTTTAAGTTGTTCCTAAGATTAAGACAAACTATTTAAAAAAATATCAAATTTTTATTCGCTCGGCAAGTCCAATAAAAAACCATTTAAAATTTAAATTTTAAATTTATGCGCGCAAATATGTGAAAACGCTAGGCGCCATGTTCCTTTAAAATGATACGTCACTCAACCAGTAAACAACCTGTGTTTGTATGAGCTCTTGGACACCGGAGGGGGTATTCTACTTACGGAATGACGTAGAATCGTTATCCATCATGGCGGCAGCCGTTTCACATATTTTTAGGACAGATAAAAAAATTGAATTTTTCAAAACGAATTATAAAATTTATTCCTTGGAAATAAAAACTGAAATTAACATATACTTATTGCTTAATGCTCTACTATATACATTTATAGTTTTTAGATTTTTTCTTTCTTATAGTAAAATACCCAATTACAATATCTAAAGCTGTAATATAAATAACTCGGTATATTTTAATTTATCTTAGTTAATTTATAAATCAACGTATGAGTGTCACCGACCTAAAAGGCCATACAAAAGACCATGTATGGGACGGGAAGGATAAAGTTTATAGGGTTATCAGGGTTTTAGGAGCAAACACAACAGGAAACTCCCTTCACGCCAGTTTTATGTAAGACAATACTACCGCCTCAGTCGGGATAATTCATGTAACAATTATTTCAAGAATAATTCGTTATGAATGAATGTTTAGAAGTACGTCATGGCACAAATAGGCGGGTGTTACCCGACGCCAAAACCATGCAACGCTGCCTCGTCATTTGGAGCGATGGCACTGCGCTTTATCCTCCTGTCATTCATTGAGGGAATTTTTTGTGTTGTTTCCTCTTTATTTGCCTCGATTTATTTGTAGCTGTTGTTATCTTCCAAAATAGCCAGTTTGTTACTGCACAGACCTATTGGCGTCATAACTTGACAATATTTGTTTAATAACTGGTATCAATTACAAAAGCCTATAATAATGTACGAACGTAATAATAATATTTACTAATTTAATAGTAATACTGGTGTGTCACAACGTTTCATTAATTAATATTTGGTAATATGATTACTGCTTATTAAGAAACATTTGGTTACGCTATTGCTTACGGCTTGAGAACCGCTAAAGCGATTTACAAGATTTATTTTTGATATACTTAAATACGCTGTGTTATCCCTCTGAACTCGTTGAAATTGGTAAACCTAAACTTCATATATCTTTAGAATAGTTCCTATGTGTGTAGTTATGATACAAATTGTCCGGCTACAAGCATGCTGTCGGTACTGCAGTTTTTATCTCGTCGATAAACCTTGGTTTTTTCTCGTCAGCATACTGCAACACTTCCGCTCGTTAACTTGTATCATATAACTGTCATTGCTAAGCAACAGGTCAAAGTGTACCCACTGCTGTATTATACAGGGGACACTAATACAAGTTTCCAATTGAGAATAGTTATCTAAGAGTAAGGTGACGAATTTTCTCGAGCCATAGTGTAAGTACATACAATTGTAAGCAACTCACCCGAGGCTGCTTCCCTGCATCTGGCAACGGCAAGAACTACCGCCTATTGTAGCACCAATCATAACACCACACATCACTAACACTACCTACAACAGTAGTGGTTACCACAGCACCTAGCATTAACGACGCCCTGGTCAAGATTTCTATGGCGCCCTCTAACCACTAGAAACGCGCCTTCTTAACCAAGCGAAAAACACTAAAACTCGGCATTAGTCGCCCCTCGTCACTGGCGCCCAGGGACCGTCGCCCTACCGCGCCCTGCCCTATCGTCAGCTCTGACCTACCATTTGCACTACACACCACATCACTTGCACTACACACGACTTACACTACATACAACTTTAACAAAACACTACTTGCACCAAATTTACCGGTATTGATGCAAAATTCAGCACGATAGCTGAACACGCATAACGCGATCCAAAAATTAAGCGAGTCTCGCTTTGCATGCCGCGAGAAACTAAGTTAAAAAACTACCCTCATCTTAATTGGAGTAAAAAAAAGTACAAGGACGAAAAGACATACAGCCTTGAAACTATAATTTTAACTCTTTATTTTTTATTTAAACAATATAAAATATTTAACTTTAACGGTGAAGGAAAACATCGTGAGGAAACCTACATACCGTAGCGATTTTAAAAAATTTCTACGGTATGTAAGTCCGCCAACCCGCACTAGGCCAGCGTGGTGGACTATCACTCAAAATTAATAAGCAATCCCAATCCCTATCTAAGGATCGATCCGGAAAATAGACCAATCAGAACACATCAAATGTGGTCGTGTTGGCAATACCTTGAGCCCATTGGCTTATTTTCGCGATCGATCTTTAGATAGAAACGAAGATCGTTTATTAATCTCGGCCATATATGACCTTACCACTCTCAATCGATTCTCTCGATTGTAGAGTAGGCCCGTGCCCAGCAGTGGGAAGTATATGGGCTGATATAGATATAGATATAGAATATGAAATATGTACATTAGCCAGGTATAGACTGAGTAATCCAAAATACGTAGGTGTAGTTACTGTCGGCCTTCAAAAATCGAAAAAAATGGAAATAAATATTTCTTAATTTTTCAGAAATAACTAAATAATATAATCATCTTGACGACTAACAAGCTTCAATAAAGTCCATTTATCATCAGTCCGTTTTTTCCATTTCTTAATTTTCCGAAATGTTTTTTGATTTTTTCAGAAAAATATATTAGCTTTTCTCCGAAAAAATTAGACCACACTAAGTATATCTAATAGGTCATAATAATAGAAATTATATTATTTTCATTAGAATATTATTGTTTTCATTCAGTTGTTTTTTAAATTACACTATAACGTTCGCTCAGCAACCACTACGGCTTTGTTTATCATAGTAGGTAAAAAAATATTTTTTAACAAAATCCTTAAGTAAGAAGTTGTTACGTGCTGAAAACATATGTTAAAGCCTATTATTTATTTCAGTAATACTTTTGCAAACTTTGGGTGCGTGTGTAATAAATACATAAATACACCCAAGAATCACGTACATACTCCTGATCCCACACTAAGAACTAGTGAGGAACTTTTCAGTCTCTCCAACACCCAGGCCGTAACAAATATCTATACTTCACACAAACATTTATCTTGGTGCGGGAATCAAACCCGTGGCCTCTCGTTTTACAGCCGACATCTAACAAGCTGCGCCACGGAGGCAGTCTTATGGAAAGTACAGTGCAATGCCGAATATTCACTGGCGAGAGCCGGTCATTTGACACAGTTTCCGGTGTTCCATTAGGTTGACATTTTGCATACGTATGTAATTCGAAAATAACGATACTAACTCGATATCGACATATTGTTTAACAATTGTCATAAGATAAAAAACATAAATGATGTCTCGGTGCTGTCTGATCATGGAGTCGCAAGGTGGTCTGAAGATAACGCGAAATAGTTATATTGAGTAATCTAACGCCGCATTTAAATAGCGTACATCATAAACATACCTACTCAAGGAAACACCTGTAAAAAAGGAAATCAATACAGGACAAACGATTCAAGGGATATACCTCACGACTATTTCCCGAGATCACAACTAGTTCCAGACAACGGGACGTGATGGTAACAGGAAAGCCGCGCTGTAGGCACCACGCGACAAACCTAACACAACTGATGCTCTCGTACGTCAGCAAAACCGCAATATTGTGATTCAATATCGGGAGCTAATTCCCAGTAAGATATTTTCCCTTTAACAGGATAAACGCTTGTTTTTGTTTGATTTGCGATGCTGGCACAGTTTCCGTGTCCAAGTTATAATAGACAGCGTATACATGTGCTCGTGTTTGATTGCGAGATTACGTGTGTAATCTTGAATAACTTGTGTACATATTATTGTGAGATACCTAATTACACCGATTGTACTTTGAAACAATAATTATGACTATTTATTTATTATAAACGTTTCATTAGGTATATCTTCATTTGATGCGGAATCACAAATTAACATTGATAACAATATACTTCCATGAAAAAGTTGTCAATTTCCATGAAATAGCACAAGATTTTTGTACATAAAAGAACTGCCAGTACCTAAAGGGATGGTCAGAGGTACCACTAAAGTGATATAACTAGACAAGCTTATTACCACTATCATCAAAGCGAGACTATTGTCACTGATCAGAAATGACAGGTTCAGCCAACATTCGTATAAAGTGGCGGCTTAAAATATGGATCTCAAAACCCGCCGTCCATAAACACAGCTCTAGCGACAACAGATTAGGAGGAAGCGGGTAAGGAAGTGTCGGGCTCAGTCGGTAACTTGTCCAGTATCGGTGTGTAAGGCTGAGCTGACGTGAATCACGAGTGATAAGCCGCGCGGCCGAGTGTGTGGCGCGCGCCGCGGCCGCTCAGTCCCCGCTGTGACCTCTGACCGACGGCGCGCGTCGAGCTCCCGTGCCTCCGAGCCTTCGAGCCTCCGTGCCCTGGTACCTCTCAACTCATTACACTCGTGTATCATGGAAGCATTCGCCGACTACGGCCTCCCGCCCAAGTGGCTGCGGAACATGGCGCTACTCGCAGGTACTATCTCCGTTCTCGCTTAGGTACAAATATCTTCAGATTGTTCTTATCAAGAAGATCTGAAGACTGTTAAAGATAGAGATTTTGCGATATTAAAGCTGGATTCGTACGATCGTAGATGCAGCAAATTCTATTTTTATAAACTAGCTTGTACAATGTAGAGCGTATAATTATTTATTGTGATTATCTGTGGAGCTGTCCGGCGGCGATGAAAGATAACAATTTGTTCGACAACAAAGCGACAAAGCGCGGTTGTGTGTAGCGAGTAGTGACTCATGCTCGGATTGCCATCACTCAGAAGATTTAAATTCAAAATCTCGTCGTTATTATGCTTACCCAACAGTTGTAAGCGTAAAAACAATAACACAGCTAATACTTTTATTATTTAATTCATCAAAACGTATGTGCTAAGGAATTCAACTTTCATGATTATAAAGAAGCCTAATTTATCAGAGCTGAAATAGGAGTAGCAGTGTTGTGTGGGGGATAGAGACTATCATTGAATGCAGTGTATTGTTGGTGATGTTAACAAGCCGTGTGGTCCGCAGCCGGTGGCGGCAGCGTGGGCGGCGTGGGCTCCGTGGCCGGCGGCCTGTACGGACAGAACGTCATGATGGGCTCCTGGTGCGCGCCCTACGACGCGCTGCAGCGCCCGCCCGCTTACGGTAAGATATGCCCTTCTTGCTATGTTGCTTACACTTGTACCGCATTGTAATGGACTCGAGTACACTGGCACTAAAATCAAAATCAATTAAAAATCTATAGATTTCAGATTCATATGTGTATGGGACGTATCGGTTGGGATTTGCAGTATATGCCTACTAGACTGGTATAGAGTTTCTTGATCATGTAGTTGTTTGTTATGTAAGCAGGCTTTCCTATGCCCAGTGAACCCGAGTTCAATTTATATAAATGTTTTAACATTGTTAACTAACAAATGTACACAACAATTATACCGCCATCGTAATCAGTTTTTACATTATACCGTTTGATTTGTGTAAGTCGCGGCCAAACCCACAGCCGCTGGATTTCAACTACCTGAAATGTTTATTATTCATTTACAATCCTAATATATAATTAATAACATTGTATACTAACCAAAATGTTTTAATGAGCGGGGCGCGGCGCGGCGCAGCGCGGCGCGGCGCAGCGCGCGGCCCTCGTGGCCCAAAGAGACCGTAATCTCGATTGTGATTATCCGTAATTAATGTACATTAAATAATGTATTTCTGTACGAAAAGTTTAATTGAACATAAAAATAGTAATAAACCATTGGTAATTATTATTTTGATACTCATTTAATGACTTCAATTATGAAGTAACAAATGTAAAAAATTGATAGTTTTTGAAGAGCGCAATTAAGGAGCGGTGTATGATATTATGTATCATTTAGGTTTAATATTTATGAACGTGTCGATACACCCTGTTGTACATACACATCACATTATTAGCTTAGATAATGGCACAGCTTAGACCCCGGGAACATTCAAGTTAGGAATACCTACATAAACATTGAAACTTGGTACTTTTTTACTATTGCGGATTATGCGCAGTTGGTCATCAAGACATAACAGTGATTCTCACATTCAAATGATATGAAATCATATATCTATCTAGTATCTACGTATCTAAGCTTAAGCATACCTATGAGAGGCATTGTCGCCGTTCTGTGCACACGACAGAAGTATCGTACCTTCATTACAATTACTTACTTGGAAGCATGCATTAATTATCGAATAATTGAAACACCCATGCGTCATTTTACAAGAAATTGCAAGATTCTTTCTATTAAATACGTTTAATTATATTTGTGGAAGTGTTTAAAAATAGTCAACACCGTGTATATTATAATCTAAGAGTCAACACATTATTCTGTTTAGGTAAATGTCTGCGGTGACAATATAAATATACAGACAATTTTAAGGATGAGGCACTAAAATAAAACGCTATTGTAGCTAGGGATTGAGTGCGGGCCAACTAATGAATAGGTACATAGTAACAATAGTATGTAAGTAGTGAAAGAATAATTTACCATAGTTGAACGCATACACAAATATTATTCATATATGCCCCTATTAGTAGCTTGTAATTTCAATAATTTAGACTAGGTAAAAGTTATAACTACGAGTTTTCGTCCACCAAACTGTATAAATCGTAGTGGAAGAAATCCTAGATCGCTCACATAAACTTAGAAATACCCTTTCCCATACATGAATTGATAGTGTATTAAACCGCGTCGTGCAAATATCAATGCAAAACAATTCCTCGCAAGCTAAACTTTCCGCGGAGCAATTCGTCACTATACTCGTGACTAATTTTGGTTAGGGAGAATTGTAAAATCATTGAGGACACTTGCTTTCGATGTAAACAAGGATAAACTTGCTTCTTTATTGCATAATTTATTAAAATTGGAGGATGAAGTAATGTTGCAGATGGAAGCGGTAATTCGCTTGTACTGATGTCAGCTAACTAAATTAAATTAAATCCAAATTATCAATCATTTCAGTTTATGAAACTTTATTGCTGAACCCCTAGAATTATTTTTACGACCAAATAACAAGAATCGCTTGTGATAATATTATGGTGAACAATCGCTAGTGATTCAAACATTACCTATCTGAATCGAATTGACGTCAACCGCGGTTACGGGCCCTCTACAGTCACAGTTCTCCCTAGTACATTAATCATTTGCAGATGATTACATTTAGGTCTGAAAAAACTTGTAAAAACAACCGGCTAAAAACCTTTACTGGCACGTTTTCGTAGTGATTATTTAAGTTCTATTTCGATAGTGGTTTTGTAAAGCTTATATCGGTCAGTTATCTTTTTTTGTTAAATAGATGTATACAAATTTAATTGTTGTTTTAAACAAGATTAGCAATGTCATTCGTCATTGGAAACTTACATTTGCAATAAACCGCAGTAGGTATTTTAGGTTAAACCATTAAACTCTCGGTTAGGAAAATCCTCTTTGTGTTTTTGAATTTGGATAGCACTTTTTAACGGAATGTCATTATTTTCTCAAGAGATCTATCGAGCCGCCCGGAAATATATCCGATTGATGAAATAACTCAGTTAATCATGTGTGATAGAGATTTTAGAAAACATATTTGTTATAGAATACTGTTACCTAGCTACTTGGCTGGCGTTAACATTATTATCTTTTATTATAACAACAATTTCTTCATTCCCTTTCCTCTCTCTCTCTCTCTCTATATATCTCTATCTTAGTTTTCTCTTCCATCTCCATACGCGATATATAGACAACATAACATATGCACAAACCTTATATAAACCCAATTTACAATACAACCATATCGAGCCATGACCATAATAAGTAATCACTCATTGATGAGTGTTACGAACAGGCGAATTCACAGCACGAAGGTGACAAACTCCAACAATAGCCTGCAGCCCTGGATATCCCCGCGTGCAGATAACTGATAACAACACAATAATCTAACATTAAACAGGAAATTATCGACGCCATTTACCGGGATATATCACAGTTTACAGTTAACTTTAACAATAATACTCGTTATTCTTCCCTGTATTGTAAATTCAGTCTATGTACTCTTATTGTTAATTCGTGTTCTGGGAACAATGGCCGCACATCCTTATTTAAAATAAGATAAATGACTGTTGAAATTTCAGCAGCTTAGCGGTCTTGTTAATCATTTTCGTTTGCAAAATTTTAGTCACCCAAATTGTTACCTAACTATTTTGTGTATTTTATATGTACTAATCGTTTTGCTTACGACTCATTGGTTGGGAATCGATAAGTTTCTGCAAGGTTTCACGTCAGACAAACAAGCCATTCATATTGATATTGAAAGAAAAATATGACATTAACGGTGCTGGAAGTGGAAGACAACACAACTTCCATTATTATTTAATTGGATCTTTACTTGTATTTTTTATAAACACTACTTTATTGAAATAGACTTAATTTATGTGTAGGTACTCTTTTTATTACAATACGAACACGTTTTATTTATTCGAAACAATGGCACTTTTCCGGTGTAAATTATTGTATTCAGACAAATGCTTAGTAAAATTGTATAAAGTTTTTGATATCATTTGCAATTTATCTTCTACTTTTTTAACCTGAATACATGTGTTCAATTAATTTATCCGATATAACATTCAAATTAATGGATTTGGGTTAGCAAACAGCAGATGCCGAGCGCTGTCGTCGTCTTATCGTGCCGGATAGTGATAACAGCGCGCGATACACAACTACCTACCACCACTTCCACTACCACAACGCGCTTAATGCCGAGTACCTCCACACTACACTGCCCATACACTACACGTACCACCGCCGTCCATACACTCCACAGTATAGACCATACTCTGAAATATAGTTTCTTATAACGCTTATGTCATTCGTATCTATTGCGATTCGCCTGAATTTACCTCGCTGAACTTTGAACTGTTAGGTAGCCAAGTATACTTTATATCACAATCTTTCTCGGAACTCGATAGCCGATAATCAACAATGTCGTTAGAGCCGCGCAAACACTGCATCTGAACACGATAACCTCATCTCTGTCGTTATCCCACACAAAGTACATTGGCAAGGAGCATGTTTTCACGGTGCATGGCAACAGATGGCGTGCTGGAGGTGTACGAGGAGGGCCGCGAGTGCGTCAACTGCGGCGCCAACAACACGCCGCTGTGGCGTCGCGACTCCACGGGCCACTACCTGTGCAACGCGTGCGGGCTGTACCACAAGATCAACGGCGTCAACCGGCCGCTGGTGAAGCCGAGCAAACGGCTGGTGAGTGCCACCGCCGCCTCTAGTAACGCGTCTGTTTGCGACAGGTGCCGACGCGGACCTGCTCACGCGCTTCTATAAGGAGGGCTCCGTGCAGAGATGGATGAGTGTGGAGAGCATGGCCCGGGGCATGAAGAAGGTGAGTCGGTGGCGTGTAGATTAGTGCATGCATCCCCGGTTCTCTCACTTCGCACGCTCACGCGGCTCTATTACCCTTCCTGATTTTCGGGCTTTGGCGAGTGTCAGGACACTACACGCTACCGCTCCCCACTTTAAGCCTCCGCTCGAGGCGTTCCGCTTGCACCGTTCACTCCTAATAGTATAATTACAGACGATGGAAATTAGATAAGCGCTCGTCTCGCGGGAGATAACTAATCGATCGGTAATGGCAGACCGAAGGTAGGTAGAAAATGGCCGGCGCGAGTTACGCAGTGTGACGCAAGTGGCGTGGCGGGCGGCGCAGATAGCGCGCGAGATAGCGTCGCGAGTCGGCCGGCGCGCGGCGCGCGGCAGGTGTCGCGCGGGCGGCGACTGCGTCCAATGGCGCGCGGCCCCGCCTCGAGCGCGCCACACTCGCGCATACATTATGTCGCGCAATGGCAACTCGCGAGCCGCATCATAATTTCCATCGTTTGTCAATTGGTACAAGATGGCGGGGTATGGGACGCTTCTTTAGTCTGTAGTGTAGTTTTGTAGCGGTGACGGATGATGACAGCGAGCGCTCACAGTGACACCAGTGCCTACATCGCATGGCTCCAGTACTGATGTGTATATAGACAAGGCAGCGTGGCGTGTCCGCGGCGCGTGCTCGCTGCCTTCCGTACATACTACATTCATTACTGTATAACCTGTCGGAAATATCTGTGCACCTAGCTGGAATGCGGTTCACATTTCATTTCTTTTGTGTTCCCCTATTTTCTATGTTATTTTACATTAAAAACGTTTTATGATGGATGCGAATTCTATTTGTTATTCTTTTTTCTATTTTAATTCAATTTGTTTAAACTATGTTTTGAATTTGCTGAACTTATGTTCCAATGACGTCAATGATTCAGGTCCATAGATATTTCCGACGGGTAATACGTACTAAGTGTCACTTTAACTGGCATTCAACCAATACATTTACACATTGCAGCATTTATTGTGACATTGTATATTATAAAGTAGCCATATTTTTTACTCTTAGCATGTTCAAATTCTTATTTTTTTATAAAAGGCTTTCAGTTTTAAATAGCTTCAATATCTTTATACCAAATAGGTACCTAGAGAGAAAGTAAAGCTGTTAATTTATTCTAAATAGTAGTTATTCAAATGAACATTCGTGAATTGTTAAAAGCTACTAAATAAGAAAAAAGTAATTCCGAAACGTTAATGTAAAAGTTTGCGAACAACGAAGCTTAATTCGCCAAGATTTATGATGTTTGGAAAAGCTTTTATGACATAAGTATAACAAAACAGGAATTAAAATTGCACACAATTAACTGTTGTTATCTATTTGTCTTATAAAAACCAATCACACATTTAATTACCGAAGCCTCATACATTATTCTATCACGATCAGAGTAAATTTGCACTAAAGTGACACTTAGCTACAATGACGCTTACTGTAATGATTCGTCACCGAGTAGTGGGTAGTACGCAATACGCATGCACGAGCGGCAGAGATGCGTCGCGAGCAGTATGTGACACGAGTTGTGTTGCAGTCGGCGGCGCGGCGCCACGGCCAGTGCTGCACCAACTGCGGCTCGCGCAACACCACGCTGTGGCGGCGTAACAACGACGGCGAGCCCGTCTGCAACGCCTGCGGACTCTACTACAAGCTGCACGGCATCAACCGGTAAGCACCAATCATTGCATACATCGTTTTTAAGACAATACATACATAAACTCACGCCTTTATCCCCGAAGGGGTAGGCAGAGGCGCCACCAGGACAGCCACACTTCGCCCTGTATGTTTCGTCCCATGATGTGATAGGGGGCGAGCCCATCGCCATATCGGGCACAATTAAGACAAACAGATAAGGAAACCAACTACCTACCTACCTACCTACGGTTTTTAAGACAAACAGATAAGGAAACCAACTACCTAATGAAGGTGTTCAGGAAATCCAACAAGTTACATTGGGAATGTTTGCTGGAGGCCTGTGCTCAGCTATATAGTTGTCGTAGCTCAGGATGATAATGACGATGATAGACCTGTTTTTATATTAGCACTGACTAGACTGCACCTGATGGTATGGTAGTGAATTGATGTTCAGACTAAGTATCTAGAGGCAATACAAGATAATCACTTGCCATTCGACACAATTGTGCCAGCCTGTTTAGTTTCCGACAAACCCATTTTCTGCCTAGTACCTTACCTTCCTATGGTGTGATCTTTGTGGTGGTGCTATGGTAAAAACTTTTGTGAAGTGTTTATAACTTTCCAAAATACCACGTTTCAACACAGTTGAACTATACGCGTAGAAATCTGAGGACATAACATTAATCTTATATTGACTGCAGTATTTGTTAATTGTGGTTGGCAACCCTATCTATATCTAATATCACCTAGCTGTCTACAAAAATATGTTCAAATAAATATAAAATACATAGATATGTTTGTTCATACATCTGGTTGTTTATGTTGTGTATATCACGTACAACATGCGATAAGCACGTGGGCGCGTGAATTAGATGTCATTTATTTACACGGTAAAATATTCGAGAGGATAAAAAATTTAACATAAAACATGCTTTTGAAACAGAATGCGTCCCTGCACTGCTGTCTTGAGGATCGTGTATTTGATTAGATTTCTTGAGCTTATTGTTTTGGTATGTAATCTTCAGTATATGAATGTCGTATTGCAGGCCACTAGCGATGAGGAAAGACGGCATCCAGACCAGGAAACGCAAACCGAAGAAGGCAGCGAACAGCGGCAAACCCAACGCCGACGCCAACAAGAAAGATGGACACAGTTCACCAGGCGTCGATGGTATGTACCTACTCATGAGTAGAACATTAAGTCTTACGTTGAGAACTTTGAGGAAAATTACGCATGTGTCGTATAATATTGGTAAAAATTGTTATTATAAATTGTAAAAAAAGTTATTTTATGTGATTTCCAATGTAAGACAAACTGGCTAAAGCTCCAAAATATCCTCTTATTAGTCTCTAGTTAGGACATGTTGTAATAAGAGTGTTGTTTATGTAAGCAGACAGCAAGTCGAGCATGTCGGACGTGGCGCTGCCGCTGACGCCGTCCATGTCGGGCCACGGCGGCGGCGCGCAGAAGCACGCGCGCGACTCGCTCGCCACGCCTGAGAGCTCGCCGCAGCCGCAGCACCACCACTACGCGCACCTGCCCGCGCATGCGCACGCGCACGCACACGCGCACAACCAGCACGCGCAGCCGCAGCAGTACCCACTGGGCCTGCCCGCCGCGCCCTTCCTCTCCAACCCCTCGCTCTTCAACATCAAGAGCGAACCCACCGCCAGCAACGGCTGCGAGTACCCGCCGCACGCCGCCTCGCACTACCACTCGCAGCAACACTACCTGCACTCCTTACAGGTAGGTCCACACCATTCGTACATCACATAGGTACTCATGATAGGTAACGCAGCCATAAGTAGTGTCACCCACAGATTACTGTTTCAAGAAGTGATAAGAGCACAAGGAAAATTGCCAGGCAACTCATATTACCGTTATTAACTTAAAATATTCACTTAAAGTGTAACGCCCTGCCAAATAATCGAACTTAAAAGCTCATGTTTCGCAACAATAATTCTTAATTTTATTCAAATTCTCAAATTGTCTAAGGTGCGTTTGGCACATTTTAACCACACTGCATTTAAATTATGATAAGATAACCTGAACTTTTGGTTTAATTAGTGAATGTACATGGTGTTCGTTCCAGTACGGTGTGGGTAACGGCGAGGAGGAGGAGGGCAGCGGGTTCCTGCACCAGCGCAACGTGACGGCGCACGCCAAGCTCATGGCCTCCACGTAGCGCACGCCGGCGCCCGCCACGCCGCCCCGCCACTGACGCCTCGACTCCGGGACCCTTCAAGCTAGCTTCTGCTCCAACCTGGGTCACTGGACACTAGACACGCTCCTATGAAATGTGCAGCAATCTCTACAGCAAATCTTCCTCCATTGTGCCATTGTGCCCGTTACAAAACATGAAGATTAAACCTGCTTATACCATAAGTGCACGCGAGATGTGGTGACCAATCAACACGATCTATAATATGAATAAATACGGTGGCGCATGTTTGAACAATTATAAATAGTTGCGATAGCCGTGCTCGGCGAGATAATTGTGGAACGGACCTTTTATGTGTTCAAGATAAGTATATTCGACGAGCATCGACATGTTCCATACTGCGGAGTACGGACACTGGCGGCGTTCCGTGATGCACTGTAGTCGGTGTTCACTGGAGTCAAAGTGTATTGTTAGTACTAATTACTATAAATTGTTTCGCAAGACATGTAAATAATTGAACCTCATAGTGATAGTTTCATAAGACATTGATAGTCGAGTCGCAGAAAAATGTTAAACTACTCCTATTTTAGAAATAAACTAAACCAATGGTTCTTAAAATCATTTAGGCTTTTCTTTGTAGTTTGGGTTTTCTGGGCTAACTTTCCAAAACTTCTTACTATTTATGATTTTTTAAATTTTTATCTCATGTGACAAATGAATTGTGATTTTTTTTTATGGAATTGTGACTGAAATCACTAATACTACTAACCGTCTTCGTTTTTGTTCGCACGCTTGTATCAGCCTGTAGGTATAACTTGTGCTTTGTCCACGACTGCCTCAGTGGCGCAGTACCACGGTACAATTACAACGCCAAGGTCTCAGGATCGAACGGGCAGTTATATGATTTCTCTATTCATTATCAGCCCGGAGACAGGAATTTGTGCCAGATATGGCGATAGGCTCGCCCTCTATCACATCGTGAAACGGAACACACAAGGCGAAAGTAGGTGCCTTGCTAGTAGCACCTTTGCTTACCCCTTCTGGGAAAAAGGCGTGAATTTGTGTAGGTATGTGAATTTTATTTGGATATATTGTTAAAGTATGATATGCGTGCATAAATTCTCAGAATTATGGTATTTTCTTTAGTTGTAATTTTATTTTTTTGGGAATTTCGTTATTACAAAATTGAACCATTGGTTTAGTAGGTAAACCACCGTTATTTTGGTGTAAATCATTACATAATGTAACTACGAACTAAAGAGCGAACAAACTCAAAGATTGCCATCGGCAATGTTTAAACTTCCTTAGTATGTACTTGAATCTCAATAGTGAGTAAGGTGTACAAATGAAGATCGCTCCTCCATTTGTAAACACGTAGTAAATTGTGATGTGTGATGTTTGGAGCGATACTCGCCTGTATATATAGAATATAAGTAGTAGTAAGTCGCAACAGTATTCACATTATGTCGATCAGCTGTGCGGAGATGGACTAAACTAGCGATGACTGTCGAAGTGTACATACACGAAGCAGATGATCTAATAAGCTAATATCTTTTGAGAAGCAGATGGGTAGTAAAAACCAAATTACAATATGTAAAGAAATATCAAGTAAAATTACTTTTTTTCTATAAAAGTATCGATTTCCGTATAGTACGTGAACTTATGAAATTAATAGGGCGACACAATTCTGTTTACAAGCAAAGGAAAACCATGTACTTCTTGGTAATTTTATTATATTTCTATAAACTTAACAAATGCACTCATGACATCACGTAAATGCAACTATAATATATTTATCCATAACAATCAGCCTTCATAATGTGAGTTAGGTAGTAAGCTCGAATAAATGGCATTTATATTATTTTAAATTGTAAATATTAGACGTACTCGGTGTCTACTGAAACATTGTCGACGACTTTATAATAAACATACCCTGCACTTTATCACAATTCTTCATTGGCAAAGTGGATCGATGTAGTTTTCCTTAACAAAAACAAATATGTATATCCCGGTACAATTTTTTATAAATAATATATCCGATAAATGAAAAAGATATATATTCTAATAGGGGATTTTTGATAAGGAAAACATCAACAATGTTAAATAACGTATGTACAAATGTGTATCAGAAAATTCTAAATACATAAGCCAGCACATGAGCGGTGGTTTCATTTGGCCGAGGCGGCGGCTTGTCGTAGCCGGTCCCCGCTGAGGCGGTAGTAGCACCAGCGCTCGGCCGCCGTGAGGTTCGCCGCGCCCGCCGCCTCGTAGAACGCACGCGCCGGGTTCCACTCCAGCACGTGGAAGTCTAGGCGACGGCAACCCGAACTCCATGCCTCCTGTACACCATCAAAATCATTTCCCATAGTATACTCGTACTGTTTCATATGGTAATATTTTATTTCATGCCTTAGATAAAGAACAAGAAAATAAATGCGTGTAAGCTTTACGCGCGGTTATTTACATAATTACAAATAATATACAATTACAGTAATAGCACTCCTAACTTTTATGGGTATGATTTTCGATATAAATACAAATATTCAGATATCAATTTGGGAACAATAGGGTTGTTAATTAAAAAGTTCAAAACGGTAACTAATTACCACCTATTGTTAATTCTGACCAAGAACCTGGAGTATCCAAGGTCTCTCAAATATTAATTGATTACCAATTTTACCATTACCTGAGATATATTAAGAAACAGCTTGCGTCCAATCCCACGGCGCCGGTGTTCCGTGCGCACACACAGGTCTTCCAGCATCATGGCGGGGCCCTCCCACGTGGAGTAAGTGGGGAAGTATATAGCGTATCCCACGACAGGCGCGGTACCATCATCCCCCTGTAGAACTGCCACTTTACATCTAAAAGCTGGTGGGTTCTTCTCAAAACAGTCATGCTGTAGGTCTGAAATGAAATAAACAACAAATAAATACTTCCAAGTCCCAACAGGCACACACATAGTCAGATATTCAGAAGCCCCATATTCAGAAGTCTTGTTTCATACATATCAAGCCTTCTTCTTGGCACTAGCACAATATCACAGAGAGGAAGCATACATTTCCCAAATATTACACTCCTAAAAGTTAAGCAACAAAATAGCTGATCTTGGAATTGATCCTAGGCACTACCAGTACATAATTAATGAAGTGGTCTAAATGTTTGATCTTAGAATAAAAAATTGCATACAGATTCTGGGTATTTTACAATTGTATTTTACTGGAATGACATAGTTACTACAGTGCAGCTGATGGTATGTGCAATGCAATCCAAATAGTTCTGACTGGCTGGCTGACACAATTCTAACATCCTATTTTAAACTGGGTATTTGTGAATGTAGTGCTCATAAATACACTGGTAAAACTGGTATAATATGTATACTTGTCCAATATGCATATTTGTAAAAATACCTTTAACAGATAATTTTGGTCCATCAGGCATCTTCTCAAAATCAGCTAATTCCTGAAATATACAAAACATTATAGTCTGGGAACACTATACCATCATAGAAAAGTGTATAACGATTCCGCAATCTGGGCGACTTTACTTAACCATACAAAAATGACTTTACCAATACTATCATTATTCATTAGATTATTATAAATAATTCATGAACTGCTCTGATTTAAACTAAGCTGCGACTCCTGTTTAATCACTGTATTGTATTATTTTTGAAAAGAGCCACACTACAGTTTCTTGCAATTTCTTCTCTGGCAAAAACAGCCGTGTGAACTGGCTGGTAGAGAAAACAAGTGACTGAATCTAAATAATATTCGTATATAATTTAAAAGATTCAATAAATTATTTTCATTTCAATAACTATCCTTTAATGTTGTTAGACTTCATTTAAATATTCACATTGCATCAATACATATAATAAGATGAGGATACCAAACATTGCTTAAATGCTGTAGAATGTATAAATCACTATGTTATTGAAATGAACAGTAGACTGGTTCAGCTGGTGATTATGGAAATTCATGACAGAAATGTTAACATGACAATGTAGCACCGAACTGCCTGCAGCTGATGATATTGAAATAGAACTAAAGCTTTAAATTGCAAATACAGTGTTAATAAATAGTATTTTCAGTTCAGTTCTTATTTTACGGTCTTTGTGTTATTACCAACCCGCAATTTAGCCAGTAACAAAATAAATATTAATTATTACCACTGTAAATCTAACCTGTATCATATTGGCGACTGCTTGCATATCCTCTTTTCTTGCTTGACGAATAACAATATCATTATCCTTGTATTTTTCATTCATGATTACTTATAATTTATAGTAAATTATTTAATATTTTTTTACCTACAATTTACAAATAAACCACCAAACTCATCACACGATTTGACAGCTGTGGTCTGTGGACAGCTGACGGAAGTCAGCTGTTCAGTGTTCACATTATTGTTTATTAATCGTTTAGGCAAAGGCAGAAATTTCTAAAGACACAGTTTTTAAATTAATAAAAATTTTGAATCCTTTGGACTAAAATGTTTTGGGATGTAATAATTGAAAACAGGCCTAAGGAAATCACCTAGAGATGTGTGAGGTAGATAAAAGAGTAGTCATCATTTTATATTCCTACACTCGCGCAACACGGCTAGCGGAATGGTGTTTTTACCTTTGATCAAACATTGCTCCCGACACTATAATATAATATTTGATCGAAGGTTTTTACGTACAAGATGCAAGGTAAAGCGACGATGACAAATGTGTGCAAAGCGGTCCGTATCGAGCCAGAGACGTGCTGAACACATATACAAAGACCATTAATTAATGTTTAGTACTCGGTGTTAGATGAATTATAAACTAATCCAAAGTTTGACCCCGCATCCTCTTACCCACTCGTACCGGTCACTTATCCTGCAGCTGATCTCTAGTAGAATATGTCGCACTTATTAAAGGTGATTAATCATTAAACTTTCCATTTCGAAAATAATAGACCAATATTGACAGTATTATTTCACGGTAGAAGGGTCTAATAGATGATAAAGTGAAATAAAAAGCAATCGGTTTATATAATTCACTTTTAAAATATAATACATGTTTTAAAATATAATACGTCGTGGTGCCGGCGCGCGTGGCCCGACAATGTGATCGCTTTATTCCAACAAATAAATATACATGCGATGTTCACAGTGCGATGTCCAGCGCTTCGTACAAAAATATGATTTACAATACCAACATTATAGTGCCACTTCTCTATCTATGAAACTAAATATTACTTTACATTAACATATAGCATAGTCCGGCAGTACTCTGCCACTTCATTATAATCATATTCACAATAGTTTTATAGCTTGCCTATGATAAGATGCATGAACATACTGTACATATACTGTAGTTTTATTTGTAACACCAGTCTGTTTAACTATGGATAATTTTGTATCAACACTATAATTTATGTTACTACTTTGGAAGATATTTTTTATACATATAGGAAGATCATCAGTTTGAAGGTCTCTATTGTTATGTATATTTTCGTAACGATGTACATTTATAATGAGTATAATTTTCAATCGTACTTAATATTTTTACAGGACAGGTTTGCCTAGTAACTGTTTAACTTTATCAGTTTTTAAGTTCATTCAGTTTTTAAGTCAGTTCTTGTTTTAGCCACGTGTTCTCTCGTGGCCTGTCGAGGGTTCCTCGGCGCGCAACATTGGATCTAATACTGGTGCGGCGCAGTCAGTGCGGGAACTCGGGCCTCAGCCCGAACTCCGCCGCGTACGCGCCCGACCACGAGCTCGTCGTTATTATCGAGCTCGACGACGCTGGAAAATAACACATCACTTTAGATGTCACAATATTATATATAAATAATATCACATAAGCTTATGAAAATAGAAAACAGGTCGAGTCCCTCGGGCTCGTGGTGCGTACGTACAGAGCTGCGCGAGGAGCTTGTGCGGCGCGGGCGGGGGCGCGGGCGGGGGCGCGGGCGTGGGCGCGGCGCTGCGGTCGTGCTTGGGCTCGAGGTCGGGCGCGCGCGCGAGGGCCTGCGCCTTGAGCAGCTTGCTCATGGTGTTGCGCGGCGTGGGCGGCGGGCGCTCGAGCGTGCGGCCGTGCGCCGCCGACGTGTGGCGCTCCAGCATGTAGCGGCGCTCGAAGCGCTCGGGACAGAAGCTGCAGCGGAAGAGGCGGCGGCGCGGCGCCTGCGCGGGCGCGGAGTCGCCGGGCTGGTGCGACTTGGCGTGCGCGGCGAGGTTGTAGCGCTCGGAGAAGCGCTTGCCGCAGACGGCGCACTCGTGGCGCTTCTCTCCGCTGTGGATGCGCTTGTGGCGCTTGAGGTGCGAGCGCGTCATGAGCGCCAGCCCGCACACGTCGCACGCGTGCGGCTTCACGCCCGAGTGCGACAGCTTGTGCATCTTGAACGACGACGTGTGGATGAACGACTTGCCGCACAGGTCGCACTGGAAACGCACAATTATACATATACTATATTATATGCAATACTATTTTTTCCAACAACTATAGTGAAAAAATATTTTCTCTTAACTACACATTAAAAGTACTGTTCAAGAATTGTACGAAATAGAAAATAGGACAGAAATATGTTACATTATTATAAGTTATACACATTCTTCCCTAAATTACACAATACAAATATGAAATATGATTAAAACCTTTAACTGTATATAAAAAGCACTGTTAAGAAAAGATTGTTTAACATTACCTGATAATTGAGTTTGCCCGTGTGGATGTTGTTATGCCTCTGCAGCGCGTTCTTAGACGGAAACAATTTGTTACACTCCTCACATTTCCAATCACTTATGCCTGTACAGATCATACAATTTTTGAACAAATTTAAGAAGTGCTCATTCATTGTATTGGTGCTGATATTACTGTATAAAACGGGATAAACATATGATTATATTCTGTAATCAATTCCATTCAACAAAAGTAACAATTATCAAGTTAGAAAATGTTTCCCTCAGACATATTATAACTCTGGTTCCTTCACCTCTAGCAACAAGACAATTGCGAGAAGGGAGGGAAGTTATTGTAAGTCACATATCTTTTAGCTCGATACGTGCGGATACGTCCACACTCTTACTATCAGCTAGGGAAAAAGATCCAGTAATGATAAGAAATATGAAACCACAGTGAACCAGCTTGCTTTTGAGGGGCTATGGTGTGTAGTATGTAAGGTGTCAGAGTGCAAACAGGTTGATACCTAAATATCCTAGTAAAAATAAGAATTTATGTAACAATGCTGATAACCATAACTCAAGTTGAATCTTTTCTTGGGTATCAAAGTTCAATCAAATACTACAACGATATTTTTTTTTATTGCAATGAATGGCGAGCAGTGCATGCCATTCGCCTGATGTTAAGCGATACGACCACTCATGGAACAAAACCAAACAACACCATGAATTACAAAGCAATGCTTGGCATTCCACTGCGCTCGCCATCCTGATATCCAGTAGTTACTCTGACTGCAAAGTCCTTCAGACCGAAACACAAGTGCATTTACACTGCTGTTTGTCTTACATTTGGACCTACCTCCTGTAAAAAAGTATTGTGTCAAGAAATGATTGAATATTTGATGGTATACCTTTGTGCATGGCGATGTGTATGTCGCAGGCGCGCTTGTGCTTGTAGTGCGCGCCGCAGATCTCGCAGATGTAGGGCGGCTTGGAGCCGTCGTGCTTCTGCTTGTGCTGCTCCAGCCGCGCTGCGGACAACTGTGCTCTGTACTACACTCACGCGGCTAGCCATTACTGCACCGCTAGCAGAATCGCAATAACTTGGTCGTGACAATTTTGCGGATATTCATTTCTAGCTATCTATCCATATACGTCCCACTGCACGTCGAGAGAATCGATTGAGAGTGGTTAGGCCATATAGTCCACCACGCTGGCCTAGTGCGGGTTGGCGGACTTACATACCGTAGAAATTATTTAAAATCGCTACGGTATGCAGGTTTCTTCACGATGTTTGCCTTCACCGTTAAAGTGCGTGGTGATAGACTATCAATACACACATAACTTCGAAAAGTCAGGGGTGTGCCCTGGGATTTGAACCCGCGATATTGATATTCTTTTATGAATTGTATATTTTTATCGGCAGTCCCACGCTGGTACTCCATTGTAGGTTCATAATTACCAGCAAACTCCAAATGCTCGCGACATAGTACGCGTCCACACCGCACAAACACTTCTTTCGCACGCGGTCAAAGGGTGAAATTAGCTAATTTATATTAGATTTCGTTTCCAAATTGTGCGTGGCACCATAAGAAATCAGTGTCACGAAATTAATGTAAGTATGCATTATTAAAACATTAACTTTGATTAATTGAATTAAATTTTGATTAAAATGACTTTGATTCTTCTAACTAATTTCAATAATTTCACTGTTATTTGCAGTGCTGTCACAACACTTTTTTATAAAACTAGTTTTACAATTACTGTGTCAAGTTTCATGTAAATTCTGCTTATTTTCGGAAGCTGTTGTTATAGGTAATATGCTCATAAATACTCACTTAATGAGGTATACCGCGCGCTGCACTGATCACACTGGTGCATAACCTTCGGCTTCTTCAACTTCTGAGTAGATAATAACTTAGATTTCCTGTCTTCTGTCACTTTTCTCTTCTTAGTACTTTTATCAATAGGCTCCAACAGACTTGCCTCCCCATCGAAGTTATCAAATCCTAATTGCAGACATGTTTCAAAACCATTGTTGTAAGGGCTTTGTGACCTGAAAATTTACATGGTCATATATTAGTTTGGTACTGAGTACTGGCGAAGGTAAAGTTACTGCACTATGCCTGATGGTGTCATTTTGTCAAATTCAATCTACATACATACATACATAAACTCACGCCTTTATCCCCGAAAGGTAGGCAGAGGTGGATTGGACGTTAATTTATTTATTTTGTTAAACTAGTACACAACAAGTTACACCAATTATACTAATCAATAACTAATTTTTAACAAAGAATACACACTTACCTTTAACTTACAATAAACTTAATGAAATATAAAACAAGTAGTTATATTTTGTCCTTTAATATATGTTTCATCATTACTTTAATGGTGCCAAAGTAAGAAACATTAAACACTGACCCGTCAGCAGAATCCTCAGTCTTGACATCTCGCAGTACAGGGTTGATATCACTCATCTCATGCTTGGTAAGTTTGTGATGAGCCTCTGCCTCACTACCACCCGATTCCCCTTGCAAACCACATATGTCGCATTCCCAACTGAAAATAATTCAACATATTTCTATAGCAGTTTTTCACAGCTAGTACAATGCAAATTGATAAAGACATAATAGAAATATTTTTAATATAAATAGAAAACAAAAAACTTAAAATCAGGTAAATGCAATATTCAAACAATAAGAATTGTATATAATTGGTGGACCAAATACCTGGGCCATGCTCTTAACTCAAGTGCATAAATTAAAAAGAACTCTCCAACCCAATGAAAACATATACATATTTAATATGAATCTACTGCCATGCCAAAATTTCTCTGCTATTGTGAGTTAATAGACTGCACATACCATGGATGGTTTACAGGCTGCAATAACAATTCTTTTTTTTTTTCATGGTTACTCTAGTAAGTCTGTATGTCTACAATATCTTTCTATGTTAAAGCACCATCACTATTTTCAACAAATACTAACATTTAACCTTTTGATGTGCATGTAATATAAAATATAACCTCCCACATATACACTAAGTAAATTCATGATACCAACATTTCTCTATACAGTATGAGAATCCCCAGAAGTTAAATCCTTTGAATAATAGTACCCTGTAGGAAGCAGCCTTAATCTGATATGGTTCTGCAAGTTTATTTTACAACACAACACTAATGTACCTCTGTTCTATCTTGGCTATTCTCCGCTTGCTGGAGGTAGTTTTCTTCTTCTTGGTGTGCACCTTACGGCGTCGCTTCTTGGTGCGCACGAGCGGCTCGTCCTCCGAGTCCTCCTCCAGGTTGGCGAAGTTCACCGACTCGTCGTCGTCGTCGTCTTCGTCGTCCTCCCCGCACATCTCCGCCTTTACTGTCGGCAGCTTCAGCGACGGAGTTAAACCATTCTCGAATATCGGATTCTTACTAATAATAGCTTCAAAAGTCTCCTTTAACTTAATGTACTCTATTTCAGCCTGTTCCAACACATTTATCAGATCGTAGCAGCTCTTGCATATGTATTTGGAGCAGTTTTGTGCGTCGGAGAAGTTGACTTGCGTAAACTTCAAGAGGAACTGGTGCAGCGAGGTGCCCGACGCGACGGTGCTGGACGCGTAGATATCGTGCCACTCGCGGGTGCGCGTCACGCATAACAAGCACTCCTGCGGCTCCGACTTCACGTCCACCTCCTTCTTGATACTGTCCTCCACCCCCGTCAACGCTTCGGCCTGTTCCACTTTGTTATCCGAGTTCATTGCACTTGTTTCGGCCATATCGATGTCAATAATGGATACCCTTAAACGACTACAGCTGTATTATGTAAAATAAACAATGTTTAATGTAAAAGGCATCTGCGGAGAAGACATCGTATAACTTCAAACTTGCAACAAATCAATTATTATCCTTGTAATTCACCTACAAATACAAAACACAAACGCGATTCGGTATGTCACCAGAGTAATTTCCCCGTTGACATATGTCTCAGCTATACTCTATGGTAAAGAAGTATGGCTTAAAAATAAAACTCATAAACAATTTTTTCTCAATAACAATTTATAATTTATTTAATTTTTTATTCATACTTTTATGAAACTAGTAAAAAATATTATTTTTCTTATATATGGTTTGGAAATTATTTCAATACATAAATTAATAACTGAAGTATCTCTGGGAATCTAACTAAAAATACACTATGATTCTGGAGTGACAACCACAACTTTTGCATTCAATGAAATTCTTGTTTATCGGTCTGTGATTTATGAATGAAATGAAAATCACAGTAAAAGCTGTGGTAGAACTTTAATTAGTAAAGGTGAGGCTTATGAAATTAAATGTTCTAGTAAATAAATAAATAATAAATACACCCAACAGTCACATACACATACATACATAGTTCTGACCCCACACTTAGAGTCTTGTGTCGTGGCTATCAGAAACTACGATAGACTGTTCGGTCTCAACGAGACAAAGACCCAGACCCGAAACAATTACCTGTGGATCACACAAACATTTGTTTTGGTGCGGGGTTCAAACCCGCGGCTTCTCGCTTCACAGCCGGCGTCTAACCAACTGCGCCACGGATGCTGTCAACTAAAAAACCATTTCTCTAATAATTATAATTGGCCCAATATGCAGCACAGTTTGTTTGATTTTTACATACTGTATAGTTCATAGGTATATTTACGCATAAACTTAACACCTGTTTCTTTATAGTACTGCCTCGGTGGCGAAGTTGTACCACGTTACGATTATAAAGCTGAGGTATCGGATTCGAGTCCCGGGTCGGGCAAAGTGATATTGGATTTTTCTATTCATTATCAGCCCTGAGTTAGGAATTTGTGGCCGATATGGCGATAGGCTCGCCCCCTATCACATCGTGGGACGGAACATACAAGGCGAAATGTTGGTGTCCTGGTGGCGCCTCTGCCTACCCCTCGGGGATAAAGGCGTGAGTTTATGTATGCATGTATGTAGATTGAATTTGACAAAATGACACCATCAGGTATAGTGCAGTAACTTTACCTTCGCCAGTACTGAGTACCAAACTAATATATGACCATGTAAATTTTCAGGTCACAAAGCCCTTACAACAATGGTTTTGAAACATTAGTCACGTTCTGAGATGCTGAGTCGATCGTACGAGTCACAACGAATACCAATTCCAGTTACGGACATTTTAAATGGGATTTTTCAATCCAAAATATGCACAGAGTATAGTGTCCTACACACGAATAGAAGCGACGACTTTTCTATTCACAGGCAGTATATCTACACAATGCAACGACGCGTCGTGTCGTCTCGGGATGACGAGCGCAGTGCAGTACCATACTTACCTTGATTGCGTAATCATAATTAAAGTTCTTACTCCTTGTGAAGTTGCCCCTGTTTACGGACAGGCGTCCTGCTTCCATTTATAATTGTCATCGTATATTCTGCAGGCGCTAAACATACCAAATATGCAGATTGCCATTTGCAGTATATTATGGTAGTAATGCCGAAATTGACTAATATTATGTAATTTCAGGACAGACACTAGAATAGGCGGGTGGCCTGAATCGGTTTCTAATAATGATATTACACTGGGCCCTTCGTGTTGGCCGCTGGTGGTGCACCGGACCGCGTGGCGTCGCGTCGGGCGGCAGGTGGTCGGCGCGCCGCCCGCCGCCCGTCAGTCAGTCCACGGAGAGTGGCGCGCGTGACTCCTCGCTCGCCAGTGAGCCGCATTCGAACCCACGCGGAACGCACGCACCTGCGTTACGTTGTGAACTCACTACACAGTACACATCAGTAACTACGATATTTCAATATATCTACAGTTTGTAACAGTGGTCTCTCTGTGATAACATATTTTGTTCAGTGACCGTATATGGATTTTCAAACGTTGAAGACATTCTAAACCTACAGCGAGAAACGTAAGTTTTTATTCGGTATATTTTACTTTACGAAAGTGTAATTAATTAACTTGGAGATGTTACGGACGTTTAAATTATTTGCACAATTAGAATTTTAGTTCCGAGTCTAATTAGCTACTATTCCTACTTACGCTTTCAAAACTGCACAAAACGAAGAGGCGCTAAAGGGAGTAGAGAAGCTACAACTGGAATAAATGATATAAATATGTATATTACATAGGCATGAAGTAACGAACAATATTACCACATTAGAATGTATAGTAAATTTTATATTACAATTAAAATGTTTTACGCAATATGTTGCAAACTGAATACTTTCGGAATCGCAAACAAGCCCACAAAGTATGTGTGCTACTGTAAGAAGTTGTGACTTCGGTATTATACTGGCATAATTTATCTTATGAAAAGCGGGAAAGACATAGTAGAGCCATAATATGTCAAGCCCTAAATACAAAGTTGATGGCGGACCGGACTGACATCGTCCATCAAAAGGCGGAGGTAAAAGCCCAAAGGACACGCCTCAGACTTTCTCAAGTCATGTATCTCTCTCTTTCTCTCTGTCTCTCTCTCTCTCTCTCTTCAGCCACAGGATGTCCACTGTTGATCACAGGCTTCCCCCAAGGATCTCCACATCGATCTGTCGGAAGATATCCATTTGTCATGCATCTATTATAAATTAATTATAATCAGTCGCTTTAACGGTGAAGATTTAATCGTGAAGAAATCTTCATACCCGGCGCTTCTAAGAATTCTTCCTTTTCAAAAGCTCTTGGCTAGGTGTTAAATATTTTGGTACTTGATATATGTATTACAAGGGGTTTTATTTAAGTGGTAGAGGCATGATGGAGCTTTGCAGTCACGTTTCTTTTGTTCAATAAAATTATCCAATGACTCAACCTTTCCACTCCAACTTCTTTTATCTTGCTGACTTCTATCCTTTACGAGGCAGGTAATGATAAAATTATGCCCCACTGTGGACCTTATTCTCTTCCAAGCCGACGAGCTTGTTTTCTTGATGGGGTCTAAAATCGCGATGCCGACCTCACTCCATCGAAAATTAGATACCATAAGTTAAAGTATCTAAGCCGCGTGATTACAGTAATTAACCCATTTGAATATTTTAACGTAACTGGTGCACTAGGCCTGTGTTCAATTTACTGTACTGTCTTGTTCGTAAAAGGCCTACTTACAAAGTGTTTGAAATAAATTTCTATATATATTAATCTATTATAGGTATTATGATTTAGTTCAATGAAAAGTTTCCTAAGGTAACCCTAAGGAAACATTTCAGGGAGATATAAATTGGTAAAATAGAAGAAGAGACTTAACTGCCGTCGTCTGAATCCAAGAAGAGGGCTTTGCAAATTAGAAGACTGCATTGACCGTGGTAGAGGGTCCATTGATAAATGCAACGAACATATCCCGCTACGGACCAAAATATAAGATTTGGGACAGTTGATGTCCATTTGTTTGTCCAACTCATTCAGTTTACTGGATCCGCGAACGCTTTCAGCAGTGTTTTAGTGTTGCTTTTGTTTTCAAATTCTTATAGTCAACACCGTCCCTCCGCCCACTGACGGGACTTACGCTTCACCGCCTTTTTGGTTTGTAATAGAAGTTGTTTATCAAAGGGTAGTAGATAGGTCGATGACACAGAGGTCACACGATTCTATTGCCCCAATATGTTAGGGTTTAAATGTAAAAGTCAGTTTATGTAGTCAACAAGATTGTGATTAAGAGTTGTGTGTTCAAGTATAAATAATTTAATATCGATAAATATGGCTTTTTGTTGTAAGCACTGATCAGATTTGGCGATCATCGCCGCGATAGGTCAAAGAAGGGCAAAAAATAATACAATAAAATAAAATCATACATTTGCAAGAGCACTCCTACTTAGTATAAACTATCAAACCCTATACAATAAGGTAGCTTGAAGAGAATACACATTACAGTTTCCAAGTATTGGAATATATTCGATGTGAGACGAGGCTATTGAGCATGTGACGCGGGGCACGAGACGAGCGCAGTGGCGCGTGTTTAACTGGGTCTGCCCGTTGCGTGGCGTCACCGTTCCGCCTCGCTCCACTGCCGCATCATACCCATCACCCATGGTGGATTCATCCGACGCTCTGACGTCGCTGCCGCCAGTACTGTTATATATTATACGAAACTTTGCATGATACGTGGCTCACAAGATTGACATGCAAATTATATGAAATTGACATCGTTTTTAGTTGATGTAACCGAGTCTATTGTTTAGGTCCCACACATTTGAATTTCGTTTGTACTTTGTGAGCACTTATGATAAGGTGAAAGTCACGATTCACGAATAACGGAATGGTTTAATTACTTCTACAAGCCCAAGCCAGGATTCCGTTCAATATTATTGTATATATTATTTACAAATAAACTTTTATCTAAAATACCACAGTGCTCGCAAAATATTCCCGTGAAGCCATTTAATGTTCATCAGAAACCAGCTGCGTACAGCGTAGCTCGAAAAAATGGCAAAAACAAATACACATTCGCTGTCGCAATTTTACATAATGCATATCATCAGGCCCAAGACGTTCATTGTTCAGCATAGGGATTCCACAAAAAGTCAACGATTTATTAAAAATCAACAATATGATAATACTTTTCAAAATAATTGTCTCACAATTCCTTAATCTATCTGCAAACCATTTTACCGACCACCAGATGCAGTATAATCGCTTTGCTCTTGCAGTTGAGGTTATTGTCTGTTAGGGTAGTTAATTGCTATTTTAATAATATAACAAAGAGTAGTGTAAGAAAGTTGTCTTGAGCGGCAGTGAGTGCAGTGCAGTGTGCGGTGGCGCGGCGACCGTGACGCCCCACGATACCCGATCGCGTCCGCCCGCTCATGTGTGTCGCCAGTCGCCGGCCACTGGCAATGGCTCCTTCACCTGCCAACACCACTTTATTATCTATCTCTATCACCCCACGTCAACCCACTGCTGGGCTGGGTATAGGCCTCCTCATTTACACGCCACATTTGTCTGTTGACTGTTATGTGCCAAGCGAATCCATTGCCTTCATGCGATTCACCGATCCGACAATCTGGTAGGTGGTTTTAATAAGTACCACAGTGTTTGCTGTTTGTCGGAATAAAATATCTCATTCAAGTTGCTCATAGTTGGAATTTGTGGTAGATTTGCTTGTGTGTGTGTGTGATAGGCTTGCTTGTGTCACGTCTTGGGACAGAATAAGGTATGCGAACTGTGAGTGAAACTTGTATCACTTCTACATCTTCAGGACATAGGCATGAGATTTTGTGTGCTTTAAAGTGGTAATTAGCACTACTAGCGAAATTATAGCGTAATTATGCATTATTATGAGGATCACCTATATCACTTAATTGATTAACCACTTGTGTCCTAAGCAGACCGGGATTATTATGTCGAAAGGCGAGAACGGATTGTTTTTTGTTACTCGATATTCAATACCTACAGCCGGTATAGCACTTGCCATCTGGTGCAGACCGAGAGAGCATGTACTGTGCAGTTTGTACATCTATCATTATGTATAACTAAAATTATAAAGCATTTAAGCGCGATCTTTTACTATTTATATTTACTGACTATTACTGACATTACAATTCCGTAAAAAAATCCTAGCTTCAATATTATCGTTATCATAACCCAATTTAGTATGAAAAGCAACAATCGCATATCGTATATCGCTTCGATTTTTCATGCCTTAGTGACCTAGTGGCCGCCGGCGTCCCCTACTTTGTCAACGAAACCCTCCATTCCCACGAGCACCTTGCCCGACCTCCACCAACCATCAATAACGAGCTATTATCGGCTTGTTAGTTTTTCGCACATCAATCAAGTATTACCGTCTAGATTATCCATTGTACGAGCAGGCTCGATTCTTAGTTTTAACTAATGAACTGTAGTGTTCGTTTCTTGCTGTACTTTAAGTATCTTTGCAATGTATAGCTGCAGTAAGGTAAGTTATTCATTTGTAAAATCTAATTGCAAATTATAAATATTGTCATCGTATTTAGTTTAGAACTCAGTGTCTTTAGCCAAATTATTGGCTCTAGACATGAAGATCTGGTCACCTTTATCAAATGTTGTGATGAAAATAAGGTGGCGATAGTAACATTAGTGCCATCTCTACATTTCCTGCAAGAATATAGACGTGAGTTTGTAATTGAATGTAATATTTGGTTTCGTTACGATGCTTTTATTCATTAAATTTATATCATATAATATATGTACAAAAATAACTGTATCGGATTTGCAGAGTATAGTCATTTTGTACGCCTAACCAGACTTATATGTTTCAACATAATACGTGGTGTCCAGGGTCGTTCAATGACCAATGCTAGTTTTGCTTTCACCGTCGTGGTCATATGTTCTTGATGCCTATTAACGGTTCCAGTGGAGCCGACACGGCATTGTCCAGTGACTCCAATTACCCTCTCTCCTTACCCACTTGCTGCCCAACCGACACAAAGGTACATAGTCCTGATCACGCAGTATCATAACTTCTGGGTATTCGAAATATATGAGAGCTTGCGATCCAAACTTGTGGCTACATCTACTTAAAAATAAAATATTTATGGACGGTGCAAGCACCAAAAACAGTATTGAAGGACATTGCTTGATACGGGACGTCATCAAACGATAACTTTGATTTCCTCAAAGAAAGCCTGTGTATAGATGTGCGTTTGTTGTAATTGGTAATTTTGCCGATAGCACAAGTATCTCGAGGATCTAAGCCTTTGTTTCTCGTATCTCTGCTGGATTTTTGCCCAGTAAATCATACCGTCAGACGTGCATAAGCTTGCGTAAGAAATTACAGGGACGATGGCCGTCATCCGCGAACAATGATCAGATGCAAATGCGTCGTCTCGCTGGAAGAAAGCGAAATGTGATCGTTGAGTTGATTTTGATGTTTTTTCCGCTTTCTAAATACAGCGAAGCTCGCGAGGGGAGTGAGAGGGAGAGGGGTACACGACCACCGAAGCGTTATCAAATGTAATTTATTATATTAATGAGTGTGTAAGCGGAGTAATAGTCTACGGTTGTTTCACGGTTTCATTTTGCAGCGGTCGCGACACGAACGCAAACTATTGTTTCTCCATTACAAATTGGCTGATTGCTGAATGTCCGTTTGTTGCATTGTCAGATTTAACTGGATCGTGTACCATTATACCGTTGATATAAAACTGTGCAGTGTCTAATTTGATTGTGCTTTACCCATCATAACATGACTTTAAATGTTTGATGAGAGCAATGATTGACTTGATTGTTAAAGGCATAATTAGGAAACATAGATGTAAGGTCAGAAAAAGCTAATCAATATATCCCTTCTTGTGTTTGAGCTTCAGCAATTTATTATATTTAACGTCGTTTTCTTCAATTTGTCTCTGTTACCATAAACATTTAAAATCTTGATTTTTTATGGAATTTTAACGGCATGATTTGCAAATTTCAACACATGTGTTTGTTGGCTTATGCGTCGGTAAGAATCCATTAAACCAGTAGAAGAGAGTGCGGCAGAAAGCGTGGCAGACGCGATGAGTACGCACATTGCGATGTCTCTACAGATCTAGATACTGATAGTTGTGTTTACCTGGCTACCCACGACTTTATGCATATAACTGTTAACTACATTAATTACTATAGAGCGCCTGGGCAAAGTAAAACAAATTATGACAAAATGTAATGAAATTGTAATGAAATTACATCTCTTCTATTCGGATTTTCAATTATAGTATAATTAATTTTAATAATTATTAATATATATGCACTCAACAGTCACATACAATGTCCTGACCCCACACTAAGATCAAGTCTTATGTAGTCAGGAACTACGAGAGACTTTCGGTCTTACATACATTATACACCTTTAACAGACCTTAAACAAATACCTGTTGATAGCAAGATGCAGAGTGCGGACCATTACAAAAATACACCACATTTGAGTTTTGGGTTTGCTAGCATTAGGAACCTCCTCGAACTTTATCAGTTGGTCAGAGAAGTTAGGATTATGTGACTGATATTAGTCCAATTAATTCATCAATAAAAGTAATTATCAAAAACTGCCACAACGTGAAATCTCCTATTAACCCTAAGTCAATGGAGTTAAGGGTAGAGAAATTTTCACCACTCAGCCTCGATTCAAGTGCACGATAAGCCGCCTGCGATTTCGCTATGACCGTCGCGATCTCGCGGCGATTACTGAGATGGTCGCAAATGACGCGATCCGTATCTATCCGCGTAGCGTTCTAGATGTAATTACAGTTTTCTATTAATATGTACTATATGTGTTTCATGTTGATTGCGAAGATTGCCTACATTACGTACAGATGATATTTGACGCTAAAGCCTATAGAGGCGTTATAGGGAAAACGGTATCAAGTTTGCCGAGCGTACAGTGATGCCGAGTATACCTACCTACATAGCGGATTTATTTATTGAAAGTATTAAATACCACTATGGTCTTAGTAACGCCTTCGATAAAGATAAACTAGTTCCTAGAGACAACAAAAAGTGCGTCTTTTAGAGTGGTTAATGATTACAGCATTTACCCTTCGTAATTTTATTGTAGATCATCTCAGTGAATACTACGTATGTAGTTTCTAATATTCCGAAGAAATCGTGGCTCGATGAGAGTTATGAATTAAATAAAACTATTTGATACACTATTTAAATTAGAATTGCAATTACAACTGATGGGAATTTCGCGCATATTGCTTAGTCGCCGTATTTTATAGAAAGTTAAATATTATGGTATAATTGTAATAAATTCATCAGATTTTTACGAAGTTATAATCTTCACAAATAATATTATTGGCCTCTTCAAGGAGGTCATAATACCGTCCAATAGACTGAGGTTGTTTCTGGCATTCCACCATGGTATTCTCCTGCGTGCCATAAGAGACTTATATAAATGGAAGGATGAAGGCCGCGGGTGTGCAGTGTGGGGTAGTTGTGGCCGATTCGCACACTGCTCCGCACCATGCTGCAGGGTGCGTAGCGACGGAACCACACATAGTTCCGGGAGTGCAGATCTGTATCATCATGAAGATTTCACCGCACAAACGAGCGGGGCGGTGGCCCGGAGGCCTCATTAAACAGCAACCTGCGGTGGTGATAGTACAGTGCACAGCATTTTTTTCTTTATGAAATGGTTATTACTGCAGAACTCATTCATGATGCTGCAGTTATTATTGTTTGGTTTTATAGACCAACAGCTTGTGAGCGCCAGATCTTCGTCATTTTATAAAAGCTGAAATGTTGTCTGCGAACGCGTCTAACATAGGCATCACACAGATACATCCACAGCCACCACGATCCAAACTTCATAATTGCTGATTGTTGCAGGTGTGAGGTGTGAGGAGGAGTAGTGGCGGCGGCATGCGGAGGCGTCGGTAGCGGCAGCATGGCCGCGCTGGCGCTGCGTGTGGCGCTGCTCGTGCTGGCCGCGCCCGCCGCGCTACACGCACAAGGTAACTTCACACACATACACACACAGATGTATGAGACTATCATATCAAATAGCGAACTCACGTCTCCTTCAAACCCCATTGAATAGCATTACACTCTCAAGTGCCCCAGTCACATCATCTTACAGAAACGCCAGCGTATAAATGTATTTGTCGGTCGCCGAGATTTGATAATTTCTCCGGTGTAGGTGGTTAAGGTAGAGAACCCAGATGTAACATCAGCAAATTAGCGTAATCCCCTACGTGGCAGATGGGAAGTTTTATAATACTTTCGCTGTAAAAAGTCTTAAAATTCGTGGTCTCTTTGTAACAATCTCTTATTACACTTACTATTATCACACCTGTAAAAATGCAGATCCAATGCTCTATAATTAATATTCGGTAATGCAATTCGGTGTGTGTAAGTGAAGTTTCATAATTTAAATAGGAGAATGAGTGAATTACTAGGCTTCTTTTCCGTAATAAAACAAATGATAAAATCATTATCACGCTATCAACCTAAATTGAAGGACATCGGCCTACCGTACACCCTAAGGTTCTAAACTGTTCAGTGTATTAGTGTAATAGCATTGTAAATGAAATGGGAACACTGAACACACGGCGTGCTCCACTTGCATGGTGTATTAGGAAAGAGATTAGTAAACACTATCAAAGTTCCACGTAGTATTGTCACGCGAGCGTGTCACAGCAGGGGGCGCCACCCGCGCCGCACCGCGCCGGGTCGCCGACCCAAGGACTTTCTTATGGCGGATATGTAGATGGACTACTTATGGAGGAAGGGGTGGTCTTGTGGTGAGGCTTCCAACTCACCCGGAACTCATGACTGAATTTCACTTACAGACATGAGTTACGCTTACGAGAAGGGGTATGCAGAGATGCCAATGATGACAATCATAGTTCTTCGAGCTCTTTTCCACCCAAGTACGGTGATAGGTGGCAACTTTTATGAATGGTACAAATTTAAATCCAGGGCAACTCATATTACATTTTTTTACATCCTAAATCTCACATAAAATGTATACCTTCATCTCTGATCTACAAATCCGGGATCTCACAGCTCTCACGCACTGCTAATTAATGGAACCTTATTCAGCAAGAACTTCAGTCGCCATAGTGTAGATGATTACTTGTCAATTACAAGCAGCCAGCAGGTCAGATTATAAATAATTATAAGTAATACGAGTACAGCGGCGAATCCCACATTGACTTTTATAAAATCCTGGGTCCTTCCGCCGTAGCGTGAAGAGGCATCTCAGCGGGCCGGCATGATTGTATCGAATGGTATGAGACTACCGTCTGACACCATTCGATACTCTATCTGGACGGCATTAGCACTTACCATCAGGTGCAATGCAGTCACTATGCCGTGCCAGTTTAGAAAAAAAAAGTGACGATGATCACATATGACTGTCAGATAGTCTCAGACACTAGCCTCAGGCGGGGGTCGGCGACCCAGCCCGACACCGCACGGTACACCACGCGGCCTAATTGTCCAGAGCGCGGTGTCTCCGAGCGCCTGCTATTTGCATACTGCACGCCGCGGCCGCCGCGCTGGGCCGTGAACGCCACACTTTGCTATTTTTACGGGACATTTACACGGACATTGTATAGTGTTTACGAACTCTTGTAATAAGGTTTTTGACAGCATAGGTCAAAGAAGGAGTTTTAATGGTAGAGCAATATCTATTGGGTATTATTGAAAATTCTGACTGCTCAAAATGTTTATCTCAAGTACTGAGCCTTCCTTGCTAGAGGATATCGATACTTCCCTGGAGAATACAGTCAAATTTGCTGTATCTATTTCGTAAAAACTCGATACACCGCCCTCCTATGTTTATGTAAAAAGGAAAGGAAAAGAAAGCATTGTAATTATCAGTAAGGACTGTTGTTAGCAGTGTTTAGTATTATCGCGTGCAGCTACACCGGTAAACTGAATGGTCGGTCAGGACGCGAGTGGCGAGCGCCGGCCATCGAGCGGGCGCGACGCGGCGCGGCGTTTCTTTGCAATTGTTCGCGTGTTGCAACACTGCCTATGCAAACGAAGTGTAATTGCCGACCCAGCGCCGAAACTACATACTGAGTCTTAACACGATGCCTTGAATACGTTCATTCAATCAACACACATAATTACATAATCCGAATTAAATTTTACTTAACCTAATGATTAAATTGATTATCCATGATTAATTGAGAATGTAATTGGTGTGTGAGTATTTTTACAATAACTGTTAAGCATACAGATTGCCCCATCTTAAGTCGGAACATTATTTTCATACCGATGTCTAAAAAAATAAGGACAGGAGAATTAGTTAGTATTTAGGATCGGAGATAAATCTAGCAAACGACTGGAAACATCGATATGGGCAAATTTTTGTTTTGAATAATTATTTTTGCTATAGAAGTAACAGTTATGACCGGGCTTTTTTTCTAAATACTAATAGCAATAATAACTACCTTAACAACTTTGCCTGTGTAGAATACAATGTATTAAAAAAATGCTAGGTCTTGCAATACAGCATCATTTGTTCTGGCTGCTAGAGAAGCTGTTTCAACAGTGGTTAATGGCGGTGTTGGTACAGTGTCGCCGGATGCAGGTTGACACAGCGCGGTGTTACATTTAGTAACAACACCTAGGCTCTACGCAGCTTTACTAATTGCTAATGTTCTTGTTGCTTCACTAATTGTGGTCCGCTTAGCGCATTTAATTGAGCTCGGAGGACAGTGGACGGTTGCCGCTGTGTCGCAAAACAAATATTTCAGCTACCTATGTACGATGAAACAGTTTTATAGATTAGATTTATTTATGACGTTAAATAGAACTTGTCTCAAAGCTGTAGATTGCTAAACCAAATCTAGAGTTTAAGGAAAAACACCCGATTGTAACATTTCCTGTAATATGAAGACGATCTGAATACAAAAGTTTATATACCTACTCAATTCTAATAGCATTGGGTGTTATGTTAGCTACCATGAGTATTTTTCTCAAATAATCCTTTTATATTAACTCTCACTTATAATACCACAAGAGCTTCAAAATTATTGGGTATTTCCCGATAGGTTCGTTGCAAACAAATGAAGGAGTCAAGTTTTTCAGGTTAAAAAATCACGAGTGCGAAGCGCGAGTGATTTTTCCTGAAAAACTTGACGACTTTATTTGTTTGCAGGGAACCTTGAGGGAAATGCCAGATAATTTTGAAGCTCGTGTGGTATTCGGGGGATTATTTTTCCGTCCCAAATGTCGGCCAATAGAATTGCACCATGAGACGAAATGTACAGTTAACAAATAAACATTTCCTTTGACTTTTTTATCGATGGTGGACAGAGAACAAACTCCAAATCGAATCATTTTCATGCAAAATCTCCAATTTTCACAATTGAATTCAACCTGTCAGTTTGACGTGTGGTTAATTTGACTGGATCATGTTTTGTTTTTTATATATAGCAACTATAGTCTATCTAAACTAACAGGTTCCATTTGACGTTTCATACTTTTAACGTAAATAACTTGGTGCAGACGTAACCCACACAATTTCAATAACACTTTCCGTAAATCCATGGGATTATGAAGCTATTCTTATTTTATCACTAGATATACAAACCATAATCACTAAATTTAAACTAGAATTCTTTAAATAAAGCAAAATAACCATTTTAAACAACATATTTTTTTTCTAGACGTCATTACAAAGTCACCTCGCTAGGTCTTTTACCGGTAGAGTCGAGACTATTCAAATGCATTTGTATACGCATAATCGGTAAAAATATTTAAATAATCGAGCAGATATAAAACAGTTGTTTTTAAGTTTTAAAAATACTGAACTCTCAGCTAATAATAGGCATGCTGTCAACGAACATACATCAATAAATAGGGAAATAATAATATTAATATGAATTAATTTATCATTAATTAATAGATTTGGATATTACAATGGAAATGAAGGCAGTATTGTAGGATACGCCACACATAGTGAGGAGGTTCCTCACTTTGGAGTATATGTATTGTATTGTATGTATGTATCATGTGTTCATAAGCATGTGCGTGATGTGGACTGGACTCGAAAAAGTGTCTGCACCCGGGTGAAGCCGGGGCGGGCCGCTAGTAATAGATAAATCACTCCTTTTGTTCCTAAATAGTAAAGTGACATGCAATTGTTGATGTCTCATTAGAATAAAAATGTTCATGAAAAAATAAACGAATTGATGTAAACTGAAAATACAAACTGTAATCGATTAAGAAATACAAACAAATATTATCGATATCTCTAAATAATCGGATATTGTAAGAACCGATTTATTTGACAGCATCCCTATTTCCCAATGTCAAATGGAACTTCTTAGTTTAGATAGACCTTACCAGAGAAAATTTTCAAAAAATTATCAGTATAATACCATGTAGGTTGTACCACGTGACGTCGAATGGTGCAATTCTATTGGTCGATATTTGGGTCGGAAAAATAATCAGTATAATACCATGTAGGTTGTACCACGTGACGTCGAATGGTGCAATTCTATTGGTCGATATTTGGGTCGGAAAAATAATCAGCAATATTTTTCATCTTCGCCGAATACAGTGCCTAGCACGGCCATTGCACTAGAGCAATCATTATCGAACATTTAATTGTTTCGCAAAGTAATCGTCACAATTACGTTATGTGTTGCAACTTGACCGTAGCCAAGAGTCCATTGTGTAAAGGCCGGGATATCCTCTGTGACTCGGAGTACGGCGGCAGTAACTGTCGCAGCACAGGATGCAAGGCATTTCACTACAATGCGTTACTTAATTCGCAAGCGGTCAATGTTGACTCATTTCGGATTTGCAATAGTCGGTTTTCTCGATGCCTTTGTCGGTAGTAATTTATAAATGCCCCGATTTTTCAATCGTCTGATAAAAGTTATCAGACATATGTTCAGAGTTCAGACAAAAAAAGCTCAGTGAACTGTAAGGGGTACTAGCGGCATCTCTACCTGCCCCATCGAGGATTTAGTCGTGAGTTTACATGTTGGTTTAAACAGTAATTAATGATTACAGACAGACAGACCTTTTAATTGTACCTTAGTAAACTAATGTGAAACAAGCATGCAAAGGAAGTGTCCGTTTTGAAGCCGGCAATGGATGCCAGTGATTTAGCAAACAATGCATATCCGACGGCAACTTGGGCAGCGCAGCTTCCTACGCCGTCAACACGGGTAGTACAGGTTACAGGCCGACATTCTCGTATCCCTTGATGCTGGTAGCGATACGATGTTTCCGCGGTAAAATGAGAGGCCAGGGGTTCGATCCCCGCACCGAGACAAATGTTTGTGAGGCCCACAGGTATTTGTCTCGGGTCTGGGTTTTTGTGAGACCGTAAAAGTCTCTCGTAGTTTATGATACTTACGACACAAGACTTAATTGATCTTAATGTGGGGTCAGGACTATGTATGTGACTGAATGAATGAATTACAAAGCCATGCTCGCCATCCCCGAGACATAAGATGTTAAGTCTCATTATGTCCAGTAGTTACTCTGGCTAAAATGTCCTTCAAACCGGAACAAAACAATGCATTTACACTGCGGTTTAGCGGAAGAAATAGACATTGTGGTGGTACCTACCCATGCTGCCTCTCACATATGATAGACCTACTCAAATAATGATAAATAATAATGACCTAAAATGCAATCCGTTTTTAAAAAACGGCTTTAAAAAAAATTAACTGCCAAACGCTGCTAGCTTTGCATTAAGAACTTATTACAAAATCAATTACCGTGAAGTTGGTAAAAAATGTATTCGTTTGGGATAAGCGTGGTGTATTATGAGTGGACAATGAGATGCAATTTCAAGTTAATTCCTTACTGTATCTGCGCGGTTGCCGGTACCGTTGGCTGTGCGACTGATTCGCAAGTGACCGGCAGGCGGGAGGCTCGATGACGCCGCGGCGAACCGTCACACTCTCGAAATATCATGGAGTTTCGTTTCCCTTGCCGAATTAATTTCACAAATTTTCTATGAATAATCAGATGGAAAATTGTACACTCTTCGCTATTTAGCATTGTTTCATAATGAGTTTTGTATTACGGTTTGCTTCGAGCGAAACTTCGTTTATGAGTAATGTTACACGTAATGCTCGGTTTAGGTGAGGTATTTTCATATATGTACCTAAGACACACATTAAACTCAAGTCTTTATCCCAAAAGGGCGCAGAGGCGCCACCAGGACACCCACATTTCGCCTTGTATATTCCGTCCCACGATGTGATAAGGGGCGAGCCTATCGCCATATCGGGCACAAATTCCTGACACCGGGTTGATTATGAATGAAAAAATCCAATAGCCATTCCTTTCCCCGACCCGGCATTCGAATCTGGGACCTCAGCTCTATAATCCTACCGTAGTACACCCAGGCAGTCAATAGGTTATGCAAGAAATAGGTTTGTGTGAATCAAAAAAAGAAATAATTCTGGAATGTTCTCCAAAGCAGCGTTAAAAACATTGACTCATTGTCATACATTTTTTATAAGGCAAGCAATAATTGACCGAATAATGATTGTTTTGATGTCATAAAGGTACAACACAAACGCAATTAAGCTTTTTGGTATTACTCGAATCACTCGCATATCGCCGACAATTTGAACTTGTTTCTAGTACATTACTACTTTTGTGAACAATGGTAGTAGTGGTGGGTAATAAACAAGACATTGTATAGTGTAGCCACATACTACACTGCAGTGCGGGTTGCGGTGGTGGGCGGAAGCACGCACCGCAGCGCGCGACCCCTTCGCCGGCGCAACGGACAGGCGACGGACACGGACGAACACTGCGACTCCACGGAGATACAATTCAAATCTTCCTGAATTATAAAAACTTTATACACACTGAGCCTTCGTCAATATTTCTAATGGAGGGAAATGAACAATTGTTTGTGTTCAATTCATCCCAGTTGCTTCCTGTATAAATAACTTTATTACATCTAAATCAAGCTAGTGTCCCTAAAGGATTCCTCCCGATTTTGTGGTTTGTGTGACCATTTCACCACTAATAAGAGGTGCAATCGTTCTCCATACTATTCGTTCGTGCTTTTTCAACATCTCTAATAATGGGTACAAGCATAATATTGTCTCCGTTAATGCAAAATAATTCTGCAATGAAATCCGACGTTTTTAAATCTCGAGAAAAATCATGCAATGTTGTGTTGGCCCTTGTTTTTGAATTTGTAATGTTTTACAAATGTCAGCCTTCAGTTATTTTATTTTGCTGCACTCTCCGAATTATTAGTTTTTTCGGAACTCTACAACTAAGATTCGTAATGAATAAATGACTGGTATTTTTTTCAATGTTTATCTGTAGTATTAATTACGTACTAACGACCAGCTAACTTGCCAACTAATATTACTCTCCATAAAAACATAATTAAATATTCCCGCGTGCGTCCCCATTCAATAAATAAGCGAGTGAAAATGTCGTTTCCCTTGTTTTTGTAGTAGTACTACAGTCCTGGAAGTGATTGTAGATGATTAGTGCAACATTAATGGTTTTGTCGGCGCCACGTACGTGCAACTTTTATAACTTGACGCGACTGTTGTAGGTCCTCGTACGCAATAAGAGACATGTCTAGATTCTGACATGCTCACTTATCAGTGTAACACACCTAGGAGCCAGTAATTCCCGCGGCATGCAAAGAATTAAGCACAGCACAGAGGCTAGAAGAGCCTGTATCTGAAAAGGGAATTAAAAAAAAGAGAACCAGAAGGATGGCTTAGAAATAAATAAAATTGTTCATAGGAAAACGGCAGACAAGGGACGTGTGTATTGTGTGAGGTAGCTCTCTATAACATCGCTTGTGATGTCTCAGCAAGCGCTAGTGGGGTCACGGATTATCTTGGTCTCTTTAAGGGACTGCGCGGTGTCTCAATACAAAGTCTGACAAATGTGTCTTAGTTCGTACAAGACCAAAGTATGCACTTGAGCGAGTCCAGTGCACTCGGCGACACTGCACGACAATAGGCAACACGCAACAAGCACTAGGTCGCATGCAAACTGCGGCTATACGTCATGTCGCCGCTTTACTTGCATATTATCCCCATTAATGCTGTACATACGAGTACTTGCTAATGAACTCAAATCTTTACATTCGTGACACTTTTTGTTCTTTTTAAATGATTTGTAAATGTATATCATTGTGTAGATCCGTTATGTTTTTCTAGGAGACTATGATAAATGATATAGTATGAGCGATATACATGAATTACGCCCCTTAAACTTCACCGAGCTTTTTCCGTCCCAATCTATACTAATATGAACGGAAGAGTTGGTTTGTTTGTTTGAGCACGCTGATCGATTTGTTCAAATCGAATATTCGAATTGAATAGCCCACTTATTGAGGAAAGCTATATAATGTCACGCTATGGCCCGGCGCCCATTATCGGCATCGGCAAGGAAAAGGATCCTTCGGCATCCTACATGCAAGCGCACACTATCGGCAATTATGCTTTGGCATGCTGCAAAGTTCTTAGGGATGACGAGGCGTCCTTAAGGATGCCGCACCGTCCTGAAGCTTGCCGAAGCGTCTCAATATCGTATTTCTCATCAAAACAGTCTTAGAGTTGTTACAAGCTAGTTGTCTGAATTGTATTTAATATGGTGGACTGGGATCTAGTGTTCATAGCAACTCTTGCTGAAGAAGAGAAATCTAATCAATCCGATCTCAAGGGGGCAGCACTTTCCATACATGCAAATTTTAGTATAGAGTTGCTACTCTTCTCCATTATACTTACTTTACTCTTTGGTGTTGTGTGAGTCAAATGATGCAAATGGCGGATGCCTCCCCTCGCCCCGCAGGGCAAACTATCCCCCGAGTGTTGCCTCGGCGCCGGCGGCGTACCGAAGGATGCCGAAGCATCCCGAAGCATTCTCAAGGCTGCCGATACACCAGCCTCAAGCATACCGAAGCGGTATTTTTGTTATTACGACCACATATCACGGAAATTTCTACTTTATTGCCATTATGTTATAGTATATTGCTATTTGCCACCTAAAATCCTCAGTCGTACCGATGCCGATAATGGGCGCCGGGCCTTAGACTAACATGAGCGGAGCATTAATGAAAAATGTTGCGAAATCGGTTTCCCCGTCATAAAGTATTTGTACTCGGGCATAGCCGGGCCGGGCCGCTAGTATGCTGTAGAAGGCGAACCTATAGCCATGCTTACCACCAAATCCTATTTTAGACAATTCATATGAGATAAAACCGTTCACGAATGTATCATACGGTTGTGGTGCTATAGTTTCGGGGGTCAGTGATGACTTGTGAGTGAAATGGAAAGTGCGTGCGGCGTGGTGTGTGCGGGCGCGCTCTCGGCCTGCTGACCGTAACACGAATCCGGCGGAAGTAGGGCGGGGGATTTATTGCTCGGCACCTTCCGTCCACGCACCTGCCCTCAGTTGCTTATTCCATAGCGTTTAAACATAACCCAATTATTATAAAAAATGCGAACTATAAACTATGAATCCTATAGCCAAGTAATTCCTCTTTGTTTTTTTTTTACTTGATAGCAGTTAAAGACGAGCTAGTGGCTCTAAGAGACCTATAGAGGTTGAGTATCAATTATTTGCTAGCCACTGCTGGTTCCTTCTAAAGTCTAAACCCTTATACACCAAAGAAACCTGTTAAGTTCCTCTCTACCGGGTGAGTCAAAAAGGATACGCTGGTATCTTTTGCCTACCATCGGTACCCCTGCGGATGTGGCGGCTGGGCTGGTCCCCTACAAATACTACATTGGTTCAACCTGTCAGTGACCGTTGGTATTATGGGGGTACCGGATAACCCCCTTATTTTCTTCCATATGACCACCCTGTCTAAATATTTTGATTGACAATAATTTCGTAAACACTAGAGAAATTGATGATTTTGGCAATGCGTAGGACGGTCACTAAAGGGCGACAGTGATCAAATATGATAAGTCATCGGTAAGGATAACGTTCTGATACAAAATGTGATTCAGATATTTATAAATGAGGATAATGGAAAGTTCTAAGTGCGAGCAATAGTTCACATTCATGTAATATTGCACTTAGTAGGTACTTATCCACCCAGTTATGTGACAGCAACGACGCGTACTCTAGTATTGACTCTTTAAAATTATTGTACCTTACTAACTATCTACATACTGGATACTGTACTGCACTGTATTAGGGGGTAACTCCATGATCCGAAACGAAGTTCGAATGTTCGAACATCGTACATAAAACTATAAGAATGTACCTAGGTACTCCATAACATGTTCTAATTCTCTGCGTACGTCGTAATCATAGACTAAGTACGGAATGAATAATAAGTGTTATAGAGAATATAAATAGTATTGATTTTTAGAAGTGGTAAACTTATAACGTGGATCGAACGTCGAACGTTCCAATATTCGAAATTCGTTTCTGATCATAGAGTAAACACCTGTATCAAGCTCTTTATTGCCCACCGCTGAACTCGGGATTCCTCTACAACCGAGAGTTCGACAGAAGGGCCTAGGCTATAGTCCACTACGCTGGTCTAATGCAAGTTGGTAAACTCCACATCACTCTGCAACAAAGATAAAAGATTCACATTCAGTAGGTCAGGTAAGAAGATAAAAAATATTACCAGGAATCGTAAAACAAGCATGTTAAACTCGGTGATTTTGATAACATTATATATATTTGTAATTTGGTAATGTGAAGTGCAGCGGCCGCAGCGCTGAGCGGCGCTGACCCAGATTGATCGCATGATATTTAACACCAGCACAACCTTACTATGTTTCCTTATTATCATAGATATTGTTCCCACGATATCTTATACATTAAACATTTGATATAAAATTATGTAAAAAACAAGTAAATATGTATTTTGTTCAAGCTCAATAGTATTAACGAAAAATGCTTCGGCTATTACGTATTCTAGGACATAACATGTTATTTTAGGGTATCTGCAATGTTTACTTTATCTTGATATTACATGAGGCCTTAAAGTGTCATTTAATTAAACTTTAATCCTCCAGATGTCATATTAACCTGGGTTTTGGTTACGTACATGGAATTCGTGTGAAATGCTAAGTGTAAAGGTCACGCCACTGTTGAATATGAGTGTTCTGTAACACCAACTCGGGACGATTGAAATAGTATCCGAAAGTATAAAGGCTGATATCGGTAGTGGGCGGGAAGCTGGATGGCGCATCGGCACCCCAGCCCGCGCCGGCGACGGTGGCGCCACCAGCCACGGTGGCGGCCATCGCGCTCTCCATCAGGTCTCGTGGTGAGTGCGATCGCACACCACAACGCATGCCCTCTTACGGCCGGTCTCTATATTCTATCTATCTTTAACTAAAGTTTAACATAGCAACCATTACTATGGCAATACAATTATACATTTCAATAAACAAAGATAGGCATTTATATTCATCTTAACTAGCTAACTACAAATAAATACACCATATCTATATCCCTCTATCTTTGTTTACTGAAATATAAAATTCATCTAAATATGTAACGAAATCTCTTGTTAAAGATAGATAGATTTTAGAAACTGGGCGTTAGTCACCACTAGTTATAGTTGTAGATTACTTAGCATTTTATATCTACACGCATACATATCGTGTTTCAATTTTGTGTTTTGTAGTATAGTGCACACTGATGTATTGTGAACTGTTGTTTTGGATTCGTATCTACAAGCGTTTATACTTGTCAACAATAATTAAAAGCTTCTTAAATGGTTCAAAACTTAGGAATTTTATTTTTAGTGCTTCATATTCGTTTTCACATAAGTACTTATATTTAAAAAACTAGTTTCTGCCCGCAAACATCGTCTGCGTGATAACTTTATTTGAAATTCACTTTATTTCCCATCCCGTCCCGTCCCTTCCCGTTATATTCCGTCCGTCCCGTCTCATTCTCACTCAAGACATGTAATCCAGTCCCATCGCATCCCTTTGAGTATAAAAAAATAAATATATCGGTATAGGTACTATTTTTTTCGGGATAAATAGTACCCTAAGTGTGTTAGCTACATCCATACCAAATTCCATCCAAATCCGTTAAGCCGTCTTTGAGTTCATCGCGCACAACCGCACACACAAACAGACAAATATTCTAAAAATAATTGTTCTGGGTTCAATTACGTTAATACAGACCCCCATATTAGTTTTTCTCAATTATCTTCCATGTACAGACATCGATCGTTTACAATTTTGTTATATTATGTATAGATGTGACATTTTGTGTTTTTTTTAAATATAAAATAGCAATAAATATACAGAGCGTAGACAGAGAATAATTCAGAGCGAATTTATTTCTCTATAAAAAAGTTTATTATCGATTAGTTTTATGCGATAAATAAAGAAACAATAAACTATGTCATGCAAAGCTATTGAACTGAAGTCGATTAGCGTACGGTGCGGTCGATTTAATCCGTACCATATTGAAAGAACAGCTAATAAAATGCATCAATGGTGATTACAACAGCACGCTTAGATAACTAAATAGCGTGCGATGGACTACTGTAGGTGTTAAATGACACAGCACTACAATTTGTTACACTTTGCTGATTGTAGGATATTTCACCTGGTTAGCAACTGCCGTTCACAATGGAAAGTCGTCATAACCCCACGCAAGTTCGTCGCTTTTAGGTGTAAGTAGATATTTATGTCGAAGGGATATGATAATGACAGAGATTTGGTGAATTCCCTTAGTGATTGATCAAATCACGGAGGATGTTAAGATAACAACACGATTTTATCATTTCCCTTATCAAATCGATTGATATTTTGAACAAATGCCGGCACTGGTGATAATCATTCGATGCTGCGTCCGTAGGTATTAGTTCACAGTACCCTAGGTTATAGGTGCAGCTGGGATACCCCCAGTCACCCCCAAACGTCATCACCCTAGGCGCCAACGTGTATATGTCGTAGGAATCATAAACAAAATCATTATAATTATGTATATCTTATCAAATCATTTCCCCGAACCGGTTCTGGTACCATCAAATCACTAGATTAGTAATTTAGAAATGTTTATGGAGGGATATTCGATAGATTGAAAGCAGATTTTATTAATCCGAAATCGCAACAAAATTGTGTTAAGAATAAATATATCCTGTAAAAAACTAGGATAATTATTGCTTACCTTACCTTAAAACAATCTTCGAGGCGTCCCTACTTACACATCCGGTTGCTTACAACCTAATGTAATAAATTTACTGGAATTAAAAAAGCCAATTAAATTTAAAATTAGTAAGTACGCTCTGTTTTTGCAATTACAATGTTCCTTCATGAGTGCCTGCATTGATTGCGGCTTCTTGGTGTTTTTAGACTGATACTAGTTCTCTTTGTTAGTTTTTTGTCTTTTTTGTTACATCACCGTATTGTACGTGTGCGCGGCGGTAATGTTCGTTGCACTCGACTTACCACAAACCTAAATGTCCAAGGAGAATTTGATACTTACTTTGACCAACTGCTTCCTTTAGAAATACGATCCAAATGTAGCCTCAGAAGTCCAAAAAAATCTGTAAGTACTGATGTTGAACATAATCTGTTTTCATCATAATAATATCGTGGTACAATGCTGCTTGGCGGCGTGAAGTAATGAGAAACCAACACACTTACATTAATATTATTATAGACTTTTATGTGTGCGATGTCGAGAATTTAATAAATGTTACTTTCACTGGCATTATTTGGTAATTTACACACTCATCTTACTTCACATGCCCTCAAGCGATCAAAAGATATATCTCACGTGACATAATATGTCACGAATATACATATTATGTATATTCGTTCTTTTTTAAATCGGCCTTTGTTTTTTTTAATCCATATGCCTTCATAGATAACAGACCACATTGTTTGTCGTGATGTATCCGGATGAATGAGAGCAGCCTTCCGCTGGTTACGCCAAAACAGGTCCTTTAGAAAATTAAATGTCGTCAAACGGACCTTCGATATCACGAATAAAACCGACAAGAACTATTTCTAGAGATCGAATGTTTATTTCGATAAATGAAGAGTTAATGGCACCATGTCTCTATACAATGTTTAAAGATGAATGCATCGTGGTGCGTGCGGTACGTTATGGCTTGTAATAAGTCCGTGAGCATGCAAGGCGCGAGGTCCGCGCTATATGGACGAGGGATCACGTGATAGGTCATATTGTTCCGTTGCGATGATACCCGTCCTGAGCATATGAATATCTCTACTGATTTCATAAACCTTACAGAGGCGTTATCTAGAGACAGAACCAGAAAACTATTTGAATTTGAATGAAAATTATTAGTTATATAGCGGTTATTTAACTAATAAATGTTTGGGGTCTAGTTGGTGTCCCAAAATAACATTTTTTTTAGGTTAAAAATCTAAATACTGATCATGTAGTCAATCAGTGGATTAATCCTAAATATACCTGGAAAGCAAATTAAGCGTCACCCGGTTCGCATGCCATATGCTTAAACATTTTAACCAATACCTTCAAATTAATATGTAATTCATGAAGACGTGCGAGTAAGCAGACGTTTCACGCTTCGAAACCAGCGACGCCAATAAATAGCATCGTTTTTGTTCACGCCCAACTCGTAATGTTGGCCCCAACCAAACTCGTCAAACTTAATTACATAAAAAATTGTATTAATAAAAAAAATATTATTGGCCAATATTGGCGCTACATGAACATCCCCAGAAACCGGAAGTATTCCGCCCGTTCTTTGAGGAAATCTCACTTCCTTCGCTGTCTATTGTTATTTGTAACATAAATAATTCATATTTCTGCCCTCCATTATGTAATCATGAAGAGAAATTTAATCATCTTAGTTTATTAACAAAAACATAATAACCTCGTTTATAGCGAATGTAAATTTTGTTGGTCCTAATGTTAATTTCAAACTAATATTCTTAATATCTAAATTAGTTTTTAATTGAAATAACATGCGTTGTAATGTTACCAGAATAGAACACAAAGATTTATTTTTTTTGAAGGCGGTTACTGTTACAAGTAATCGCCTCTTGTTGCTATCCGTGATGCGTCGCGACTCGCGGTGCAGAGGATGTAGTGCAACACTATCTGATTGTGACATCCGTGACACGGTTTTCATTTGTTTTCCAATAGAACAAAACCAATTGTCCAGCCGCGGTATTTAGAACATTAACAAGCGGATATCTACACAAACATAACCTACTTTTTTGTCATAAAAACAATGCACTTTGCTATTGAAATTGTTGCAAATCTACATAAATCCAATAAAAGAACCCAGAGTTCCGCGGTTGTTCATGCATCATGCTAAAACTGCTGGATGGATTTAATATTTTCTGACTAATTATAGTTTTGGCGTTTGTTTATTTGATGTAGTTTTTTTTTAAACTATGCCTTTTATACTCGCTATTAACACACAACTGTGTATAAAAATAAACATTAAAATACTGCAAAATGTGTTAGCGGGTGGATTTTAAGTGATATAATTTTTTTTGTTGTTTACTAATCAGCATGCACCATTTTCACTGTGACTTGCTCGTATTGCATTATTTATAAATAAATTGCTTATAATATAATAACAGCAAAATTTAGTTTTGTTTATAATTTTCGAGAGTCGTCTATAAAAACAAACAACCTTTTGAGCTTTTTAGCGTGGCACTATAATATTTCCTCCGACACATTGGCGATTTTTAATGATCATTCGAACCGGTTTCAAGGTATACCTGATGAGCTACATTTTATTTTATTTTGTTTCAAAGCAGTAATACAATTTCATAGCGGATAATTGCGCTGTTCGTTTAGTAATTACCTATATCCAATATTGTAATCGACGCGCGGTCTATACTAATTTGTATTACTGTACTGATTATTGCAATAAGTCGGTTTAGCAATAATTATATTTTTACCGGTTTAATCGGGAAATAAAGTTTCTATTACAATCAATATACTTCGAAAACGTCTCTCAGTATTTTTAAGTTTGCTTTTAAATTTGCGCTTTGTTACGGTGGAAAGTGAGTAATATTTTTTTGTTTATTCGTATTCATTTTTAAAAAAATATAATATCGTTATGATTAAAAGGCCACTTAGATCCGGGGACCAGCTGAATTTAGCGATCGATACATTGACTTATACTGGTCACTAGTTACATCCTGTGCCCTCCATAGATAAAGGGGGAAGGCATTACAACCAGGCTCGACCTGAATCCATGACATCAGTGGCACTAGCCGCCCTCGCGCACTCTGATACTAATTATTGATTGATTGGCTTGTACCGCTTGTGATAGTCCGATTGTGTTGTCCTCGTTCTAATCACATTATGTCTGACACACGCAGCTCATACTGAGAGAAAGGAGCTGGGAGGTTTGTATACATTTATTTAAATCGCAGATGATTAAGGAGTTATAAACGAAAGAATGTTTGTGAGCCGCAAATATTTGCTACGGGTTTGCCGTTTGGGTGTTGTGATTTATGAGAGTAAAAAGGATCTAGCAGTTTCCGATACTTGCGGCACAAGGCCTGTAATCTTATTGAGTTGTCAGGAGTAAACACTTTGGGAGCTATTATTATATTCGATAGTTGGTATGCATAAACTATACATGGTAACTTATGATGAGTGATTGTGTTGCAGCTATCCAGGACAGCAGGTGCTACCTGATGAATGGCGGCGCGGTGGAGAGCTTCTTCATCAGCGAAGACACACCAGTCGGCAGTATCATAGGTATTATACATCAAAAGAATATGCTAGGGCCTCGCTCATATCCGATAGTCAACCTGGGTAGGTGACTCGTCATTATGAAAATATTATTTTTTAGAAATTATTTTGAAGACAGTGATAACCAGGCATTAAGAGACTTCATACCTATTTTTTCAAGGCATCATTTCATAGAATTCAATGAATTTAATTGGCGTGATGTGTGTGGCAGGCACGTTGAGCGTGAACGGTGATCCGCGCGAGGAGGGCGGCGACATCTCGCTGCGGCTGCAGGAGCGCGGCGCGGCGGTGGGCATCGCGCCCGGCTCCAAGAACATGACGCTGCTGCGCGCGCTCGACCGCGAGGAGAAGCTCGGCCCCTCCAACGTGTACGTCAACGTGCGCTGCGACCGCCGCCGCACCACCGACCCCGTCAGTCACATTTTATATCCTTTTTTGTCGTTTTGGCAGTACTTGAAAGAAATATTTATTGGTGGAATAAGATCATAGTTCCATTTTACTAGCGTACCATAGAGCTGAACAATGTGTTTAATCCACAGTGAATATAGTATGTGTAAGTGTGTGTTTGTATGTGTACGGGCAGAGCTTCGTGATCCCGGTGTCGGTGCGCGTGTGGGACGTGAACGACAACGCGCCACAGTGGAGCAGCAGCGCGTACAGCGCGCGCGTGTCGGAGCTGGCGGCCGTGGGCACGCGCCTCGCGCCGCTGCTGCGCGCCGCCGACGCCGACCAGCCCGGCCCGCACGCCACCATACACTACTCCGTGCTGCCCGGCCCGCACAGCGTGAGTCCCACGCACCACCACCACCCACACACACTCGGACACATACCAGCTACATATCACCTTGTTGTACATAATATGCAAAGGTCTTGAGAATTTAAAAAGAAAGAAAACGTGGGTCTAATATCTATAGCTTGACGATACGGTAGCGAGAAAAAATACTTATATAATTTTTACTAAGTTAAAAATGAGCATGTCGTATCGTTCGCAGGAGTACGTGGGGTTCGTGAACGAGCTGGACAGCGCGCTGGTGGTGAAGAAGCCGCTGGACTTCGAGACGCTGCGCAACTTCACGGTGACGCTGCGCGCGCAGGACCAGGGCTCGCCGCCGCGACACAACGACACCACGCTCGCCGTCACCGTGCTCGACGCCGACGACCACAACCCGCGCTTCTCGCACGACCACTACTCCGCGCTGCTGCCCAGCGACGCCACGGAGGTGTGCCACGCACTCTCAAACTATACTTACACTTATACAGCTTATATGGTTGTAGGCGGTAGCCTCACTTTACCACTTGATATTGTAACAATTGTTGGTCGCATACTGCTGAGCAAGCCTCTCCTCTACAATCCTGTTACTGTGGGTTGACGGACTTCACATACTAGAGCAATTCTAGTAAAAAGCTTACTATATGATATCTGTTCAGGTTTCTTCACGTAATTTTCAGAACTTGACTAACAGGCCTAACTTCTCCTCTCGCTGCACTGATTTTCCACGTGCCTAATATTGTAGTTGAATTCTTGAACGGTAGTGTGTGTTTGTTCCAGGGCACGGTGCTGGTGACGTCGCCGGGTCCGGTGTCCGCGGCGGACCAGGACCTGGGCATCAACGCGCCGCTGCACTACAGCGCCGGCGCCGACACGCAGCGCCTCGTGTCCGTGCAGCGCGACACCGGCCGCCTCGCCGCCACGCGCCAGCTGCTGCGCGCGCAGCTACCCGTCACCATCGTCATCAAGGTCGGTGCGAGGCGACCATTAATAGTACTAATAAAGTGGTACGACTACCTCACAAAATCAACATGAAGTGGTATTATTGCGCTTCATTTAAGTAATGGATCAGATTCCTGGAGGTCGGAATTGAGCTTAAGGATTTTGAGTCCTTATATCCTTGAATATCTATCCTGAGAGAGGTAAGTCACTCAAGTGGTATAACTGGAAGCAAAACGTGTGTGTGTGCAGGCGACGCAGGTGGACAACGCGGACCGGTACGCGCTGGCGACGGTGAGCATCTCGCGCGCGCCCGCGGCCGCGACGCCCAGCACGGATACCAGCAGCACCAGCAGCACCAGCAGCACTAGCGGCAGCGGCGGCGAGGAGGCCGGCGAGGAGGGCGGCGGCGTGCGGTTCAGCGCGCGCGCCTACAGCGCCGCCGTGAGCGAGGCCGCGCCGCCCGGCACCGCGCTGCTGCTGCTGGCCACGCGCCCGCCCGCGCACGCGCCGCGCCAGGTACACGCGCCACCACTCGACACCACACACACCACACAACGACCTGCATCCTGCACTGGGCTTACTGTGCTCCAAAATTACTATAATGAGACAGTACGCACTCACCTTACAGGGTTTTATTATTACTAACGACAACTAGTGTAACAATATCAAATTCTCGTAGCACTGAATATGGTAATAACACTTCAATTTATACAAACACCCAAAATATGAAACTTGTGCCGTTCCTATTTATCACTAAAAAATGTCTTCATACATAACCATCTTAAACCTGACAACTTGCATTAGAGTAATGGAACTTTAGTTTATATGCAGTAATCTTCGACCAAATATATGTATACTATTTGATCGAAGACGAAAGCAGTCGTGGCTGGCAGACAATTGTTGTAATATTTGAAGTGAAACTTCTTTATCGGGGTTGGAAAATTTTTTGCGTTACGCGCCATCTTTATTTCTAAGTCACATTTTTGCGTTACGCGCCATCTTTATTTATTTAGTAAATTAGTAATACTTAGTAGTAATCCTGTGTATTGTAACTGTATTTAGTACGAATCCCACACTTGGACATAATCATCCCACATTTGGACATAATACAGTGTATACCATTAGAACACATTCTGTACCCACTTCAGTAAGCCACACCCCCAACCGTTTCCAAGCCCCACCCAAAATTTTAAGTCCCACCCACTTTTTTGAAATTTGATCCTTACCCCCACTCTGGCCTTCCCCCACCCAAAATCCAAAACAGTGCCCAATAGCCTCCCCACGAAACCTCCCCCCCCCGCTTACCCCACCCCTAAAAATTTTACCTCACCCCCCCTATTCCTATCTCCGCCAATATCCATCGTAGACCCATCGACCCTGGGTTCATTAGAACCGGCTCGGTGAGTCCTACAATCCTGCCCCAACAGAATTCCCGAATTCCCCCTCCACAACTTTCCCCACCCAAAAATATTTTAAGGTGCCCAATAGCCCCCCCACGAAACCTAACACCCCAACCCCCCCCCCGCCCCTACCCCCACCTAAAAATTTTACCTCACCCCCCCTAAACCTATCTCGGCCAATAAAGGTCGTGGACCCAACCCACCGAGCTTGGTATCCTCGGGACCGTCTCGGTGAGGGCTACAAATTGGCCCCGATAGAAATCCCAAATTCCCTCAAAAATTTCCCCCCTCCTAAACTTAAACTTTATTTAATTTTGCTTTATTTTACCAATTCTGTAAATTTGTAAATAGTAGATCATTTTTCGAAAAATGATGTCATAAAGAAGTTTCACTTCTTACGTGTGTACACTAATACACACACACATTTTTTTTAAGTTAAGTTATTAAAAGCTGGGGTTAACATGCGTAATGCAGTGCTGTGCTGTGCTAAGTTCCAAACGAAGCTGCTGTTTATGACCAGTAGGCTAATTCACGTAATTTATTGACGCGGCGATCAAGTTTCGATGCAGTTTCGATTAGGTTTACGTCTTAATTGTTTAGCTGCGCGTAAGATATGCTTAAACTGCGCATGTGCTGCACGTTGGTGGGACTAAATTGTCATTGGAGACGTCAAATGAATAGGTAAATACCAATCAGGTTGCGATCTGAATCACGCATGTTTATAACGCGCAGCCGTAGAATACGCTAAAGCGCTCACGTGACGCGAACTTGACGCGAGCGTATCCGACAGCGGTTGTTTAAATTACGAGAATACAAGGGCTGTTTTGATCGAAACTTAACTGCAACTGAACTTATTTAATTACGTGAATTGGCCTACAGGCATCGTCCCACCATTGCCGCTTATATTAAAAACCCTACTTATACTGTGCAGAACCCGCTGCAGTTCTACGTGTCGGACCGCAGCTTCCTGGAGAAGTTCGCCATCAACAGCGCGGGCGAGGTCATCCTGCGCCGCGCCCTCGACTACGAGACCGCCACCAGCTACTACTACCAGGTTATGGTCACCGACTCCGTCACGGTGAGCAGGTCTTCCTTCCATTACAATTAGTTATTGATAACAATTAAACACCTACCAAATATCTGCAGGGTTTTTTCGCGATATGTTGTCCAAAGTTTTTACACTCGTGTCCTTTCTGTGTTGCTAATACTGTAGCCTGTACTAACTAGATTGTGTGACAACTCATACGAATTTGGACAACTCAATGGCGGGAAATATGTAACAAATAGCCTACACTTGTTTGTTTCCACAGAACGACACGGCGACAATCAACATAACCGTGCTGAACGAGAACGAGTGGGAGCCTCGCTTCCGCTACCCGCAGTACTCGTTCCGCGCGCGCGGCGCGGGGCGCGGCGAGGGGCGCGGGGAGCGCGGGGAGCGGCGCGCCGGCCTGCTCGCGCTCGGCCGCCTCGAGGCGCACGACGGCGACGCCGGCGACGCCGTCTCCCTCGCGCTGCACGGCCCCGCCGCCAGGTGCCGCCACTGCCACTCGCACTCGCCGCACCCACGCTGTTCCTACTCTATTGTTACAATCCTTCCTTTCTCACTTCCAGTATGTTTTATCTGAACGATGATGGCGACCTGTTTCTGCGCGAAGAAGTGCTGCCGACGTTAAACACGTCAGTCGTCCACGTGATAGCCACCGCCTATGATTCCGGATCGCCTCCTAAACAGGTATTCCATTCGCTTGAGTCAACTTTCAATTATCGGCCATGCCGTGGTGTCAATGACATGCCGTCATTTTGTTGCAAAATAATATCTGGACTTGTGTGTGGAATGGTGTGCAGTCGTCGGTGCCGGTGCTGGTGCACGTGGAGGCGGCGGCGCGCGGCGTGTCGGCGCTCACGGCCGGCGCCGCCGCCGCGCTGGCGCTGCTCGCGCTCCTGGCGCTGCTCGCCGCCGCGCTCTGCCTCTACGTGTACGTACTCGCGCACGCCGCCGCCCCGCCGGATGTTATATCTGTATTCTGTTATTCTTAAATGTGCAAATTAGGAATAATGTGTGTGTGTGCAGCAAGCGCACCAAGCCGGCGTCGGTGTCGCACACGAAGGCCCCGGCGCCGCCGCTCGACAAGTGCGGCGCGCCGGCCCGCGCGTCCCCCGCGCGCGCCGCCCCCGCGCCCGCGCCGCCCGCGCCCCCCGCGCCCGCCCCGCCCGGCGGCTCGGGCTCGCTGCTCAGCGTGAGCGCCGGCGCCAGCACCATCCTCGCCAACTCCACCAGCAGCCTCGACCGCGCCGGCGCCGCGCAGCCTGACGGTACGCGCGCCGCACGCCGCCGCCATCGCCACGACGCACTGCAGGCAGCTGCGCACCGCGAGCTTAAGCGATACTAAATGTTGATAAATAGTTTTTAAGATACAAGCACTGAGCACTGGCACCGGTCCCCAGGTGTGGGCGCGGGTGAGGGCGGCGCGGGCGCGGCGCTGATGAGCGACCACCTGCAGGCGGGCGCGGGTCGCTCGGGCGTGGCGTGGCCGTCGCGCACCATCCCCGCGCGCATCAAGAAACTCAGCTGGGACGACCAGGTCACACGCACGCCGCGTCTAACCACTCCTTTACCTCTCAACTCCAGCCTCCACTTTAACCTAACCCTAACACGTACCCGTCTTCTGCGTTCTCGCATACGTTAACGAACATACTTTACACCTGTATCCCCGATGGTGGAGGCAAAGGTACCGCTCAAGGCTGTTTCTGTCCTCAATTTGCAAAGCATATTGAGCATCCGCTCTAAATGTGACAAGAGTCAAGCACCATGACATTAATAAATTTAACCCTAACATATAACTTGAGACCAACTGTCCGCCCAAAACATAGCTGCTGTTACATTATAGTGATTAAGTTTAATTTAAAACCCATGAAACATATTATTGCAGCTGCGGATTAAATTAATATATAAGTTGTGACGTTGCAGGGCAGTGGGGGAGAGAACCCGGTGCACGACGCCACCAACACCGCCGTGGCAGAACACATGAACCTCACCGTGTACTTCTGACCAGCGACGAAGCCACAGATAACCAAATATCTGCTGACACAATAGCTCATCCAAAGCGTCCAGTCGATATAGAAATGTACCCCGTAGTTAACGCCAATGTGTTGCCAAAAACAAATAGCCCAGCACTTGTAAATAAACACACAACTATCCATGAAGCTCCACATTCAACCAAACTAGAACGTATGTTGAAGACAAGGTATGCTGTACCTAACGTTACCGATCGAGTTAGATCATCAGTTCAAGCTGCTTTACAAGAAATCCAAAATATTGAACTAGATCATCTTAGTCGTGTATCTGATCATATCACTACACTTCACAATTATACATTCAACTCTTCCAATATCGCTAATAATTCTGCACCAAGTTGTTCGTACAGTGTTGTTAATATGATATATGGGTTACCTGCAACATCTTTTACGTCTGCTGAAAACGCTACATCTGGCATACTATGTCCAAACTTATTACCAAATAATATATCTAATACATCATCTATAAAAAACAATTCGGCTGTCATAATGTGTCCACCAACAACAGGAAGCATAGCATCTGCTACCTCAAAATCAGCATTAAACAATGTCGAATCATCGCATTCATCATCTGGTTTTCAAGCAAGTTCAACCATAACTTTGCCAAAATTCACTGCAAGTTCGTGTATGTCATCTACAGAATTCTCTTCAAGTACCACAATATCGTTACCGGTGTCACATGGGACCAATTTTACCTACTCGCAGCCTCTGAATACTTTTACCCCGACGTCAACTCCTGATGATGCACTGGCTTCGTGGTCTCTGAGGCCCACTGGTCCCCCGTCATACGCTACAATAGACCCTCGCAAATTGCAAAAGTCGCACGTCACGCCTGCTGTATTAGCTAGGGGACCAGATCATAGAATAAGATCATGAGACAACTAATGGAAAGGCTATTAGTGTCTGATACCCACGGCATACATATATCTGGAATTTACCTGAGGGGTCAGGACAACGTTTTGACTTTTGAGTGTACTTTTTCATTCACATGTTTTGCACTACATAAGGACTGGCAACGCTTTTATAATTCTCCAGGTAGACAGTGTTTGTACACGGGCGAGAATGTTCGCGTTCCATATAATAAGCCAAATCATCTTTATAATGTTTGTAGTTTTAAAAATAATCTGGCATAACGAACACATATTTAATTAGGTATTTAATCGCAACAGAGGGCCTGGCAGAATTGATTATAAAACAGGGAGCTATACCCTTGCTATGCTAATTTGCTAGTTGTTTCTAAACAGGCACTGTACATTTTGATATAATATGTTTCCCTCGTTTGGCTATAAATCTCGCTCCTAATTAAATGTGGTAGTATGCAATTATCTAACCACTATGGTCCTAGCAGATTGATGAGGAAAATTATTGCATGTGCTCTAAGTATCAAGCTCAAAACAAGGAAAGTATTAGGCAAGTCGGTATATTTGTAACGTCAATCCCCAATTGATAATATTATTAACATATAATGCTTTTTAACAATTTTGCCATTCAGTAGAGTCAAATAACTTGGTTGAGCCAAATATAAAATTAATATAAATTTTTCACCTAAATCTTTACGTGAATAGGTACATCAAATACCTATGTGAAAATATGTAAGTACACATTTTTGAAGTCAAAAAGGTAGGTAATTTTTTCAAATTCTCTATAAACGATATATTAAAGAATATGTTATTATTATTCAATTTTTCGTTGTTATAATCGGTTAAAGGCCATTATAAAGTCTGTCAACAATGCCCAAAGATAAAAATCATCGAAAGTAAAAATATTGTATTCGTTGGAAACTGTAACAATACATTATTTACATCAAACTTATGTCGGTTTTAATTGAAAGTATCAAAATACAAAATAATATGAAAAACCAAGATGTTAAAATAAATTGAAGACGGTTGAAGGAGACGTGAGTCATATTGATGTAAGTCATAATTACCTTTGCCTAAACATAGACGATAGGTCTGTTAGTAGGAAATGGTTTCGCGCCAAAACTTGTAAGTTATAACCTTAAACCTAGAGGCTAGAAGTACCTAGCTTATTAGCTGCTTCACGTGACACTCAAGTGTGAAGTGCCTATGAACTTTCCAATAATAATACTCGTAACGTTAAGGCACAGGTTAAGGTGATTAAATACAGCGCAGTGTCCAAGTTTGAGTTTCTATAACATTGTTATTTTATAAGTATTGTGTAAAACTTGGTGCAGTCCTTCTCGCTTTATAACGATGTGTCTCACGATGGTAAAGTATAACTTTACGAATCAATTGCAAACGAAACGCGCTCAATCCTACATGACATTGGATGATTGGACTGGTCATATCGGATATAATATAAAGGTAGGTTCACTGTTCCCATATTAAGTAATCATAGAACTCACTATGTTAACTGTATTTTATGCGCAAAGGGGTGCATTGGATTCAATTTGAATCAACTCATGTTGGCGAGATACATACATGAATGCAAATCAGGGCAAAGTGTAGTTCCAGCTTGAGCCATAAACGTTTTAATGTTTATTACTTCTATGCTTATTTGAGTGTAGTTGAGTTGATTGTGATGTGTAGTTTGGATATAAATATGAGATGAATTTAGATTTTATACAAAAAATTACGTGTCGTCTCAAATTATTGCAGAAATGTAGGATTTTATCGTGTGTATCCTTAAATATAAATGGAAATTGGAAAGGAACCTCACATACATTATTCGCTTAACAAATCAGTTGAGAAACGGAACGCTTGTACACATGGTTCGATTCCAGCACCGAGATTACAACCACAAGTACCTATGTATTTGTTTCGGGTCTGGATGTTTGTGAGAACGAAAAGTCACTCGTAGTTTTTGATACCCACGCGACTTGTATCGTAGTATAATCTCTTGTATGTGACTATTGATTGTATTTATTTAAAGAATAGAATTGGTTTATGGATTTTTATCGGTTGCTTGCTAGTCGTCAGTTTGAATTATTTTATATTATCCTTTCTTAGCGGCGTCGCAGAAACACAAAAGTTAACCCTTAAGGTATGTTGTTGTCTGTTATAAACAAGTTATAAGTATCGATTATAAGCATCTCTTTAAGTTTAGGATTTGAGACGCACGCGATAAAATCTGGCACACCAAGTACTAGGTACCTACATACTGTAACTGTACAATATACTGTAATGTAATGATTGTTGTAATGATGTAATATTTATTAGCTAAAGTTAAGGTGATCATACGAATTGTTATTATAATGTTTTGTTAATATGGTTATGTTTTTTATTTAGATTTTCTTCCTTTAATCATGATATTTAACTACCTAATAATAAATAACCAAGTACTTTTGGATAATATATCACCAAGGTATTAAGAGTAGGTATCATTGATTTACAATTGATATCGATGGTAGGTATAGAAATGATTCAGCTGGAATGGGTAGGCTCGTTCGGTAAGGTAGGTACCACTGTCTCACAGGAGACCGACGTGAAGCGACAACTTTGCTGTCACGATTCGTTCGGAGAGTGAGGTTGCTGGATGTCAAATTCTTCTTTCCTCTTTCCATCCTTTTTCCTTCCCGCTCCCCTCCCAATTTGATGGCCCGGTAACATATCCATGATCCAAGCGCTGTGGATGCTCATGGGCGGCAGTGATCACTTACCATTAAGTGATTTGTTTGCTCGATTGCCGGACATAAAATAATAATAAAAACTTAAGGACCATTTTAAACCAAACCTATCCCTGTTAAGTGCCTTTTCCAAACTACTCGAATAACTAATAAACAAACGACTTAAAAACTTCTTTGAGCCTAATCATTTACTATCGCATAGGCAGTGGGCCTTCACTATCCTCATGTTGCGGCTTTGAACCTATGCAACGGAACAAAGAAATTAAGTACCTGGGTTTAATAAATATTGACTAACATTTGAACCACATATACGTACTTTAAGGCGTAGAATCCGCAAGGTTATTGGCATTATGAAAATCTTCAATGGTTTAGATTTTGCAAACAACATTGCATCCTTTGTTTCAACCCCTTCAAGCCTTTATTTCGCAACAAAAGCTAGCCTTTCCCAAGCCCTAATGACAACTGTCTAGTCTATCTCTGTACCAAATTTCATCAAAATCGGTTTAGCAGTTTATGCGTGAAAGCAAAGTGGACAGGCAGAAACAGCTACTTTCGCATTTATCATATTAGTAAGGACTTTCGCATTTATAATATTAGTAAGGATAAGTAAGCGACTGCGAATGTTCAAATAAAATTAATAATTTGTCACGAATCTATCATATAACTTCTTTGGACTTCTATTATCTTCACTTATATTTTTACGGATTTCTTTTTGAATAGTTATTAGGTCCAGTACAACCTGCACTAGGCCAGCGTGGTGGACTATATGGCCTAACCCCTCTAAATCGGACTTATATGGGCTGATACATACATAGCTACAGTTAGTCTAGTACGGGATACTGATAACAGCAGTTTGGATATTGCCGGTAATTGTAATGATAACATTTACAGTCTCTTCCACCGTTCTTCAAAATTACTTAATAAATAGCATTAACATGCGACCGAAATCTACTTTCATAATAATTAGGCTACGGTCAAAAATACTGTTTTTTTCCTTTATTCATAGCTCTACTATTTTCTTAATTCTTCGCAAGATATGAACATGACGTAAGTTATTAACTTTACATTATTCAATTGGAACACTATTGAGTTGGGAAAATAAAACTCTATTAACCATTACAGATTCTTTTACTTAAAAAATGATGTTTCTGTGTTTTAAATTAGTTAAATGTATTATATATTAGTCGATTATGGTTATTATTTGCCATGTATATTGTAGATATTAGTTTAGACAATTTTTCGCTACAATCTGTACAAGAATTTTAATAGATATTTAAGAAAGTCTTTGCTCAGGCACAAGAAGCCGACTGCTGAATACAGACCTCTCAAGTATCTCTACAGCGATTGGTTGCAACTTGCAAGAGGCCGGCATATTCTTTCTGTGAGTGAATATAACTTTAGTCCACCTTTTTCTGTTCATTGTAAGTTTAATCACAATTTAGTTTATGGGACACCTGTAGAAACAAAAATACAGTGTTTACACTAAGATTTAAAAACATTAAAATAAAAAAGGACTCTAGTCTACCTTAATGGTTAGAACCATCTTACACAACATCCTGTGTCCATTAAATCTTCTACATTCACTGCGATATGCTTGTATAAATTGTTCGTTACTGCTGTGAGAGTATTTATTAGAACGCGGAGAGCAAAATAACTCGTCGATTTTGGATGCGTCGAATTTCCTTATACAATTTAGTATTTCACATATGAGGTGGTCATATTGCTTTGAAAGTATAATCTTATTGAAAAAAGTACCTTTTTTTATACACCTTATTAATTTCGTAAAAGTAGTTTCGTCGACAGTGGTGATAAGGGCATTTATCAAATATTCAGTGGAATACAGTAACCCATGGTTAGCAACCATGTCTAATGCTGTAGACGCAAGTATCACGGAGTCATCATATGCATCATCAGGTTTCTCCGCTTCATTTTGCATCATCAGTGTTTCAAATATATAGGTCCTAACGTAAGGTGTACTCATTGCTGCTAAAAACTTAGAATCGAATTTGAATTTAAGATCCAACATGTTTAAAATACCATCACCACCCCATTTGATCATATTCTTCAGTATATAATCTATCATACTCTCTTGCTTCTGATGTTCGCCAGATTTTAATAAATCAGTAATATATTCGACTGCAAAGTACTCAGCGAATGTGTAATGCACAAATCGGGGTTCACCGTCCACTATCCTGTCGACAAATCCCGTTTTATCTTCAGCTATTTCCATTCCTTTTATTATACTTTTAATCTCTTCGATTTCTTCATCTGTGAACACTGTTTTAGAACACACAGTGTAAAATGCCAGTTTTTTGTGTTTATTCAAAAACTCTTTCTCCTCTTTGTCATATGTCATTTTCACGTCGGGATTGTATAAGTCCATTTGGTTCTTTTCTTCGAATCGTATGGTCTTCAGTTTCATTTCGATGAAACGCTCGTAAAAAGCGAAGGCATTTGTGTCTAAATCCCATAGTTTTATAAGCTCATCAGGATCGGTAAGCGTAGTGTTTTTTATTTGATCCTGGAAGTAGTGGATGGCAATATACACATGTAGAGGTACACCCGACAAGGTTGTGGCTCTCTTTGAAACCTCAAACTTGTTCACGTATTTCCGCCACGCAGAAAGATTGCTCGCTTCCCTATTCCAATCTTGAACGTATTTTAATTTATCTTCAGTAACGTGCAACCGTTTTATTTCATTCTTAAAATATTCCATCGCAGCTACGTAAATGCTATGTAATGGTATGTTTACAAGTCTTACGTCTTTTACGTCGGCATCGTCATATAAATAAAATTGTTTCATGTACTCAAAGAATCCATTAATATTTATTAGCTGTTGGGACGTTAATTCGTTCAAATTCAAATTTTGCCTGATGTATTTGTCCAGAAATAAACGAATCTCTGTAAAATAAAACGGTTGCAGTGTATAAGACTCGCCGAATTCTGTCTCTAATCTCTCTCTTAACTCGTTGTAAGGGCGGCTAGTGATCCAAACACTTTGCACATGGCGGCCCTGTTCTTCTTCATCACTAGTCGAGTCGTGCACAGGACATCGCCGAGTGAGATATTTTAATAGTTCGATTACTTCTAATATGTAATGTGGACAGATTTCGTCAAAACCGTCTAGCAGAAAAATAATGCGCCTTTCTTTAAAACAGTGTAAAAAAGTGTCCAATTCAAAAGCTGATAGGAAGTTAACTTCTGCGTCATTAACGATTTTAATTTCATCATTAACTATTTCCAATTTTACGTTCAGATCGTTCATGTAAATCTTTCCTCTTGCCGATGTTCTAGTAAGCACAACCTTACACAAAAATTTCAAAGCTTCTATACTGTCCACTTTCACTTTATTCTTTTGCCAGGCATAAAATTGTTTTGTATGATCTATAAGATTTATTCTTTGTATCCATATTCCTGGATAACGCTTTTTTGTCTCAAGAGACAAATGAGTTAGTAACGTAGACTTTCCCATACCGGGAGCGTCTAAAATTAGTATAATATCGTACGTCTTTTTATGTTGTTTCGTTTTGAATACACGATGGTGATCGATGAGCGTCGTGGGTGAAAACTTTTTAGGCGATTCTAAAGAAATATTTTCATCGGATGAATGGGATAACAAATCGTCCGTATCCTCTTCTGAATCATCATATTTTTCGTTAAGTTGTAACGATCGCGGCACGTAATAATGTTTGATTTCTTTGTAAGCCGATAGCTCCAATGTCATTCCCAACGTTATAGTTTCGTTGTTAATTATTTTATGCAGTATTTTTGAATTAATCAAGTGTTTTGCGCTATTGTCGAATACTTTATCAAATGTCACTTCGATGCCCTGATATACGAAATGAGTTTGGAGAACTTTGTTTTGTGACTCGTCTGTTAGATCACTTAAGTTGATTCTTTCATCTCTCAAGCATAAGCATTTTTCTGTTGGATCGTAGTTACTGGTTACTAGTATTATTTTTTTAATATTATGGATGCCAAGAAAATCTTTAATGTTATATTTAGACATATTATTAGAGATTATAACCACTGTGCTAATTTCAGTGGCACTAAGCTCGGCAGTAATAATTTCTAGATACTTGAAAAACATTTTAGACACGTAATCGATGTCAATAAATGTGCAATCATCGGTTCCTTTAAAATATTGCTTCAACTTGTGACAAGTCAGAACAAGAACGTTTGTATAAATAACAATTAATTTTGCACTGTTCGTCTCACTGCTAAATGCCGACAAAACATCAGTCATAGCTTCTTTTTTAAATTCTAACGCAGAGTTGTCCATTTCCTTTAAGTAAGTGAAACTTAAGAAGGCTAGTAGTCCGTTATTTCTGTAATCAAGAAATATTTTCTCAAATGTAGGCATTTTCCGCGTAAGATAATATGCTGTTTCCTCAATCATCCACCAACTCTGTATTTCGTTGTGTAATTTAAGAAACAATGCGTTGGATTTAATGCGAGATTCGGATTTGCTGAGACCTCCGCCGCAATGGTGCGTTTGAAGTTCTTTAGTTACGATATCCTCCAATTGTTCTTCTTTTGCTTGGTGTGTGTAAAAATAAAGATTGTCTAAAAAGTCTCTCGCTAACCGTTTCTCATATACAGTAGGTTGAAAGGACAGTCTTGGAAAATCGTCAATTTCTATAATAAATCTATATTTTTCTAGGTTTTCAAGCCTATCTTTTAACAAGACCTGGAACTGCTTAGCGATTTCCCCTAATTCTTCGATTTTTGGGTTGAATTTCAACGTATTTTTGTTATCTGCCACAAACAGGTTGCCAACGGCGCCTGCGATGCCGCCGTTTATTGCTAGAACACCCGCCTCTAAGTGTTTATCTGGCGCATACATTCCTTTTCGAATAACCACATTACCTTCAATGTCAGCCGTCTCCATTATTACATCGCATATTTTCTCACATAAGTACTGTAATCTTTTAACTGTTTTCTTCTTGTTTATTGTCATGTCAATATTGCCAAATGTAGCAGGTACGTCAAAAGTTAAAGACTTAAGTTTCGTCGACCCAGCCATCTCAAAAGCTTCGTTAACTATACATTGAGGTAATTTTATAGGTTCTAATAAATGTTCATATTTAACATTCCTGTTCGCTGCTTCTTTCGTCAATTTTAGTGTGTTAGTGTTGCTGTCGTAAATTAGGACATTGCCTATTAGTTCGGAAATTGTTTCAGCCTGAGGTTGAAATGAAATCTTTAATAACGAAACGTTAATATCTGTATCACTTAATTGTTTACTTTTTATAGCTTCTGCGTAAAGAGCCTCTCTTAGTATAATCAGTAATTCTTCATTTGATGAGAAGAATTCATCACGGAAGGTCCCTTTGCGACGTCCTTCTGAATTAATTTCTGTTAAATCAAGAACCTTTCGCGCGAGGACTACGTGGTAACTGCGGATGTCTGCATCGATTAGCATAGCATCACATTTGTCGTCTTGTATCAGTTTATATAGTTTTTTTCCCAATTTTTTTATATATTCGACCATTAATACTTTAGTTAAAGTATCTATGTGTTGTTCTTCATATGCAATTTGGAATATATTACTTTCATTGCCCGTCCCTAACAAATTGGCCACAACATTTTCTGTGTCTACTCCCTTACGTGAATATTCCATGTCATCTTTTAGTGTCGTGTATAAAACATAATAAGGTGTAAAGTCTTCATACTTGCCACAAAATAGTTTATTATCGGAAGAAAGCTTAAAGTTCTCTCGTATTTTTCTATAACTGCTAAAATATTTAAGTAAGCTAAAATCACTATTTTTTCGCCACAGATCCTGAAGTTCCAATCTCCCTTTGTCAACTTCCTGCTTGTGTTTGGCTTGAAAAAATATAATACAATCAACATTCGCAGTTTGAAATCGCATACACAAGTCGTCCATATCTCCAATTTCGGCTACATTGGTGCCTAGAAGAAATTCCGTCATTTGTTGACATCTTAAAGCTCTCAAATAGACCATTGTCAATAATTTTGACTCGTACAGTTGTCCGCGAATACCTGCTGTTCCCACACGTTTTTTATATGGATACACTAAATTTTCCCTAAGTGTTTCGACACCTCCAGGTTTAATCGTGTCAAGTTCCTTTCCGGTTCCTTCTAAACAGGCTTGAAGGATTTTGGCAATAGCCGACCGGTCTGGTAGGTCTTTAGCTAAGTCAAAAGCTGTTTTTCCTGCATCGTTTGTGATGTTAGCCTTTGCACCATGTGTTAGAAGTAAGTTTACTATATCACGCTCATCTCTTATTACTGCTATGTGAAGCGGGGTGTTGTTGGCATCAATAACAAACTTTACATTGACGTCTGCGCCATTACTAATACAATTTATTATGTTCGTTTTCTTGACGTTTATGGCTGATTCTTCCGCCAAAGCTATGTAAAATTTAGCATCTGTTAGTTGTTTATTGGTTCTGTTATCCATGGCAGTATATTTATGTGAAATCTCTTGCGAAGTATTTGTATCACTTTAAACGATGATGTTTCCGGGGCATGTCAATCTGTAAACAAAAGTTAACCACTTAGGTAATCTACATTTAATTATTTAAAGCAAACCGACGTTTTACTGTAAGGTTTATGTAAACACTAGTGGTAGGATATTCTTATACGCCTGGTAGTTTATTTTACGATAATTTTTATTCTAATGAGACATCCACTATTGCAAATGACACTTTATCTATTATGTATTAAACAGTGCACGCAAGTTCACTTGGCACTTAGATAATATGGCGTAACTGTACTCCTAACAGTTGTTGACAATTTATTAATGAATTATTAGCAAAGTTAAAAGACGAATGTATTAAAAACGGCTCGATTTTTCCTTGACAGCCTCCATGGCGCAGTTGGTTGGACGCCGGCTGTGAAAAAGAGGCCGCGGGCTCAATCCCCGCACCGAGAAGAATATTTGTGTGACTCACAAATATTAATTCGGCTCTGGGTGTTTGTGAGACCGAAAAGTCTCTCGTAGTTTCGATACCTGCGATACAAAACTTATTAGATCTTAATGTGAGGTTAGAACTACGTACTTGACTGTTGGGTGTATTAATTAATTATTATTATTTATGCATGTTTATCGATTATGCGTATACAACATGTGAGTTTGAATAGTCACAACACTATGGTAAAAGATCTTACCAGGTCACTTTGTAATAGGCCATGAACGCAATATAAAAGTCAATTGTAGGTATATTACGATATCTTCAAACTTTAATAAAATGTAATTTTGCCAGCATACCTACTTAACATACATAAACTCATGCCTTTATCCCCGAAGGGATAGGCAGAGGCGCCACTAGGACACCCACATTTCGATTTGCATGTTCCGTCCCACGATGTGAATATAACCAACCATAACCAATATAACCATCTGCATATAACCAACTACTATAAATAAAATAAAATCCTCCATTTATATGGAGGTCAATTATATCAAGGTGTCAAATAACTGGGTGCAATACACAGATTAGCTCCAAGTGTAATACTCATATCTGTGTATCACGGTACATGTAGATCTGTGGCGGTAGCAACTCACCAACTTAGATTTACGTTTTATATTTATTTATAATTTTAACTTTATTAAACATGTATTTTTACTTATAGAAATGACTGTAGATGTTTAAAGTTTTAAAACATCTAAGAGTACAAATAAGAAAGGTCAGGGTGGTGGTGAACAATGACTCATAAATTTATCAGTTCATTTGAACGATACGAACAGGAAAGGTACAATAAGGCCCGTAATATTATCACTCAAATAACGCAACTATTTCTACATTATCGGTAAATCAACCACTGGAAAAAATGTCTTTTGTGTTCTCCAAATGTTTTCGAATCGCAGAATTTAATTCTACAACTATCCATTTACGACAAATGAAATACTTCGCAGGAGAACTGGCTTATTCACAAATAAACGAGATAAATAATTAAAAACTTACGAATTGTTGGGCTCAATACGTCATACAACAATAAACAACTCACGAACCTATAATCTCAAAAACACTTTATAATTAGAAGTGTACGTAAACACGTCTTCGCAGTTCGTAGCGGGCCCCCGCGAATTGTTTAGCACGCTGGATGTTATCGAACCTGTGCTCCAGACGATTCATGATAATATGATAAGCCTTGAAAACAGCTGTATGGCCCAGAAGTTATAAGGATTTTTAGTTCTTTAATGTGGTGTTATCACCTTTATAAATACTTATACTTATCTGGGTTTCTTTGTTTGTTGAAACATAAATATCCATCGTCATACGCTAATGGTAACTAAGTATTTTATCTCCTTGGAAATTATAGATTATAACGACCAGCAATAAACCAAAAACCCAAATATTAAATAAGCTAGGGAATAGAAAATATAGCAGTTATGTGTTAACGGCATAAAATATTTTTGAAACTAATTCGGTTTACAATTTTCGAAAAATATTGCAATGTTTCTTACCAGTAAGAAATATGTAGGTAATACGTTTAATTAGAATACAATCAAATTATTGTTATTCTTATAACAAGATTCTTGTTGTGAACAACATGTTATCGCGTGTCCTATACATGGGACATGAGTGCACTATAGAGTGGATCATTCTGAACAGAAATAGAGAACATCAGTTGAACAATCGATTAATCGCAATTGAAACAAACGTTTTAAATTGAAACGAACGGACTTCACACTCACAGTACAGTACAGGCATTTTATTGTGATAACTGAGGGTCACAAGAATTATTAGTAATTTACTGATATCGATTACAATCTGTAAATCTGTGTGCTCTTATAATTCATAGCAATAATAACTGAGTCCTCGGAATGATTCCACTGCCTCACTTGAAAATGAGTATGATGTGATAGCTTTGATGTTGTGTTTCGATCGATGAATGAAATTGGCGGAAGGAGAATACCCATATCCTTCTCGGAGAGGCCTGCACACGCCGACAATGAAATTAAATTAAATTAAATTTGTATATTGGTCATGTAGGCAATTAAATAGCTCTTATGACGAGTCAATGCACATAGTACTTAATCTCTATTTACAAAACATTTGTTATAGCCAGTATTATTTAAATTACATTTACTTGTTTTTCGGTAGTCTTATTGAATAATATTTATTACTACAATATGGTTTATTTTTTCAAGGTAATACATTATTCACGTTAATCAATGTCTAAGTGGTCCATGAGTATTATTAAAACGACGCATAGCGGTATAATGTTACCACCGGTTCCAACGCAACCCTGACTGAGAAGACGCGGCGAAACAAACTCAGCGGGCTTAACTTTACCATCGGACACTACGCGGCGCAACCCAGTTCTGAGATGGTTCTGAGTAGATCCCGCTAGTCGAAACTCATTGGGCCTGGTTTTGGTCAATTTATTGAAATGAATATTTATGACTTCTCTTACAAAGTTATTGTTACTATAATTTCTCATTCGATCGTCTTATTTTGTATTTAATCATTCATTATTTTAGTTAAAAATCAATTGATTACTTACTTAAATTGTCTGATTTTGATTTATTTTTAAGTTTACTAGTTATTAAATATTTTAGTTTTTTGTAAATGGTGTGTGTGTGCGCGCAAACTAAGTGATGTGGATGCTAATTGACAGCGGTCACCACTGTATTGCAAACTGGTTTTGAAAAGAGCAACACTAACACAAGAGTTTCTTTCCCGTTCTTCGATAGTGAAAACAGCTTTCCGAACCGGGTGGTAGATCAAAAATGGATGAATCTAAATAATGTTTTTATTGTATAAGTAGATTCAATCAATTATTTTCATTTGATTTCATAACTGATATATAATATATCAACAGCAATATTTCTAGATGAATTGACATCCCTAGTGCTATCAATAAACAGCATTACGCACTTATCTTTAGATTGGTTATCAGTTCAAGTTTCCACTGATTGTTGTAAATCGAATGTGTCGTGACTTCAAAAACGCTGATACAGTATATTCTCACTTGTGTGGGACTAAACGTTTCATGTAGCATCTCATATACAAAGACTCTAGACTCTAGAGTGTAACTCATTTTATCTACGTATGCACAGTTATAAGTTGTAATTATTATTAAACTAGCGGCCCGAACCGGCTCTGCCCGGATGCAGATACTCTTTGAGTCCAATCTACATCAGCAGCATATTATTTCCCGTGCTATTTCATTTATAATACTTATTCAAACTCCTTGCAGTCTTCTAAACCGCTTTAGCCGCACCGTCCCGTTATATCCCGCCCTGTCCGGTCTCATTTTCACTCAAGACATCATGTATATAATCCAGGCCCATCCTATCCCTTTCCAAGAGTTTAAAAAGTAACAAATATATTTGAGTTCCTTGCTCATCCTACGGAAACACTACAGTTTTCGGGATAAAAAGTAGGCTATAATATGTTAACCCAAGGTGTCAGCTATCTCCATACTAAATTTAAGCGAAATTAGTTCAGCTGTTTTTTAGATTAGCGTGTACAAGGGCACAGACAAAAAAACATAAATAAAAATCTTAAAAATCTTTTGTTGACTGCCTCGGTGGCGTAGTTGTATTACGGTACGGTTACAAAGCTGAGGTCTCGAGTTCGAGTCGCGGGTCGGGCAAAGTGATATTGGATTTTTCTATTCATTATCAGTCCGGAGTCAGGAATTTATGTCCGATATGGCGATAGGCTCGCCCCCTATCACATCGTGGGACGGAACATACAAGGCAAAATGTGGGTGTCCTGGTAGCGCCTCTGCCTACCCCTTCGGGGATGAAGGCGTGAGTTTATGTATGTATGTAGTCCCTCCATATTTTTTCGCATTTATCTTCCACATATTATTATTAAATATAATTAACAGCACCATCTAGTATCGATTGTCCATATCGTACTTTACCTGTGATTTTACTATAAAAATGTTTTTCTCTATGCATAATACCTATTAATATAGTGAGACTGTTTAAAAAATCTGCCTGTATTCTACTAAGTATAAATGTTAATTTATTTTTACATACTTCAATGATAGTTCATGTAGTCAGACTCCGGCGTTCTTAGTAATTTCTTCATTCGATTTCGATCTGATTATCAGATTCTTCAAAACATCGTAAAACACAAAATACTTTTCTTGCAAACATTAAATTTTATCACTAAACCACTGTTGTGATGTTTACAGTAGGCGCGCATATATTTAAACAAACTTGCGTCAACTATTAATAATTCATGTCTGTGTATGAAGCACTTTTTCCTGCTATAAGTAATATTAAAACCACAGATTACTTAGGTCACATTAAAACCATAGTCAAACATAAAACATCATTAAATTATAATACCAATGATTTGTTTTAGCACTGGAGTTTGCCAGCGCAAAAAAAATGATATTAAAACACTTTCGTATGCATTCCTTCATTTATGCTTTAGATTTATTAAAAAATATTTAAAAAAAGTTCGTTTAACTATACTTTTTAAATGTAGATAGGTTGTTTCCCGCCGGTATTGCGGCTTGCGTAGACTTTTAATAATCCTTTGATTGTTTTTATTAAAATACCATTTAGAACACTTTCTCCATACTCCATATAAATTTCAAAATATACTTTGACGTTTTAAATAAATGTTATTTACTTAAATACTAGGAGCCGGCCCGACTCCAACCGGATACAGATGATTCATCGCGCACAACCGCACAGACAAACAGATAAACAAAGTGATAAAAATTCTAAAAATCATTTTCTGGGTTCTATAGTCTATTACGTTAATACAGAACCCATATTAGTTTTTCTCATTTATATTCCCTGTACAGACATCGATCGGTTACCAAATTATATGTATAGATTTATTTATAAATCCTTTATTGTTCACCACAAACATAACATTATTCAAAAATGAAGAGAGCTTAAAATTAGGGTAACAATCGGTGGCAACTGAATTGAAAAGAAGCAAGGAAGAAATGGGTCATCACAACAAGGCAAAAAGAAAAGTAGGTATATACAAAAGACAATAGAATACAACAAAGATTTTTAATACATAGACTACATAAAATAAAACTAGTAATTATGCCCGGGTTCTTCACTATGTCACTATTAAGGGATGACGCATCCATTAAATACCAATTGAGGTAGTATTCATTTTGGAAACCATCCTGGAGCTGCCAACAACAATGACTTGCGTTTTTGACGGATCTGCTTCTAAATAGTCAAACGTGTTGAAGGCGTTACCAAAGTTAAAGATAAAGATGGGACGATTCACGATAGTCAGTGAAATATCCAGACAAGGTCGTTTAGTATTCTTCGGCATTTTTTCAAAGAGACGGGAACACGGAATTGGAAACAGAAAAGTTTAGAACGTGACAGAGGATAGGGAGAATTTCGTCCAGGATATGTAACAATATATTGCGACTGATATGCTCGTTTTGATTCCAAGGCGTCCATTTTTCATTGAAATTTCTAAGTATGTAGTTAGAGTTTCCATCAAAATCGGACTCGTCACTCCTTTAAGAACCTTTTTGGAATAAGATATCCACGCCCACTTGAAAAAATCAAATTCAATAAACGAATTCTAATTACATACCAGTATAATATAAATATTTAATTTACACACTTCTCTTTCTCGTCGCATCAAAGTGCGCCACCCACGGGATGACTCGCAATGACGGGAGTATGCCCCAAGCATTAAAACCGTATTTATATTATGTTGTAAATAGAGCGTAAGTAAATAAATAATTATGGTCAACCCGCACTAGGCCAGTGTGGTGGATATATGGTATAATCCCTCTCAATTATATTCTCGATTGTAGATGAGTCTAGTGCTCTGCAGTGGAACTTATATGGGCTTATACAGATACAGAATAGATTATAATCCATTGCAGAGCCTTTATTACGTCATCTCTCGTTTGACTTATTAATGACTCATGTGCCTGTTTCGTCGCAAACGCAAATAATGTTCTACAAGCAACTTGTGATGATATGCTTCTATAAATTCTTCGTTAGTGCTATGAGCGTGTTCGAGTTTATCAAAAAGCGAATAGGGAAATAAATCGTCGATTTTAGATGCGTCAAATCTTCTGAAACAATCTAATATTTTACCTACGAGTTCATCATTCCATGAAACTACAAACCTATTAAAAAAGGTGCCTTCTTTTATAAAATTTACTAGTGTTGTAAAATTGGTTTCCACGACTGTGGTGACAAGAGTGTCTATCAAAAAATCTGTGAAATACTGTAGACCATAGCGAGCAGCCATATCTAATGCTGTAGGAACTTCGCCGATGTCCTCGTCATACATATCAGGATACTGCCGTTCATTCTGCATCATCAGCATTTCAAATATATTGCTCCTAAGTTGAGGTGTGCTCATTGCTGCAGCAAACTCAGCATCGAATTTGAATTTAAGATCAAATATATTTAAAATACCATCACTACCGTAGTAAACCATATTCTTCAGTATATAATCTATCATAACCTTTTGCTTCTGATGTTCGCCAGATTTTAATAAATCAGTAATATATTCAACTGCAAAGTACTCAGCAAATGTGTAATGTACAAATCGGGGTTCATCTTCGACTATTCTGTCGACGAATCCCGTTTTATCTTCAGCTATTTCCATTCCTTTTATGATACATTTAATCTCTTCGATTTCTTCATCCGTGAACACTGTTTTAGAACACACAGTGTAGAATGCTATTTTTTGGTGATTATTCAAAAACTTTTTCTTCTCTTTCTCATAAGTCATTTTCACGTCGGGTTTGTATAAGTCCATTTGGTTCTTTTCCTCGAATCGTATGGTCTTCAATTTCATTTCGATGAAACGCTCATAAAAAGCGAATGCATTCGTGTCTAAATCCCACTGTTTTATAAGCTCATCGGGGTCGGTGAGCGTGGTGTTTTTGATTTGATCCTGGAAGTAGTGGATGGCAATATACACATGCAAAGGTACACCCGATAAAGTAATCGCTCTTCTTAAACCCTCAAAATCGTTTAAGTATTTCCGCCACGCAGAAAGTTTGTTCACTACGATATCCCAATCTTGAACATATTCCAAATTATCTTCTGTAACGTGCGACCGTTTTATTTCATTCTTGAAATATTCCATCGCAGCAACGTAAATGCTATGTAATGGTATGTTTACAAGTCTTACGTCTTTTACGGTTGCATCGTCATATAAATCAAATCGTTTCATGTACTCAAAGAAAGCATTGATATTTATCAACTGTTGGGACGTCAATTCATTTAAATTTAAATTACGCCTCATGTACTTGTCTAAAAACAAACGAATCTCTGTAAAATAAAACGGTTTTAGTGTGTACGACTCGCCGAATTCTGTCTCTAATGTCTTTCTGATGTCGTTGTAAGGGCGGCTAGTGATCCAAACACATTGCACATGGCTGTCCTGCTCTTGCTCATCACTAGTCAACTCGTGCACAGCACATCGCTGCGTCAGATATCTTAACAGTTCGATTACTTCTAATTTGTAATGTGGACAGATTTCGTCGAAACCGTCTAAGAGAAAAATTATGCGCCTTTCTTTGAAACAGTGTAAAAAAATGTTAAATTCAAAAGCTGTTAGGGAATCTACTTCTTTACAGTTAACGAGTTTAATTTCGTCATTAACTATTTCCAATTCTATATTCAAATCGTTCATGCAACTTTGTTTAGTAAGTAAAACCTTGCACAAAAATTTCAAAGCTTCTAAACTGTCTACTTTTACTTTATTCTCGTGCCATTCGTTAAATTGTCTGGTATGATCTATGAGATTTATCCTTTGTATCCATATACCTGGATAACGCTTTTTTGTCTCAAGAGATAAATAAGTTAGCAACGTAGACTTGCCCATACCGGGAGCGTCTAAAATTAGTATAATATCGTACGTCCTTTTATGTTGTTTCGTTTTAAATACACGATGGTGATCGATAAGCGTCGTGGGTGAAAACTTTTTGGGCGATTCTGAAGAGAGATTTTCATCGGATGAATGAGACGATAAGTTGTCCATGTTTTCTTCTAAACCATCGTATTTTTCGTTTAATTGTAACGTTCGCGGCACGTAATAATGTTTGATTTCTTTGTAATTCGACAGCTCCAATGTCTGTCCCACCTTGATAGATTCATTGTTAATTATTTTGTGCAGTATTTCTGAATTTATCAAATGTTTTATGCTGCTGTCGAACACCTCCGCAAAAGTAATTTCGATTCCCTGATATACGAAGTGAGTTTGGAGAACTTTGTTTTGTGACTCGTCTGTTAGATCATTTAAGTTGATTCTTTCATCTCTCAAGCATAAGCATTTTTCTGTTGGATCGTAGTTGCTGGTTACTAGTATTATTTTTTTTATATTACGGAATCCTAAAATATCTTTAATATTATATTTAGACATATTATTGGCGAATATAATTACTGTGCTGATTTCAGTGGCACTAAGCTCAGCAGTTATCATTTCTAGATACTGGGAAGACATTTTACAAATATAATCGATGTCAATAAATATACAATTGTCGGTACCCTTTAAATATTGCTTCAACTTGTGACAAGTCAGAACAAGAACGTTTGTATAAATAACAATTAATTTTACATTGTTCATGTCACTGTTAAATGCCGACAAAACATCAGTCATAGCTTCTGTTTTAAATTCTAACGCAGAGTTGTCCATTTCCTTTAAGTAAGTGAAACTTAAGAAGGCTAGTAGTCCGTTATTTCTGAAATCGAGAAATATTTTCTCAAATATAGGCATTTTCCGCGTAAGATAATATGCTGTTTCCTCAATCATCCACCAACTCTGTATTTCGTTGTGTAATTTAAGAAACAATGCGTTGGCTTTAATGCGAGATTCGGATTTGCTGAGAACTCCGCCGCAATTGTGCGTTTGAAGTTCTTTGGTTACGATATCCTCCAATTGTTCTTCCTTTGCTTGGTGTGTGTAAAAATAAAGATTGTCTAAAAAGTCTCTCGCTAATCGTTTCTCATATACAGTAGGTTGAAAGGACAGTCTTGGAAAATCGACAATTTCTATAATAAATCTATATTTTTCTAGGTTTTCAAGCCTATCTTTCAACAAAACGTAAAACTGCTTAGCGATTTCCCCTAATTCTTCAACTTTTAAATTGAATTTCAACGTATTTTTGGTATCTGCCACAAATAGGTTGCCAACGGCGCCTGCGATGCCGCCGTTTATTGCTAGAACACCCGCCTCTAAGTGTTTATCTGGCGCATACATCCCTTTTCGAATAACCACATTACCTTCAATGTCTGCCGTCTCCATTATTACATCGCATATTTTCTCACTCAAGTACTGTAATCTTTTAACCATTTTCTTCTTATTTATTGTCATGTCAATATTACCAAATGTCGCAGGTACGTCAAATGTTAACGATTTAAGTTTCCTCCACCCAGCTATCTCAAAAGCTTCGCTAATTACACATTGGGGTAATTGTAAAGATTCTAATACATATTTAAAATTGAGTTTCCTGTACGCTGCTTCTTTCGTCAATTTAAGAGTGTTAGTGTTGCTGTCGTACATTAGGACATTGCCTATTAGTTCGGAAATTGTTTCAGCCTGAGGTTGAAATGAAATTCTTAATAACGACACTTCGATATCTCTGTCACTTAATTTATTATTTTTTATGGCTTCTGCGTAAAGAGCCTCTCGTAGTATAATCAGTTTTTCTTCATTTGAAGTGAAGAATTCCTCACGGAATGTCCCTTTGCGACGTCCTCCTGAATTAATTTCTGTTATATTGAGAACCTTTCGCGCGAGGACTACGTGGTAACTACGGATGTCTGCATCGCATAGCATCGTGTCACATTTGCCGTCTTGTATGAGTTTAAAAAGTTTTTTTCCCAAATTCTTTATGTATTCGTCCATTAATACGTTGGTCAGTGTATCTATGTGTTGCTCTTCATATGCAATTTGGAATATATTATTTTCATTGCCCGTCCCTAACAAATTGGCCACAACATTTTCTGTATCTACTCCCTTACGAAAATATTCCATGTCATCTTTTAGTGTCGTGTATAAAACATAATAAGGTTTTATGTCTTCATACTTACCACAAAATAGTATATCATCGGACGAAATTTGAAAGTTCTCTCGTATTTTTCTATAACTACTAAAATATTTAAGTAAGCTGAAATCACTACTTTTTCGCCACAGATCCTGAAGTTCCAATCTCCCTTTGTCAACTTCCTGCTTGTGTTTTGCTTGAAAAAATATAACACAATCAGCATTTGTAATTTTAAATCGCATACATAAGTCGTCCATATCTCCGATTTCAGTTACATTGGTGCCTAGAAGAAATTCCGTCATTTGTTGACATCTTAATGCTCTCAGATAGACCAATGTCAATAATTTTGACTCGTACAGTTGTCCACGAATACCTGCTGTTCCCACACGTTTTTTATACGGATACACTGAATTTTCTGTAACTGTTTCGACGCCTGCAGGTGTGATCGTGTCAAGTTCCTTTCCGGTCCCTTCTATACTGGTTTCAAGAATTTTTGCAACAGCTGACCGGTCTGACAGGTCAGTAGCTAAATCAAAGGCAGTTTTTCCTGCATCGTTTCGGATGTTAGCCATTGCACCATGTTTTAGAAGTAAGTTTACTGTTTCTTGGTCACCTCTCATTACTGCTATGTGTAGCGGGGTATTGTTAGCATCAACAGTAAACTTTACATTGACGTCTGCGCCATTACGGATGCATTCTATAATGCTTGTTTTCTTGATGTTAATGGCTGAGTCCTCCGCCAAGGCTATGTAAAATTTTGCATCTGTTAATAGCTTGCTTCTGATGTCCATAATATCATACACATTTGAAAATTTTTATTGAAAAAAAAAAATTCTATATTTTGTCATATAATACGATCATGTATCTATCTGGTTACGGGTGGCTAATCTGAAACGGAAAATGTAACACATAAAGAATTCTGCATACATACAGGCACAGTCATCGGATAAGAGGAGATTACTTTAATGACACGACAATACCGATTTTGAATAAATTGACGTTCTCTCACATTTCACAACATTATCCGGTATAGTTATCTACTTATTACTTGTATGCTCGCCGTGATTTGATATTATGAAGTATGGATTTTTGTTCACACGCAGAAGGCGCAAGAACACCCGTTTCTGATATGACACCATTAGTTCGTTTTGGAAAGTAAATATTGTATCTTGACATTACAGAAGCTTATTAAATGTTGAAGCTGACGGCCAACCTTCAGCACTGAAGAGGCACTCCAAGAAGAAGAAGAATTAAATGTTGGTGCAGGCGTACAATACTAAATCTATTGTTCAAAATCCGAATCACGAAATAAAGACATCAAATAAGCCAAAAATATACAAAAAAGATAGCCATTATTATCTGATAAGGATATTAAATATTATTATTAACTTACGTGTACGTCATTTGAAGAAATTAAATTCACTAATTAACATATTAGTAAGAAATACGTACCTAATTAAAGTTAAGTTTATATATTATAAAGTCGATTTGAATATATTACAAATTTAGCATGATATTCGTATTGTATACAATAAACATGGTATCGCGAATTTGAACTATAGAGTGGAACGTACTCGTAGGAATTACTTGAACAATCGATTAAGAATGAAATTACAAAAAATATTCGGTATGAATCGACTTCAATATAGCCCTTATCAGATGCGTAAAGCTTTGAAAATAGCTACAATTACAAAAAATCTGTTGATGTTGGATAGTCTGTTTATCGAGGAAGGTTAGATACTTTTAATTGCGGGAAAATATAAAGCGAACTTTATCGTTTTAATTAGATCATGATTTAATTACAGTCAATCTGGGTAACTTTGACAATGTGACCAACAACTAGTTTTTATTTTTTTTCATATGATAACCTAGATTTTAAGGATGCACAATTGAAAAGTGAATTATTAAACGGCTTAAAAACTTCTTATCGAAGGCGCTTTGTTTCTGGAAAAAGTTATGAGTGAGATAAAAGGCACATTTATTTTGATATATTTCTTTGCTTTAATTTGTTTTAGTTGGTTTTATATTCAAATTGTTTAAAAATGTCGTCTACAATATCTTTTAAAAGGTTCTTTGATGCTGATTAAAAATAATTGTAGCATTGTCAAATTCCGCAGAGTGAAACATGTTTTATTAAAGAAATATAAGGCTGATCTTAAATTATAAGGTTTTATTGACACGTCCCTAGTCGTAATTTATAAAAAATACAAGCCAAATACACCCAAAATAGCGTTATAATTGAATAATACCACATTTCCATTGTAGGTTTTATGTGTGTCAAAGATACCCATGTAGGGGGGCTAACTTTGACACACCAAAAAATATATATTTTGCTGTGTAAATTTACGGAGTTATTAATCTTTAATTTTTTCTATGGATGTAAAGCATTACAAGAACACCAACAAAGATAAATATTGTCATATAAAGATTTTACATAATAAAATATCGGGAAAAATATCGCGCCTCTATTGAATTAAATCGCAAGAATTTATTAGTTTTTAATTTATATACGAGTGTAAGTTTTAACGAGAGACATCTTCGATAAAATATAGTAAAAATCGTGTATAATTGATCGAAGAGGGACGTACATAAACTCGCGATATATCATGGACGCATTTAGCTAACAAATTTAATTTTGAGCATCGATTTTATTACTATGTAACGTCTCTATTTGCATATTTATTCGCATCAATAAGCTTATCTAGGTAAGTAGTCATTTATCTCTAGATTAGTTATTATCAGTTCGAGGACATTTCCACATATTTCAGGAAATCGATGTGTAGTCAGTCGCCACTTTACAACCCATGCGCTGCCGAATGCAATGCATTCTCAGTTCTCATTGGAAGATGCGTAAATTCCCACATAATATCTCCAACTTAGGGGTCGTCCATTAATCATGTGATGTTTGTTTAGCATTCTTTAACCCCCTCCCTCCCCCTTGGTGATATGTGGTAATGTTTAAGACTAGCCCTCACGCCCCACCCAAATTTACGTGTATTTTTAGTACCTACATAGAATCTTATTTTGTTTTTTAATGTTATCTTTAAATACAGGTATAAAGTATAATCTACGACTTCGTTCGTTACCTGGTAACGGCGAGTCAAGTTCACACTACACACCGGTTTTCGGTTTACAAATCGCGCGTTTTATTAAAAAGTAAATACACGTTACACCCCCCTTCTCCCTTGTGACATTTTGTGATTTTTGCTAAACGCACAGATTTATGATGATGGGATGTTTGGCGCTTACTTAAGATACACTGAGTGCAATAAAAAATGTGCGAGTATCAGATGTTCACGTAACATTCTGACGCACGGGGCTCCGGGTGTGTTGGTTGTGGTAACCAACACTCGTCGCTAGTGCATTATGCGTCGCTGTACAGTCTACAATACAAACCAGTAAGCACGGCGTTACTGGTTGCTGCAGTAAACAGTCCTCGAGAGTGGTGCGGTGGCTGCAGACACGCGCGCGATCAATCGACCGACTCGAACGACACCGCGCCGCGCCGCGCGTGTTAAACTTAATTCAAAATTACGTGTTGCTGTTACTATACGTTTATTATTTTCGTGATTGTGACAAGGTAAGATATAATATGGTTCATAATAATATCGCAAAAAAATAAGCAATCCCATGTTTTCATTTTAAATAGTCTCCATGTATTAAAATAATAAATGAGTATTAAAGAACCGACAACGAATGCCCGCTTATTGTATAAACTGTCCCAATACATATAAGAAATAAATACCGTAGACTTCTTCGCGTAAACCGACTTAAACAAAAACATCCAGAAAATAAACCAATTTTGAAACATAAACACATGATAATAATTCATTATTTATAGTATGAATATTTCACTGTGTGTGTTAAAGAAAAAATATCGACTAGAATAAGTATGCATTCGACTTAGTAATGTTATGTAGAAAATTGCAACTATCACCAGTTATTTTGCGTGTTTGTGTCATTTGCAGTTGTAAAAAGTGTAATGCACTGTTAAACATGCTAAATAATCCGAATATTTCGCTGTATTAGCGTATACATATTTTTTTTAGTTTAAATTTCTCATCGGCAAAATCGATTATATACATTTAACTTATGGATCTATTTTTAAATAATATTAATTTCCAAAAACCGATTCTGAGCGTTTAGCTAGGAACCTACATTGTAAAGTACAGAATCTCTAGTCAAAGTTTTAGACTCCCCAGCTTAGAGAATGCGTTGTATTTCAATCTGAGATAACTGACAGTCTGTCTGGCATCAAATCTTTCACGAATAGGCCTTTTGACGAACCACGCAGACATTATGGGGGATGGTATCCTACCATCATATACCTTTGAAATTCTTGTTGACTGCAAGCTCCGTCAAATTGTTTTAACCGCCGCAAACAAGCAATAATTAACTCTGAACACACAAATAACTGAAAAATATGTATCAATCTAACATTTATCTGTATCTGGTAACAACATCGGCAATAACATTATAAAAAATATTATAAAAATATGCCGTATACTTAATAACATTTGAATAACACCACCTCACTTCCCCAATTCTTTTGTTTACTTAAATCATGCTCCAATTATCGATACTTAACTCAAATATTAGATACACAACTTATCGTATTTTATGTCGCTACATCAACTAGCCGCCAAAGGAGCGATAACCCATTTGGAAGAGAATCGGATTGTCAAACCAGTGGTTGTGGGTTCAAACCTATAGCACGCACGATATTCCTTCCGTAGTTACAATAAGTATAATGTATACAGACTTATGGCTATTATGGAAAGGAAAATATGATGTAAGACCCTGCATATTTAAAAGTTCTTTTTAAGTAATTGAAAGGTAATTTCGAACTCTCGCACACCGCATCAGGCCAGCGTGGTGGACGAAGTATCCTATTCCCGAAAGTCAATAGATGCTTCAATGAAATGCAACATTATATTTTTAAAGACAATTATTTAAGATCGTGGATAAAATGTCAATGGCAGGCCGATCACAAATGTTTAAAGATAAGGACAGGTAGAAAGAACACTCAATTGTGCTTAAATATTTTACGAGATGAAATGTTAGTCTAATAATAGGCGAGACGACAGTATCAAAAAATTAAAGATTTTATGTTTTTAAGGGAAAATACGTATTACAAGGATTTCAAATGATAATTCAGTTTTAATCTATACTTGGAGATTAATAAGATTTTAAATAATATCAAAGTACAAAATATAGCAATCGGCCATTTTGACAAAAACGCTCTTCACAACGCATGATGTCACGCCTATGTAAAAATGACGCATTCGCTGCGCATAGACCACAGATTTAGTAGTACGCAATGACATGTTTACCTAGTAGTGACATCAAAGCGGACGCCATGACACCTACTAGCGTTTTTTGTGCACTATTGAAAAATTATTAGAAAAATGGCTTAAAACTGTGTTAAGCCTTTGTTAATTCTTGAAATATAGATTTTTTCGTATATAATAAATGTGTGCCCATATTTTAGAATATAATTTGAAAATCATTCGTCTCGCCTATTATATTATTTATAGTCGTTCAATATAGCCATTCTTATATAGAAAGTTGAATAACTGCGTTTTACTTTTCTAAATGACTGCAATAAATATGTAATAATTGGAACGAATAAGTGAATCTGTACGCGATACTACCATCAATGTTTGCTGCACAAGTCATCGAGTGGTGCTACAACTTTCGCTCGGAGAAAATTCCACATATCACGTATTATGTATAATATCTTGATACTCGGCTAACGGATGTCGTGAAATCTGTCGAAATCCTGGTTGACACTACGGGTGCGGTGGCGTCCACTTTCTCCGCTCAAACCGCGCCCCCTCCCCACCGCGCTCCTCACCACACCGTATCAGCTGTTACGCAACGCAATATTACGAGGTGTGCCGATGACCCGGCTCGCGTAACTCTCGACGTGCCTCGAATGACTCACTATGTTTTGGGTTTTTTGTTGACTCATTGAGGTCTTCGATGAGGATGTACTCAACTGTTGGCAAATCATACTGATTAATATTTACAAGCAGTCGATACGAGTACCTACCCATAAAGGTTAGCAATAATTTATTTGGTAGTGGACAGCTCGATGTTCAACCTTTCTGAGAAATACCTAATATCATGCAACAACCACAAGTATTGTAGAATGGAAACAGTGAGTTATTTCTGTTTGTTTGTAGATGTGTTACATAGTGAAGGTATGGGCGGCAGTGCTGGTGGCGAGCGCGTGCCTTGCGGACAACAGCACACTCAGCAGTGAAGACTCGTGCTCAGCGCATCCGTATGACGCGGGCCCTTGGAGCTGTTTGTTGGAAGAGTGGGCCACTTCGGAGACTACCCATCAGACCAGGCATGGTGAGATCGACCAATATAAACTATAGCATAAAGAAATGATTAGCGTTTTATCAATTACTAGTTTAGTGACGTCTTAAGAAAGGCACGGGTAAAGTTGTGACTAGCGCCATATACATATATGGTCCCAAAAAAAGTGAATATGTCACCGACACTTTGTATAGTTCGTCGAATCACCTAATACATCGATTGTTTATATCCGAACATCTACGAAGCCAAGACCAAGAATATCGTCAAGGAAGATATGAGAACAAGTCGTGTTGTAACTGAAATCGCTCGAGTAAAGTGGGTGAAACTATGTAGACGCGATCTCTGACACCGGCTAAGATAACACAAGATGGAACAAACACTTGAAAATATTTTTGTACCTTAAGGATAAGAGCAGGTACAACAGCAACAACACTTCCAAGACAATCGTAAATAGCGTAGAATAAAACACCAATTGCAGGTCGTATAATGGCGCTGCCGCCAGCGAAAGGTTATTACGTGTCGGAGCGCATCGACCTGATGCCGCCTCCGCCGCCGCCACATCAGCACCAGCAGCCGCTTCAGCAACACAACCTGCCGCAACGTGTGCCGCACCCGCAGCCCTACAACGAGTGGCAACCCTCCCCGCCGCCGCCGCAGCCCGGGAAGATCATGAACAGACCACCCAACCCTTACAAGGATAAATTTAAACCCAGCTATGTATGTACTCAATTGTATCTCTATTATAAAACTGCATTCGAAGGATTAAGATTGTAAATATCGTGAAATGATTATAAGATATTACAACCCTATTTTCAACCACTTTAAGCAAAAATATAGCCTATTTTTCTCAGGGATAATGTAGGATTCTATTGGTGAAAGAATTTCGTGAAAGAAAGAGGTTCAGTAGTTTCGGAGCCTATTCAATGCAAACAAACAATCAAATCTTTCCTCTTAATAATATTAGTATAGATTGAACATTTATTGGGTTATTGAATTGCTTTCTTATGAAATCACATGTAGGCGTTATTTGCACATTAACATTTTCGACATATCCTGTCTAAATGTTTAAGTTTTTTTGTGGCTTGTTTCTGTCTCTCTCTGATCGGCACAAATATGCTAGTCTACAACGCAGCATGATGTACATAAATTGAATCTGATAAACCACACTTATTGCTATTACTCGTTTCTACAAATCCAGACGGATACGAAATACCTACTACCAATAAACAGTTTGAAGTCATAGCTAAGCTTGATGCGTGTGCAGGCAGGGCCACCAAACTATCCGATGCAGGGTCACGCGCCTCCCAACAGCGTGGATCGCTTCGACGAGCAGAATACCAAGCCGCAGAAGCACGTGTCAGAGACCGACCTGTTCCTGCTCACCGCCATCGAGAAGCTCGTGTACCGCGCCGACCTCATGGAGAAGCGCCTGCGCAAGCTGGAGGAGAGCGTGCACTACCTCGTGGCCGGCGTCGACGCCAAGCCTGGTGAGACACACCGGATTCAACCATACATTCTCTCTCTCTCTTCAGCCACAGCAAGTTTACTGCTAATCATAGTCGTCCCCCAAAGATCTCCACATCAACTTGTTGGAAGCAGCCTGCATCCAGCGACTTTCTGCAACCAGATGAAAACCCCACGACGACACAGACCATACATTATCGTGAACATAAATATTTCCCTCATTTGACTTTACCCTTTATGTAATCACGCGCTCCTTGTATGGTAAATGGTAATAAAACAGTGATGTCGCTCCTCAGAGCCGTGCGCCACAAACTTCACGCGGGTGGGTGAGAACTGCTACCAGTTCTCCAGCTCGGCGTTGAACTGGAAGAGCGCCAACTACGCGTGCCGCAAGCTCGGCGCCAACATGCTGGAGATCGACTCTGACCAGGAGAAGAAGCATCTGCTCTCCGCACTGCTCGCCGACAAGCAACTGCAAGGTACTCTATACACACCCTTCGATGTAATACATACTGCATACATGAGGTAATGTCTGTGGAGATCCCTCCGGTGGTAGATAGAAGTATCACTAGTGTCTTCCACACGCACTTTGTCAAGGCTATTTCCGTTCCAAGATATTACCAACACCAAGCCTATCGTCCCATTAGATTTAAATTCTAACCCTGAGCAATCTTTACAAAAAAACTCAGAGAAAAATAGATTGCCTTGTCTGAACTGATAGGTGAAGTCGAGACTTCACAGTTCACAGCAGACCATAAACAGATGTTGCTAGACAGTAATATCAGTGTTATAAATGTAGGATGAATGCAATTGCAGGTAGCGACTGGTGGACGGGCGGGTTGAACCCGGGGCTGCTGTGGATCTGGTCGCACTCGGCCAAGCCCGCCGTCAGTAACGGCACGGCCGTGGCGGGCGACGGTCGCTGCCTCGCGCTGTCCGTGCCGCCCGCGCGCGCCGCGCTGCTGTACCGCGGGGACGACTGCGCGCTGCGCCACCGATACGTGTGCGAGAAACGCGACGACACAGACAAACTCGCCAACGAAATCGAGAAGAAGGCGCGCAGCATGAGGGACGCGCAGCACAGGACGCCCAAAATAGCTTGGACCGATGACCCATGATGACGTTCACGACGTACCACGTTCATATATTACAATTAAAAAAACAACGAAAACACTCTTAAAAAAATTAGTAAATATGTAAAACACGACAATAGACCGAGGATTAAGTTATAAAATTTTGTTCAAAAAAAGCGACCTACATGCCATTCGAAGTGCGCGAATTCATACGCCTTTTGAGTACGCATAGGCTTACATGTCGCATCCATACGTCTGGCGCGTATTTCGCTTCTTTTCCGTACAATGTCTCAAGGTACGATGTATCACAAATATCCAGGTCACAAAGTCTTAGTGTAGTATTTATTTATTTATTTATTATTCGATATTTTATAAGACTACTTGCACATTGCATTGGGTATGTGTGCAATTAGCTTCAAGACGAAAAGGGGTGATAAAAAATACCAAATCTTTTATACTATCTTATTTATATTCAATATTTACAAGTTGTAAGGATCACAACAATAATAACTTATGTATAAATAAATACATTGACTAATGTATACTTCATTATGCAACAAATAAAACAAAAATCAATCGTCTTTGTGTATTATTAAGTTTAACATCGTTTCACTGCGCCTAGTAAATAGTATTATAGGTAAGCTGTTGGGACACCGGAGGTTTAAATGTCAAATCAGTCGACAATCGGTGTTAAACCTTGATATGCTAGAGGCGGAAAATATATCCACTCGCTGGAAACACTTATTTGTTTAATAATTTAATAGTAATGTATTCTCATGACCCATTGTTTAATGCATATTCTATTAATCCTTTGTACATGGCACAATCGCTCCTTTGCTTATCCAACAGGGTGCCTATATTCGTCAGTACCACGCACAGTGAAGGAAACCTCGTTGTTTACCGCACAGTTGCAAAAACCGAGTAGTGTTGAAGACAATATTTGTGATCAATATATTTCAGTCGCAAGCTAGTAGCACTTTAAAGTACATTTCTTACCGCACTCGCGTTGTAATGTTAACGGTAAATATTGCAACGCAACACATTTAAAAAAAAATGACTGTATACTACGTTTTTGGTTTTAAATTAGTAATAACAGTCCAATTGCATATATTAGAAAAAGCTAGTATTTCACATCTCATTACACACCAGATATAATGGCCCGCGTTGTGATTTGACGTGTTTATTCCGGCAATATTTTTTGCCAGGATTAATGGTGGCAACACATGCACACCTTAAGTAAATAAATTCAGATAAGGCAAGAAACCAAAATGTTGATAGAAAATGTAATTGAAAATATATTAATAAGGCGGGTCTATATGTTACAATACATAATTTTCCAATCACTGTACAATTCTTCGAATCATATCGTGCTCGATATATTCAAGCCGCTTCAGTTTACCCCGTATATCTATAACATCTATCAAATTTTCAGAGTCTCCATGATCGATGATTACAATAACTCTGACGATCGACAAACCGACGAACGGGCCGTATAGAGACTTAATATGTCATCACGTCCATAATGGCGACATACTGCGAAAAGATCCAAGAAATGATACTATGCCTCAACTTTTATGGTAGGTATCACATTTTAGTGTCGTGCACCTTGTGACCGAGTTAATAGCTATGCAGTCATACTGACAATATAGCAAGATATTCTATCAATATTAATGAAAGTTGTATCGGTCTATTCGCATACATGGATTGTAATTTGTAAACAGTGAGTTTCTGAGTTCTAATCTCCAGTTAATAAATATTGTAGGATTATTTATTGGGAAATCTACGTTCTATCAACCCACAACTGTGGGTTGTATATTTCCTAGAAAAATTAACTTCTTTAAGGGTGGGTTGCAGAAAATAACTTTAACATTAACTAAGGGCTAATCAGCCGTCAAATCGACGGTTATGCAATTTTCGGGTTGCATAAAATTAACAATTGTTAAAATGACGTCACGTATAACATTAACATTAACCGTTCAATTTCGGGCGGTTATTGTTAAAGTCACGGTTATCTTTCGTTATTTGTGTGTGTTCTCTGTATTGATAATTGTCATTTGTGTATCGATTTGAATTATAACCTGTACTTTAAAACAATTTACAAAAATACGCTGATAAATTCCGACGTAAAATCGCATCGCATCATTTCACTGGTCACTCTTTTAACTTTAACTATAACAATTATGAGAATGGTGCAACAAAATAATTTTCTATCCCGTGGTCATTGTTATTGTCACTGCTAAAGTTAACTTTACCGTTAACAATAACGTCAGATTTTCTGCAACCCACCCTAACTGTCAAACACATTAGATTAAGATAGTGAAACCTTTTGTTAGAATTAACAAAGACCTCAAGAAACTTACAATTATACGGAAATAGTCCTCGTTAATTTTTATTTATAAATTTAAATTTAGAACATATATTACACATTGTACATATTCCATATGGTACTTAATTAGTTTAAAGATAACCGAACATTCAAAATTCTAGTTACAGTACTTGTTTTACAATTTAGTTCATCAAAGGCACACACACACAACTTGAAATGTATGACTGCATAATTATAACAACAAAACATATAAAATATCTGTCATATTTAAACCCATAGAAATGAAAGAGCTTAATGTTGAAATTTCACTACAATTTTACAACTACAGTGTCTATCTCTACACAGGCAGCCTTTTCAATTTAACAAGCTACGTCATTTACAATACAATCTTGACGGTTTCATTTTTATTATGACCATTGTTTATTGGCTCGGCAACATCACTTCAAACATTATTATGCACACGAAAAATTCTACTCTGGTGGGAAATTCTGCAGTTAAATTCCTTAAGCCGGCTGCTTTATCAGAAGCAATTCAATTTGTGTACAGTAAGCCAAATTGAACTTAGACTCTTTTCAAAATTGCATGTACTGAGAAACAATCAATTATATCAAAAAGTAATAATATGTAAAATATCATTTTCATATGTACACCATATTTAACAGAAACTGAAATAGAAGCATTTACAATTTCAAAGTAAGTGAGTGAGTAAGCATATAACACTCATATTGTTTATTGCTTTGATTTCATGATATTTCCTGTTCGAATCTCTCAAACGAGTAGCTTTCAATCAGTCTCAAGTCAAATTAAATATGGTACTGTGAAATAATGTTTAAAATCCAATTGCAGTATTGATGCGTTGAGTCCCGGTGCGTGGTGCGGGGTGGTGCGGGTCTAGTTGAAGTGGAACTTGAACTGGAAGGGGCTGCCGTGCTGGAAGTGGTGGAAGGGGTTGTGGAAGCCGCCGTGCTGGCTGCGCTGCGCGTCGGGGTCGAGCGGGTCGGAGCCCGCGTCGAACTGCGCGCGCTTCTCCGGGTCCGTCAGCACCTGACCACACAGTAACTACAGCTACATTCCGCCGGCGGGTGCACTAACTTACAACTACTACTATTTCAAACATATCTATTCAACTCGTTGTTTGAGATAATATGGTTTTTAATATAAACAACGAGCATTCATACTCGTAATCTAATAGTAATAAAATGTAGAGGGAAACAAATATTTTGCAGCATGACAACAAACGTACGTCGGAAGACAAAAGAACGTGGACGATTTATTATAATTGTTTTTAATGTTATATACCACTGCAGGTAACTTTTATGAATGTACACTAACAACGATATTCATAAACAGTTTTAAAACCTACTTGAGTTATTAAATGGTTTGTCTTCTTCACTCAAACTGAATTCTAAATTGGTTCGACAGAGACGAAACATTCGATAACTCTAATAGGTTCTAAAACTGTCTATAAGGTATGAGATATAGATAGATAACATAGTAGATTCCATGAACAAATAAATAATATATTCACAATGTAACAATATAATATAAGTAAACCTTTACCTCTTTGGCAGCAGCAACGTCTATGAACTTTTTCTCAGCGATTTTCTTCTCGTCTCCCTGGTAGTTGTCGGGATGCCACTTCTGCGCCGCCTTGCGGTACGCTTTGGTAATCTCCTGCTTAGTCGCTGTTCTGTTAACACATTTTAAAATGCAATTATACTTCATTTTGTCATTTTAGTTTGTAATATTGACATGCTTTTGAATGACCCCAACTTATCTCATAATCTTTCATATTTTCTTTATTCATATTATACGAAAAATAAAGTGTATCATACCTCTTAACACCTAATATTTTATAGTAATCTCTCTGTTCTGATTGTTTCTGTAATTTCTGTGCTCTACTTAATCCGTCTTTGGCCCTCTGTAGTCCTTCTTCTAACTCCAGAGCTTCTTTGAATGTGTGTATTGCTGAAAATGGAAACAACAAGATTAGTCAGATACCATTAATCGCAGTTTAGATTACTTCATTTTTATAAAACAAAATGTTTGAAATGTTGAAATTAGATAGAGTAAATGATTTTTTATAAATTGTTTTGATATTTTTATATGATGTTATCAGTTGTATATTACATGGCAGACTAAAACTTATTAGCTCCATATTTTGCCACCCGATTTGCTGTAGAGTAACATGGAAAATGATCATATTACATGCAATATCAAAATGTTTTGTTATGCGTTAAGAGCGAGCCAGTGTGCGTGTGCGTGCGTGCGCGTGCGTGCGCGTGCGTACCGTCGTCGAACATGTCGAGTCCGAGCAGCGCGTCGGCCTTGTCGCACAGCACGCGCGCGTCGCGCTGCAGCTCCAGCGCGCCGCCGCACTCGCCCAGCGCCTCCGAGTAGCGCTCCTCCTGACAACAACAACGCGTCAACCACACCGCTATTACGCTACTTCTTCTCTTCAGACAGAGAAAGTCTCCACATCGACCTGCTGGAAGCAGCCTGCATCCAGAGCATCCTGCTTCCTGCAACTTTAACCAAGTCGTCCGTCCATCTTGTATGCGGACGTCAGACACTGCGCTTGCATATACGTGGCCTCCATTCCAGAACCGTTCCTAACCATTATGCTACTAAACTCACCAAATAACATACTATTTGTAAGTAATAAAGCGCGTGCGAGCCGTAGATATATTACCGCATCATTTCACAGCCTGGACGAACATTTGAAACAAATAGATTCTTTTCAAATGCAACATTGAAATCTTACATTTTATTTTTTTATATAATTTTTTTTATTATTATTGTATAACTCATTATTAATATCCACGCCTCATACCTTGACAGAACAGCTGCAGAGCCATTTCCTGGCTTCGAAGACGACAAGAGTGACTTCTTCCTCAGTTCGCAGCACCTTGTTGGCGCTGTCTATGCATCCGAGGAAGTCTCTTGCCTCGCTTTTCTCCTCGCACTCCAACAACAACTTATCCACCTTCTTCAACTTCTTGTAGAACGGGAAACACTTTTTGTGTTCTGGGTCCAATTTCAGACATTCTCTGATTTCCTGAAATATTCATTTTAATTAGATATCAATAAAACGTCAGTTTAAAAATAAGTTTCTTACGTATAAAACATTGTCCAGCGTACAAAAATGGTAGAACTTGTACACTATTACCTCCTCTGCTATATCATGTAGCTTGACTTTTGTTTAAAATGTGTCGATATCACAAGGTGTCGATGTAAATAAATGAACTCAACAGTCATATACATCATCCTGACCCCACACTAAGATCGAGTCTTGTGTCATGGGCATTAGGAACTGCGCCACGGAGGCTGTGAACGCATAGTACTGTGTGCATGTGTGTGTGCGTGTACCTTGAGCGCGTCGCTGACGTGTCCGAGACGGTAGAGCAGCGTGGCGAGGCGGAAGTACCCGTCCGTGGAGTCCTGCTGCAGGCGGTTCACCGACCTGATGTCGGACACCGCGGAGAACAGGTCGTTCTGAAAATTGTACAGTTCCAATAATATTTATTAAAATCTGTTTGTATGCTGGCGAATAGCTCTTGTGAATTTATTTTGAGATTTTTTACGTGTTTTAGTATAACTACAAGGTGGTGATCCTATTTCAATTCCATTTGTTATTAGACCTACACTTTGGAAGACTTTTCAAAATTATATGAAAATACAGTTTTTTTGGCTCTTGAGGTCTTTATATTTTTTACAATACGCAACAGTTTCATTATCAAATAATTATTTTTGGTACTTGGACTTCGAAGATGCAATTAAGTGAAATTCCTTAAAAACAAGCTTTAAATTATGTTTGCATTAGGTTAAGTGAGTATTCACAAAGGTCACATGTTGATTTCATGTTGAGCGCCGATAGATTTCTAAAAAGTTAGTGTAAAAATCTTTGGGGGAGGGTGGTGTTCAGCAGTGGGTTTCCAGTAGCCGAAGAAGTAGTGCGTGGTACTGACCAGTGCGATGTAGCACTCTGCGCGGAGTTGCCGCAGCTGCGCGGACCAGGGCGACGCCTCGAGCAGCGCGCTGGCGAGGTCGGCGGCGGCGCGGTGGTCTCCGCCGCGGTAGTACGCCTCCACCAGCCGCAGCTCCTCCATCAGCGAGTCGATGCGGTGGTAGTTGCTGATCGCCTCCTCGTTGTACGGCTCCGAGTACGTCTGCACGACACACATCCAACACGTATTGTATATACATCCAACACTAGACACGAGTCTTGTGTCGCGGGTATAGGGATCTACAAAACCCGATACTATATTATTTAGCTGATGAGTTAAATAAGTACATTTCGATTATACATATTTTGTCAGTCTGATTTATGAAATCACCTGTTTCAACATTACTTTCTGTAAATTAAATACATTTAGTGGCAAAAATTTCACTAAGTATTTAGGTAATAAAAATATGTTATATTACAACACACTTTGATAAACTGTACTGATATAAGTAATATTTCAAAATTAATTGAATATAACTAAAACATTAACTTGCAGTTATAAAGATAACAATTGTTACGTAATTCCAACGGATGATAACGATTGAAATGTTAAATTAACGACCAATATGCCGATCCTATGAACAAAATCGTATTTTTTGTAAAAACATAAAAGCAAGAACTATCGTGCAATTTAAGTAGCATTTAATATTTGACATGAGATTTTGTAATTGAACATTGAGACCCGTCGAATATTACTTACTTATTTGTGTCAAAAAATACTTTTAAACATGTTTTATTATCATACAATTGCAAATGCGTTTCCACTTGTTATACATGTGTTAGTAACAACAATGAAGTTATTGTTATTATTGCTGTTATCTATACACCACTATGTAACTTGTATTCCTGTAAATACAGATTGACGTATTAAATACGGTTTCGAACCTCCCAGAAGGTATAAGTAGAGGTTTCATTTGCGCCATTAGCAATTCGACGACGTTTGTGCCGTCTTAAGATGAAATAGATTAACAAAGGCAAGATTATGTCCATAGCCGTCACCAATTCTAGATAAAATAGTTAACTCATCTTATTTAATTATTTATTGTACACAATAAAAATAAATTGAATTAATTAATAGTCAAATCTAGGACCTTACGATTCATAGCCCAAAAACAGCTAAAGACCAATGAAGCAAATTTTAAAATATTTTTTTTAATGTCCATGAAAATCGACAAGTGAAGCATTACTAAAGTGTGTTGGAGCGTGTCTGCTCAGCTGGTCGGTGATAACGCCAGTGACTGATAAAGCGAGCATTGTCACGGAGCCGGTCAAGTGTGCACAAATTGTTTAAGAATAATTATGTCACGGCAAGAAAAGCGAGGCTGTTACAATAACATTGTATGCTACTGACCAAATGAAAATGTTTATCATCCATTGTCAGCTTATGCTATTTTTTTAAGATACCAATGGCAAACAAGCGAAAAGGTCTTGTCAAAATAAATCATTTCCGCATGTAAACTTAAACTTCTGAGGAATATTATTAAGAAAATTTCGAGAACAAAAGACTGAGTGCGGGTCAGGGATTACTGGACTGCTGGACATCTCACAGGGTCAAGTTCTGCATTTCTTCTTTTCATGGACACTCATGCACTCTTAACCATAAGTGTCTTTAATATTTTGCTTTTTTTGGTACTCTTATGGTGTATAATAATTAATAAATTAATAAACAATATTTGTATAGCTTATATCTTATCTTATGTATCAATTATGGGACTTATCAGTATTGTCTGTAATATCAGATAGCATTTAATATAATATTTTTGTTTCTAGAACAACTTCCATCAAAATTAATCTAGAATATTGATTAAACAAATAAAATAAATAAAGAGGAGTTGCTAAATATAAGTTCAAACTGTGTTGAGCTTGCTCGAGGCCAATTTTAAAATAGGTTTTGCAGGCAGTTACATTAATATACATAATATGATTCAGTCAACAACAATTCTCATAAATGTCATAACATTTAACAATAGAGGCAATCATCAGTATACCTGCATACCTAACAGAACTTTACAGGATTTTCAAAGATAGGTGTTGTCTCTCAACCTGCACAGGGCCAAATGAAGAATTGGTACAAATCCCTCTCGTGGATAAGGGGGTTTTGTATCAAACAGTAAGACAGATATAGAAAAATGCACTATACAATATCATGACATCATTGGCTGTAGTATTACATCATACAAAGTGAATATAATGAACTTACAACTTGTAAGTAGTCCTCCTTTGCATCTACATATTGTGCTAGTTTGAGGTAGACATTGGCTCTGTGCAGTCTGGCCGCTGTGAAGTCAGACTTCATCTCCAACACCTGTGTACAAAATTATCACATTTGTATATTATAGATACATACATATTCGTCATGCCTGTATCCTATAGGGGTAGGCAGAGAGTATGGATCGCCACACTGCTCAATCCTGACAAATTACTATCGCATATAAGACACAATCACAAATACTGAATCACAGTTGTTTTTTTTGTGCACAATGTAATGTCACCTAGTGGATACTACATTCACTGTGTATTGGTTATTTTATATTTACTATAAAGTAACATTACTTTAAATTTAAAATAATACAAAAATAGACTCAAAGAATAACCACATTTTCTTAAATTTGATTTCACTGATAGCAAAATGTAGTCTACAGTGCCTCAATGGTATCTTAAATTGTTTATATTGGATAAACAATTTATTTGTAATCTGTTATTATTTCCATATCAATCAAATCTCAGATTTTTTTGACTGATAAAACCATAAATCTATGAAATGACCAAATATTCTATAATAATTATTGATTGAATATTTTTAAACAATAGATTTACCTTTGTGAAGTCCTGTAGTGCGAACTTGGCTTTTCCCAGTGCATAGTACACTGTGCCTCGTTTGAAGTATGTGAGGTAGTTGTGTGGGTCTCCCTCTACACACAGAACGAAATTTACATCATTATATAGAACAGCAGCCCCTTTGCTGTATAGTATAATGCATTAAACTGTCAATATACTAATAACTTAAAGGAAACATGAGACAATCCATATAATCACTTCCATGCAATATAATATCACTTGTATTTATTATGTCTTTATATCCTTTATAAGTAGTGCACCGAGGCATACATTTTTAGATAGATGTCGCAAAAGCACTTTGTTTTGATACAAGTGGATGCAAAATATTTTGAGACCCTTATAATATGTTTTAATAGAGGTTTACGCCTTCACGGCCTTGCTACGGTCAAGGACGCAGCTTTGAACTATTTCTAGCAAGGCCAGTGCACTTACCGACAGCGGCATGATAATGAGTGAGTGCATCCGAAAGCTGCCCACGGGCTAGGAAGTCACGGCCCAGCTCCAAGTGTTTGTTCACCTCCGCCTGCGACGCGCACTCTGAAACTGCACCACCACACATCAAAACACATCCTCACCAATAATACACCGTCCAAATATAGGTTAAAATACGTAAATATTACCCACATTCTAACACTACTTCCAACACTAACAATACAAGGCAAGGTGTGACTTTGTTCCAGTTAATATTCGCTAGGTAGTCCATTATTAAATTATTAATTTTATACTGCAACTCTTATCGTAAATACACAGCGATTCAATTTTCAATACAAAATAATAATTTGACATAGCCACAATCCATTTTTCGTTCGTCTCTTTTCGTGGTTTGTTCTGATTGGTCCAAATCAGACAATTTGAGACAATGAGGTTAGACAACTGTAATGTTATTGCCAAGCTAATAAATTTATTAATATATTACAAGGGTACACTTTCGGTAGCTGACATGAAACGTTATTGCTGAACAACTTTTTTGATTCAGTTTTACGACAAACCAAAAAGCATATGTAAATTATAGTTAAAATTCTTGAAAATTATTTTGTTTCTATTTTGGCTTTCGACATAAAATTATTAGCCAGCACCACACAAATTTAAATAGGAATTGGAATCAATGAAAATATGAAAGGCGCTCAGAACAATGACTGAAGTAACCTTTGGTTATTATATAGGTGCGAACCGCTAAATTATTACAATATAACAGCACGTCAGATTGTAAAACGTTGCTGTTTTGTAATGCGTCTTCCCAACATTCATATTATTATCAAAATTCATTCAAATCATTATCACCTACTCTAGATTTTTTGTACGAAAATTTCTGCCTATAATAAATACGTTACGAAATATATTTGAATAATAAATGTTTATATTATTATAAATAATGAAAGAATATAATGTTTATCGAAAAACTTTTAAAATAATATTAAATAAATGAAAAAATAAATAATAATAAATCTTATTTTATTATATATTAGGGATAGCATATAATTAACCGATAATAAATCCAGTGCAAAATATTTACATATTTATTTCTTTAATATTGCTATGCATTTTTTAAATAACCATATTAACAAAACAATACAGTTCCTTGGTTTAAGAACTTTTTCACGTATATTGCTCGTGGCAACACCGGAACCCGTTCTTTCATTTCCAAAGGAAAACAGTGAACGGTCAGTGAATAAATATTCGAAAATATTTCTCAAATTTTCAAGTTAACACATAAAATAAAAATGGTTCATACAAAAGCGTGCATATCTCAACCTCACCGTGCATGTATTAATGTCGGATCAGTTAACTTTGTCGTGATATCTGCTGATTTAACATTGGATGTCAACATAACCTCTTGACGAAAAGTCTGCACTTGGTTCGTTCTGTGCTCATTTTAGTGGTGTTTTAGGAATGGCAGACGCCGGACCATCAACAGCGCCTAAGGCGAAAGCGCCTAAAAGTAAGGCGATTAAAGAGAAAGCCCCGAAGGCTGCGCCAGCAGCACCTGCGGAGCCCGCTAAGGTGATCCGCAAGGCATCGAAGCCTCGCCACGGCAGGCTGTACGCAAAGGCCGTGTTCACTGGATACAAACGTGGTCTGCGCAACCAACACGAAAACACAGCTCTACTCAAGGTTCGTACCATCACTTTGAGGTTATAACTAATATGTTTTGGCATGATGGGTGTTTGGTCCCTAGAAACGTGTAAATCTATAGTTCCAATATAAAAACATTCAAGCATTGTGTGTAAATACTTGTCTTCCTAAAAGTTATATTCATACAACTAATTGAAAGTTAACATGTTCATTAGCAACAACTCTGTTTATTCGGAACTAATAAAGTTCAAATAAAAATTATGATGTACTCTTATTATTTGCTGTTCTATCAAAGCAATATTTATTTCACATATTAATATGAACTGCTACAAGTTCATTACCATGACTAAGAATTAATCTTTAATTTGGTTTGTTGTATTAAACTAGCTTATCACATTGTATTTTATTTATAATCTCATATACAATAACAATATTCACCATACTTGAAAGCATGACACTTTCAAGCCTTATTCATGTGGATTCATACTGCAACTCGCATTACTTTACATATGATTTGTATAATTATATAGCTTTTATTCAAATTGAAGATTATTCTAACAATCTATGCATGTGGTTTAATTAAAAAAGTGACACAAATCAGGCAGTCATTATCAGATTCTATATTTTTGTGAGCATTCATTAATTAAATTTTAACATTTATTAATATATAAGTTGATAGTAAACTGAAGCCTGGGTGGTTTCTCTTTCAGTTGAGATACTTCAAGCCAATATAAATGCAAATAATTTGGAGTTAATAAGTATATTTGTTTGTGACTGCAAGTTCCTAACAGTTCAAATTGCATTGATAGTATTATTTGTTTGCTGTTTGACCCAGCTGCTTATATCAGTATTCAACTATTTTGACATGAATTGTTAATCTATCTGCTTTGCATTAAATTATCCCACAGTACATTGTATGCATTGTGTATTTGAATAATATTTGCATTGTAAAATGTACATTCCTAGCTCCCCAGATGGTACATGGTATACGTTCAGCTGTACTGTACAAGAAAATGTTCTTTTGCACATCATCCAAAACAAGTCTACACTAAGCATTCCAAACTGAATTTTCACTAAGATAGACATATGAATACCTATATCAAACTAAATGATGCCTATGACATTTGAAACCTGAATATTATGTGGACAATATTTTACACTGATAAAATATACCCTCATGTGTCATTTGAAGCAAAAAAAAGGACATAAGTAACACAAACTCGTTAAATTCCAGATTGAAGGCGCTAAAGACCGTGATGACGCGATCTTCTACGCCGGCAAGCGCTGTGTTTACGTGTACCGCGCCAAGAAGAGGACGCCCATTCCCGGCGGCCCCCGCGGCAAGAAGACCAAGCTGCGCGCCATCTGGGGCAAGGTGACCCGCCCGCACGGCAACTCCGGCGGCGTGCGCGCCAGGTTCAAGTCCAACCTGCCTGCACACGCCATGGGACACAGAATACGCGTGGTGAGTACATGTATTTTCAATAGTTATTGATTGTATCATAGTATGTAATCAGTAATGTACTTAACTTACTTAATAATGTGATAAATAATAGAAGTTAAGTGTTCAAGAATGGGTCAGATGAATGAGGAGGGTTGTTATTGGAGTTTTGACTATATTTTGAAACCAATATAAGTTTTGATGGTTGTAACTGTGGTAACTTTGTATGTGGCTGCCAAGATGGTTGTGGGTTCAAATCCCAAGGCTTACCTATGCCTTTGTGTGTATTGATATATTGTTAATTATATACTACACAGATAGTAAAGAAATAACAGTGAATAAAAAAACATTTTGAAGAATCTTGCCTACCATCTTAAATGTATATCTGTTCAATTGTCTCTATCTGAAAGAATATTAATTTCAAGCAGCGCAACACATTTTCAAGATATTAGTATCAGTAGTATAAATATGAAGATAAAACACATTGTCATACATAATATGGTTTGTAGCTGAAATATTTTTTTATTAAAACTAAGTATGATGTATGGGGATATTTTCATTGAGTTCTGCTGTATGTCTATAATTAATAATGCGTCTACCTCTAATAATTTTGTTAGAAGCAGGCAGAAGAAAGAATATTAATAACTTAATCATATATTGATTATAGTTTTGCCAATATGTTGTAGTTATCTTACATGATGCCTATGACATTTGAAACCTGAATATAAATGTGGACAAGCTTTTTCAACTGATAAAATAAAAAAAAATAGAAATACTTTTTTTATTGGAGCGGATTATTAACAATTCATGTTTTTGTTACAGATGCTGTATCCTTCCAGGATCTAAGAACCTCCTGTTTACTCTAAGCTTAAAATAAAATCCCAAAAAAATCACAAAGTTTGTTTTATTTGCCAGAGTAATGTTTCTTTTTATCCACATAAATGAGGTTCTCTCAGCTATTTATAATGGACTTGCAGTATGCTAAAAATGTTTTTAAATTCTTACTATGATTTACTAAAATAGGCATTTTTGCATACAAGTTGTGAACTGTATGCAATAAATTTCTGTAAAAATTTGAAATATCTATTATCTGGAACCGCAAGATGCCCCCAATATAGTGCCAGGCCCACACACTATCACCTGTGTTTCAATTAGTTGTGGACTGTGGGTGGCACTAGTGACACCCTTGCACATCCCTTAGTGGTTTCATCGTTATCTTGGTACGAAGACACGACACGCGAATAGAAACGCAATTGAAGTTCATAATAAAGAAAAAGTATAGATGAGCTCGCTTTCGAATTTTCCTGTACCTATATGTGTTAATTGGTGGGCCAAGTGGCAATACATACAGCCATGGAGAAGAAAAGAAAACTTGTGGTAAGCCTGGTAGAACTTATTTAGTAGGTATTGGTCCAGAGTCGCAATTTGACGCCATAGGAAAGGTGTTCGTTATGCCACACTTATTAAAGGGCAATTATTACTGTAATTGGGACATAATATATTGGCCAAAATGAAAATAAAAATAAATAATAAAGCAATTCAGCCTCCGTGGCGCAGTTGGTTAGAAGCTGGCTGTGAAACGAGAGGCCGCGGGTTCGATCCCCGCACCAAGAGAAATGTTTGTGCGGCCCACAAATATTTCTTTCAGGTCTGGGTGTTTGTGAGACCGAAAAGTCTCTCGTAGTTCTGATACCTGCGACACGACAATTGATCTTAATGTGGGATCAGGACGATATAATATTATGTGACTGTTGGGTGTATTTATTTTATTTATTTATTTAATTATTTGTCGTTGTGGCTGAAAGGTGTCTTTCTCTCAATCTTGCCAGTTGCCACGTATAAATATACGCTTTTTACCAGCAGTAAGTACCTAGTACATATAATAATATACCTAGTCATATCAATAATTTAATAACATCTTGATCCATAATACATAAAATCCTATCTGGTACCCTTTTCAAAAGATCAGTTTAGTACTTAACCAGGGAGACTCTTTATTCCTCACAATGATTTCTCATAAGACCAGATGGAGCAATTCTTAGACTCCTGACGCAAGTTCCATAAACATTATACTGAAACATTGCTATTTTATTTCATGAGGTTGTTACGATGTGATTGTGAGAAATGAGTTAAAGTCGTGTCTTTAGGTATTTGGGTATTGTTTGTGAATAATTTTTGAACCCTATACATAAACACTAGAAATTACTCTAACACGACTTTAGTATAAATACTATCGAAATGAAGCGTCATTTGTATTATTTTTGAACGACTAAGCGACTATATTGAACTTAATGGTAACTGCGGTATGATGTATGAACAGACTATTGCAATTGCATAGGCCTGTTTGAAATCCAATATACTCGTACACAGATTGAGCCCAGGACGTGACATTTAGGCGTGGCTCACGATGAAGAATTTTCACTATACTAATAATATTATAATGCCGTAGGTCACCCTTCCTTCAACTACAAGGATATTAATTATGAATATTCCATCATCTTACTAAAATAATTGGCCACATATAATTAAGGTAGGTACGTAGGTGAATTTGTTTCGTAAAATATATGGGCATTTTTCTTTTCACCTACCCTAATGGAATAGCATGTAAATAATTGATGAATTAGCTAAAAGCTTTTCACTCTAATCTCGAATGCGAAATGGATTTTAATCTTCTTACAGTCCTTATAAATTTGTTAGCCGCGACAAATCTACATTTATACATTAAATTCATAATTCTTTCACAAGTAAATTGCTAAATTTTGGCTAAGTCGTATTTTATTTACAAGTGTTTAGTAAGTACGGAACTTATTAACAACTTAGTTCTAACCACCTTTCAAGACTTAAAGTCTCGTCTTAAACTTAATATAAAGTTATAGTTGTACGCAACTATGATTTCCATAACTAAGTAGGTAGGTAGGTACGTATTTTGCGCTGTGTGTTCTCCTGCCCGGGAAAAGTGGTAACCGTATTATATTGACCCACGCCGACAATGTTGTTAACATCGAACAGTAATAATTTCCTCATAAAATAATAGTATTTAGTAAAATAAATGATATTATACCGTGTGGGGTTATGCAAAGAGAGTGACGGTGTAAACCGCACGCGTCACGTTGCAGCTCATCAGACGCGGCACGGCGTGGCACACGTGTCCCTCGCGCGTGCGCACACTGCTAGTACCCATCCTCTTTACCGATGCTACCACTAATACACGGTAAACACTAATATTTACCGCAATTACGATACTGCTTTGTTGGTAAGAGCTGATGGTCTTAAGATCCGGTGCTCCGGATATTTAGTAGAATATTTGACTGGGCAGTGAACACCCTCCACCAGGTAAATGTCTGATTTTTGGAGGGCTCAATATAAACATATTATTGTAATGGGTGATAAAGTATTCAAACGAAATTAATAATTATATTGTGATAACAGCCACCAAGCGGCAAGCGCCAACAACGTGCTAACAAGGGGATTTTTCCGTTCATAATATACAACATGGTGATTGATCACTTTAAAATTTAAATAAAGACCCAGGCAACTCGTTATATTTCTTAAACCCATTTTTTTCCACTGTCTGCTGTTTTTACCAAAAATAGCTTGTATAAGTGCTAAAAACGCAAACAATACACATTAATGTTTTTTATTTACGGATAAACATTTTGATGTCAAAATTAATGACACCAATTTTTTATCGGTGCACTGTAAAGAGGGAGGGATGTGAATTGTGATTCTGAGGATCTAATTGCAATCTCTTAAAAAACGATTAGTACTCTTAATGACTGATTTTATGATGTTTTTTGTAGCGGGAATCGGGTAATGCATTTATTAAGATTTCTTGTACATAGAAAACATAAACACAGTACAAAAGCATTTAAATTCAATTAGATCTAGTTACTTGCCTGTTGGACCCCTCATGCGTTCTACGTTGTGACTTGACACAATAATGACATCAATCAGATGTGTCAATGGATTTAGGCGCGCGTGAGTGATGGGTGTTATCTATCAGACTGTTAGAAGTTCATCTTAACCTGTATCACGCTGCTTGTAATGGATCGAATATTTTTAAGGATATTCATTAGTGCAATCTCAATGTTTATAGTGTCTCCACCGAACATTCACATCGCCCTAACCCTACAATTAAATAAATAAATACACCCAACAGTCACATATATAGTCCTGACCCCACACTAAGATCGAGTCTTGTGTCGTGGGTATCAGAAGCTACGAGAGACTTTTCGGTCTCACAAACACCCAGACCCGAAACAAATACCTGTGGATCACACAAATATTTGTTTTCGGTGCGGGGATCGAACCCGCGGCCTCTGGTTCCACAGGCGGCGTCTAACCAACTGCGCCACGGAGGCTGTTACATTTATTGTTGGATACAAATCGTGTACCTACTTACCTAATCTAGCAATGTCTAACTATGTAAAACTATGATAAGGCGATTTCATGATAAACAACAAGTACCTAAACGATAGACGGTGAAGAAGTTTATCCGTAAAGACCGTAAATTATTCGCGTGGTTATTATCCTAGCCATAATATGTGTATTTTTTACGTTGTAACTTATTTAAATGCTACCACATTTCATACGTTTATGATTTCAATACAAACATAATACCATAGACTTATTACCCTCATCAGTGACATTAAATTCAGTTGTCACGCGAGGTGCGCGGGGGGCGGGGCGGGCGGTCGCGGAAAATTTACCAACACAAACACATTACACATTGTTTATTGCTCGCAACAGATTTATTCCATCTCACGTAACAATAACCTTGGTTATAAAACCGCCTGAAAACCTAATGGATGGTTCGGGAATTATGACATACGTATGAGCAATATAGTGAATAATGTTAAAGTTTTTTATTGAATGGTTAAATACAGCAAACGGATTATTTATTGGTAAGTTTAAAGTTATTACTACCGCATATGGATATCAACTACACTTGGATACTAGGTGGGTTCGCGGCCGCTCAAAATGGAAAAAGGTTGGGAAAGAAAAAGGACGGTGCTAATAATGGGGTATATGACTTTCCGCAATCTCAGTCAACACGACACGAGAGCAAAGCCGTTGCTTCGTAACGGTTTTCTGTGAGACAATTATAATATATGCCCGGATGAGCGGGCTCATTCCTACTGCAACACAAGGCATTTGCCAAAAATCTCTTTATAGAAATAAGTTTTCTATGCGGGTGCTATCGCGATCGTCCCGATATCAACATGTAATAAAAGCATTCCGCACGTCGGCTCCGAAGCGACTCAATGACCGACCGCTGTCAGCACTCGTGACGAAGGTCTGATGTTTCCACTCATTGTGTCGGCACAAAGGGCGGCTATTTTCGATCTCGGCATACTTGGAGTGATAAAAACATACTTTTAGTTTGGTTACTATAAACCGCTGGACGGGTCAAGTGGCAGCGGGAGACTGAATTGCAAATCCACTTCGTGTGAGTTCGTCAGTTTGGTAAATCTCATTTGAGCTGCTCGTGATTGGTGATAGCCCCATATCACATCTTGGGATGGACATAAACTCGGCTTACTGGTAATAATTTGACTCTGAATTACTCTTGAGGTTACAGGCGGAAGCTAGTGTTATGTGTGCATGTGACGTATGTGTGTTTGTGTAAAAGGGTGTAATTTTGTCTGGTTAGTCACGTGTTGATTATAATGATACACATTGCGGTCTCGTCTCGTGCACAAATAACAGAGGGACGTACATAACTTCCAATTATGTACAATTGTACACGCGTTGCATCGTGTATATGTTTTTCTTATTGTGCCCGCCACTGCTTGGTATATTTATGAGATTTTGGATGTTCGGCAATGGGAATGACGTAAACTGTTCAGTACATGTGAAACTACTCAACATAGTTGCACTATTCAGTATTATAGCTAGGCCCGCCCATTTCTAACGTTGTCAAATGAAAACGAAAAACAATAAAATGAAAATGAAAATGAAAATATTTGTTGAACCCATAAAATGATTTAGATTCAGTCAATTTTGCTTTTTTCACTGCAACCCGGTTCAAAAGGCTGTTTTCACCAGAGAAGAACGGGTTACCTACATACTAATTGGCTACCTACGTAATGTTTCTATTACCTACTTGTATTTTAATGACATGTCAGTACCTAGTATAGCAGTTAACAATTTTACGATTTGCAACCACAATGCTATTACTCTGAGTTAAACAATAACATAAAGTGAATGGAATGATGGTAGATACAGTGAAATTGGATGGAATGTCTGTTGTCACTCGTCGCTATCAGATGGTGCACGGCATAGTTGTGTGTTGCCGAGGGATAGTTTCCGCCGAGAGGGACGCTAGTGACAGAGCTTCTGTTGTCCGCTGAACAATAGGCAGCGATGGTGCTGGCTAAAGCTGGAGGCACATCGATTCAAGCACCAATTACTTCATGTTAATTTATTAAAACGAATTTATTGATGGGCGAATTTGTTGTCTTTATCGTAAGTAGTATATGCATTAAGAGAAAACAGCTCTGAGTCTCAAAAGTTTTGTCATTCACAAAAAATAAACCAATGCGATTTTTAAGGGCTTAGTTTCGTTTAATACGTCTCTGGAACGGTTATATACTCAAATGAGGGGCCTGTAGAGGCAAAGGCAGAAAGTAAGCGGATGTCTTTATAAACATCGGAGGTGACTTATCGTTGTTAAACATAAGTCACCTATCTTCAGGCGTTTCTATTGCTGACGATGATGACAAAAAACATTTCAATATTCTACAGTCATCACTTATGTTAAATTCCACATTACTCGACGCATTATGTCAATTTATTCATATCCTTTATGAGCCTATAATCTCACTGCTGAGCGCGGGACTTCTGTCCAACTGAAGGTCAATTAAACGGGGTTTATTTATTAATACTTACATCAATTTTTAATGGCTAGTGTGTATGCCAAGCCTAAGAGAAGGTACAAGTGGAGCAGCAGCCCTGACATGGATACCCAGTTGTCAGTTATCGACCCGCCGCGCTCCCTCCATCGGCCCCATCAAACATTCATTAACAGTGGCCACTACACAGTACTGAGTACTGACCAACTACCTGTATTAGAACGAGACTACAGGTGGTATTCTTCACTAATAATTACTAATAGGTACGGTCAATGGTGGAACAAATGCGTGTGAATGTTGCGGATGACTTAAATCATTTTAATGTACTCTTCTTGCTTGCCATCACTCCTTTTACCAACAAAAAAGGCCAAAAGAGTAAAATAGAGGAAGAAACGAGAGGTCAAAGAGTTTATTGAGTTAATCATTTTTAACAGCAACACGTTTAATGCTATGATATTATTCAAATATCTTCTAAAGAAGTTTTAGGTATGCAGTATTATGATGTTTTCTTTCGCCGGTAAATCCAGCGTCATTCAACTACGAATAGGAACATGTGAAAAACAAATAATTCTAACACAATGTTTTTATTGTGTCCGCCATTTTATGTGATTTATCATGGAGCAGCTGCGATAGATGGCTAATCCATTGCAGCGTTGTACTCACGAATGAGAAATGGAGTAATCTCTTTCAACACAATAATAAAGGTGCTGGTGTCAAACATTTTTACTATTGGCTTTTTGTATACTGGCTTGATAAAGTGCCACAATGCAGTGCATCGTAAGTGTAAGGTGTGAAGGTAAATGCCGGTGACTTTAAAAGTTTAATATGTATATGAGTGAAGTGTGAACGCTCTGGGAGAACGGTGTGGACTGTTTTGAGTGGGTCGGCTTGCAGCCAGCCCGGTGTCGCGGTCCCCGCACGGCTCCTCCGCCGCGCTCCCGGTGTCAAGTGGCACTGATCCCCGACGCGGCACCCCCGTAGTTATCATTATGGGGTTTGGATAGTTCCTGTCGCTAACAGTAAGTATAGTGAAATCTAAATTGAGCATCTGAAACCAATAAGCAACACCCTTGCAGGGGTCACTATTTTTCCAACGTTGTGTAAGGTGGTCGCTACCGGCGAATACGATTATCCATCATTGACCATGGAGTCTCCACTAATTACTATTACTTGTCGAACGAAACGCATGGGTAAAGCTGTTATTCCACGTCGCTTTCCTAAGACAGTATTGCTACAGAGTCGACTACATGCAATAACCCATACCTTTTTCCAGAAGGGGTAGACAGAGGTGCTACCAGGACACCCATGTTTCGATTTGTGGATTTCGTTCTACGATGTGATAGGTACGTGCTTTATGTCGTATCGGGCACAAATTCCTGACTCCAGGCTAATAAAGAATAAAAAAATCCAATATCACTTTGCCCGACTCGGGATTCAAACCCGAGACCTCGGCATTGTAATCGTACCGTAGTACCACTGCGCCAGCAAGGCAGTCATAGAGATAGAGTTAACTATCTAGACAAAATAGTTTTCTTCTACGTAGCAAACTTTCCTAAAATAGATTTTTGTTTTTCCCAGCGGACGGGAGTTCGTAACTACGACGTGGTTTTTATTGATTCGAAACTTTGCTGTACAGCGCTGGTATTGTTGTCGAGAACTTTTTAATTACCACCGGGAAGTTAAAATGGAAACGATTATGAGCCTTTTGAACGTGTCCTCGTGTATCAGTTCATAAATGTATGAACACTTCATACATTTGTATAGGTAAACTTAATGTCTAGGGCTTTCCCTTATAGTCGAACCTAAGGTAATGTAGAGATGAGAATCTTTTTTATATCTGTCTTACAGGTTCTATATTATGGTATTAATTATAAATTATTATAGAGGAGGATAGGAACAAGGCGTTGGCAACATACAGCCTCGCGACCCGCGGCCCAAGGAGTTTCTCACCGCAACGGTTTATTATGAAAGTATGTTAGTTTAACTACAGATTTTACTCATTATAGAATTCACAGTAAGGATCATGGGTGCTATTCGTGGTTGAATAAACATAACTAATGTTTTAATTTGAATTAAATATTTTTTTTACATTGATAATCTCGGTCAGGTTTATTGTGGGCGGGCGCGGCCTTTCGTACAATCATAAATCAATTATTTTTTACAAAATACACAGCAATCATGTTGCACCAATCCCATTTAGTTATTTTATAAAAAAAGGTAGAAGAGAAAAATATAGTTTCAGTATGTTTTGTCATGCTTGTAATTATATCGTAAATATTATTAATTTGTTGGAGGGTAGTTTTGGCATACCGTTCTCGCTGGCTCTACTACCAGTCTCGCGTACGCTTCCGAATGCGTCGTGTGCGTTTCGGTTTTTTGATAGTTTTTTCTTTAATTTGAGTAAATAATGATAGGTCGAAATGTCGGTTATAAAACAAGAAGCTGTGGGTTCGTTTCCCGCGCAGAGGTAAATGTTTGTGTGATTTACCATTATTTTGGGTCATGGTGATAGTTGAAAAGTCTCGCATAGTTTGAGTTATCCATGATGCAACATTTCTATCATTATTTGGTGTGAGAAGTTAGAGCAATGCGTGTGGCTGCTCGGTGTATTAAAACATCTTGTGTAAGTGGTGTATAGTGCAAGCGATATTTGGTGCTACGATAAGCCATCGATTTCGTTGGCGCAGATATACCAGCTACAAGAACAGGATTTCAGTGAGTTGATAAATGTAATTCTACGTACATGTTATTAATTAAGTTGTATTATTAATCGATATGTGCGCTTTATATGAGTAGTTTGTTGAGTGCGGAACATTTATTAAAATCATCTAAAATATTATTATAAAATAACATTGAGATGGGTAATTCTTAATTTTATTCATCAGCATTCCTTTACATATAAAATAGAATACCTTGCACAAAACTATCATAAATATAAAGTGAAGTGTATAAAATGGTTGTTTTCAATTTACCATACAGACATAATTATTTACGATACATGTATTGGAAAGTGCAGGCGCGCGTTAAGGGCTGGACACACGTCGTAGTCGCTGGTCGCGGTCCGTTTGCCGGCGTCGCGCTCTATTTGCCGCACTTTCCCGGCTCGCGCAACACATTAGCACACATCACTGCACCCTCATAACGGCGTGTGTGTAATTTGCACCGGTGGAGACAGAAAGAAAAGAAAATTGCGTTTCTTTTTGTAACTGTCATTGTTGTTGTAAAAAGAAACTATTGCCTCCGCGGCGCAGTTGGTGTAGTAACCGACAAGGAATCGAAAGGTCGCGCATAAGATTACTGATAAGATAAATAAATACATAACACACCCAACATATTCATATTTCTGACCCCACACTACGACTGTGAAACAACAGGACACTTTTCGGTCTCATAAACAAACCCGATACAAATACTTATGGTTCACACAAATATATCTGGAGTGGGGATCGAATCCGTGACCTCTTCCGTGACCTATTGTTTCATAAGAGGCGCCTAACTGTGCGTCTAACCAAATGCGCCTCACACGCTCACTGTGATTTCCTTTTGTAATTTCTGATACCTATGGCACACGACGTTGGCGTATTAGGAATTGTCAAGCAGGACTGTTCGTTTCAATTAAATGTTTTGTTGAAAGATGACCGCCAGCTACCTGATAATTCTCCAAAAAATAAGCAGAATGAATGCTAATACATGCGGCGCAGTTATAGCCAGGAAGCAGTCATTACAGTAAGTATTGGAAGATCCCTCGCGCGGCATTATCGCAGTTGCAATTGAATTATGCGAGATGGCGACATCACAAATTGGACTAAATTACCATCGGAGAGCGCTGCGGGGAATATTGTTTACTTCCTGTTATAGTGCACTTGGGTTCTTGTGTGATTGTCTTTTTATTTCGCAGCCCGAGACGAAAAGCCGAGACTAACGTTTCTGTGATTACGACAGCCTTCGGAGTTGTAGTTGATAGCGGGTACTAAAACGAGATGCGCGTTCGATGTCTTCACTGAGACTTTTCGGTCTTACAAACACTCAGACCTAAAACAAATATTTGCGGTTCAGGCAAACATTTGTGGGGATAGAACGCGGCCTTTCCTTTTACAGGCAGCGTCTAACCAACTGTGCCACGGAGACTGACAATTTTTTTTGGGTCGAGATTATATGAGACCAAACTATCTCATGTTTCTGTCATCCATGACACTAACTTGTTTTTTTTGGATGGTGATGGGTTTTTCATAATTCAGTAGCGGTAAGCAAGCAGCTCACGTAATAGAAATAACGTACGTAATTTAATAGAAAATAGTCAAAGAATACACGACCATTTAAACTGTTTACTATTTTACAAACAATGTTTGACATTGAGTACGGAATTCAGTATTTACTACCATAATGAGATCACCATAGCAAATTGTTAACACAAAGAATTAGTTCAACAAAAATATTTACTTTGTCTACAAATGTCACACTTAGCATTCTCCTGAAAATTAGAGATCATTAATTTTATAACTTTAAATCCATTCTCTATTGGGTTGCGGCGAAATTTGGAATAAGAAATTAAATTTATAAAATTATATTTAACGCATTGTTTGATATAGATTTTCATAATATAAATAACAAGCATTTATCTCTCGTAATCTTATAGTACTAACATGTCCAAAGTAAGAAAATTTGAAGAGAGAAAAACTATTCTTATTATTTTGACAACAACGCGTTCAGGCGCCCAAAGATCGTAGACGGTCTGTTATTTGTCTAAAATAGTAACATATCCTAAGCAAATATATTTGGAAAAAGTAATAATAAATAATTATTTATAATATGATATCAGAATTCAGAACAAAGGATCTTGGATGAAAATATGACATCTGTAAAAAAAATGTGTTCTCCATTTATCACCCAAGTGAAGCCACGGGCAAAATCTAGTAGAGTAAATTATTTATAAAGGAGAAATGAGAAATAAACAAACGCTACAGTAACCTTGGTGTAGTCACGTGTATTGAGGTCGTGGTCACGGACGCGGCCGTGCGGTCACCACTCACCACTCATCTCTACTATCGTTATACTACATGCATTTCCATAATTAGACTATTATATACGACATACTATTACATTAAATAGTGCATCTAATGGTAACTCCAGTGTATTCTAAATAGAAATTTAAATGCTGGAAGATGTTTCTCTCTCTCTCTCTCTCTCTTCAGTCAATGGAAGTCCACTTCTGAACATGGGCGGGCGGCTTCCAACGATCTCCACATCGAGCTGCTGGAAGCAGCCTGCATCTAGCGACAACCTGATGAGATGATAATTGAGATGGTTATGGAATTATAAACTTCAGTAGTTTTCTTATGTTGCTCATTATAATTTTTATCATATTCTATTTTTATACCAATAATTTAAAAAAATATTCGCAGGCTAAACGCAAAACGCAATTCATTTGCGTATGTCACTATGAAAGTTTTCCACTATCGTGTGCGGTGATCACACTAACAACAATAGAAAAAAACTATCTTTTAGTGTGGTGTTTAGTTGCTTGTTGACAATGCATACTGATTTGTGTCACAAAATTACGTTTAATATCGTAAACCTCGACTGTTACTGACAAGAAAATCTTACATAAATCAATTCCCCCACTCGCCAATCAATCTCAGAAGTTGTTTAATTACAAACGATGTTTATTTTCCTCCGAGTAGAACTTTCCACACGTTCCTTCTGAGTTATCAGCCGCTTCCTTTGTCCGTTTTTGTAACTTGTGGAATTAGTGTGCACTAGTGGGGGTGGTCAGTACACAATATAATAATTGACCTATTCACTTTTATAATATATATTTAAATTTGTGTTTTATTTCAGGAATTGACAATTTTATGGCTTTAAATAAATTTCGTATAATTTACTACTTTACCAGGCCCTCATATCGACATCTAAAGGAGTATACACATTACACATACTCGTAACTCAACTATCTGATGACCTTATGGGAGTTTATCTGAATACTTAACCCGGCGTCATGGGGGTTGGGTCTGTGCGACCCACCACATTTTATTTCGCTTGTAGTTCGGTTACTATGCGTGCGACTTTGCCGCTCTTCTCAATAGCTGGAGCTGTTGAGTTGTCCTACGCGTCGCAAGCTACACGTTAGTCGTGCCACGGCCGCAGTGGGAGATACAGGTGCACAAAGTTAAAAAAGGTACGTGAGACCCATCCCCGCAGTCGGTGTAACAATTTCGCGCCATTTTGTATACATATTGTTTTACTTATTATCTGTGTTTTTATCATTTTTATCTTTGATTTTTTATTGTTATTTACAATTGTAGCTGGTTATATATAGTTCAATGTATTTTATTTGTATTTTTTGTAGGTACTTACTAAAAAATGGACAGTGAAGATTGGTACGTTTGAAGAAGAAAAATTGGTACGTTTGTTGGTGAACCTTCAGAGGAACCTCCAGCAAAAAAGCCTAACGTTCGCAAAAGGTGCCAAGTGTGTTCAGCCAAGAAAGATCGTAGAACTAATTACACCTGCGAGAGTTGCAACAAATATATCTGCGTAGAACATATAGTACCTTTCTGTGCTGACTGTACCAAAGATAATGATTCCAAATGATTTATTGTTTATATTTTAAATTTACGGGGGACGGAACATACAAGGCGAAATGCGGGTGCCCTGATGGCGCCTCTGCCTACCCCTTCGGGGATAAAGGCGTGAGTTTATGTATGTATGTATGTATTTTAAATTTACTTAGTTACCTACAAAAAAGTGCCATTAAATGTTAAGACTGATTGTTAATTAATAATCATATAATTACATTTAAGTAGAAGAGAAAAATTTTGTTGATAGTTTTAGTTCTTTTTTTTAAATTTTATTATATATTATTAAAACATAATATAACATAATATTTGTGTTTTATTTAATCACAAAAATACCCAAAAATATAAACACGAATAAATATAGTCTTTGTTATTTATAAATTTATTGAAATAATTTCGATATTATGAACGGGTCGGTGAGACCCACCCCAACGTCCGTGTAACACTTTTCCACCCCCATGACGCCGGGTTAAACAAATATACATTTCAATTTTGTATGAATTGTTTTTTACACCGACTCTTACAAGTGGCTACGACATTTCGGTACAATCATCTCATAAGTATGTGTTATTGTCCACATTTTTCCCGGTAGTGTTTTCATCAGTGAATTCATACTAACCACGACATTTCCTGCATCTCATTTCGCGTTCCCGAGACAGAATTAGCGCGGTGTGTCACGAGTCGTAGTAGAATGTTCCAGAGATTTGTCATACCATGCGCGAGGATGCAGCTCTAAAACTGCGCTTGAAAATACCTCGGTCAAACCCAGAAATATGGATGATAGGTTAGATGAATTCGCGACTTCGGTCCCAGAGCATGTACCTTTGATATTTTGGAATTGTGTGTGTTCATATGGGTTGGTTGTATTGTATATCGCTGCAGCGGTCAAGTTTAACTGATATATATCCACAGTAATTTTGGGGGTATTGAAGTTTTTGCCTTTATTTATTCATATATGGTGGTCTAGCTCTATCTGCGTTGAAGTTAATGTCACATAGACCACTGTAACATTATAAGCCAAATCATTGTGTAAAATGCTACAATGTTTTTTCTATCAGAGGTGAAATTGATACATGTGATGTTTAAAACCTGTTTTATTTTAAAAGCGTCGTCTCGTGTTCGTGCCCTTGATGTGTTTATAATAATCAAAAGATAATATTTGAGGTACAAATTTGGCAAGTGTTGTAGGCATAACCTTTCTTCGCGTACTTGAACATAACTTCAACATGCAAAACTGATGAAGTTTATGTATTGTTTCTGTTGCTAACTTTACTATAACACAATAATGCCTTAGATACAACACTCAATTCAAGCAATAGCAACAAATGTTTCTTGAAATGGAAGATGGTAATACCTATATATTAGTTGATACGCATCAAAGAGCAAGCACCTATTTTAAAATAGTTTTAATTAATTCTATTACTTCATGGTCCGGAACTTTTGAGAGATCACAAATGCATATCCTCTTAAACGAAATGCGTCAGTAACAATTGATACCACTTTTGCATGAAACTATGGTAGTTGCTCCACCGAACCGCCTATGCTGGCTTTTAAATTCAGCTATTATAATATATATATATCTTGAGTAGGTTTTAACTATGAATAAACCAGAATATATACACTGCAAACAACTATAGATCGTCGCTGGGAGTTAAGAATATTTTTGATCAAATACAATGCTTATCAAATTAAAGAAGTACACCGTTGAAAAATGATTACATTGGAATACAGCATCAGCAATCTTTGCAATATTAGAATAAGAATAAGAATAATCAAGAAATCTGCGAATTATTTCGGGTTATTTGTTATTTGTATCCGCCCTGGCAGAAGCACAAGTGTAAAGACCTTCATAGTCAGCCACAGAAGTCACGTTCCGGATTCAGTAGCTTAGCTTTAGGGGTCTCGATCCCGGAATTCTAAGTCCAAGGTCCCGGGATCCCGACCCATTTTTCAAGAATCAAATCCCGGGATTAAAATCGTGACTTGGCTTCGAGTGCCTGCATAGATTGATGACTTGCGGGCAATACTCGTAGCCACTGAGTGCATTTTGCCATGTCGTTCAAAAATACTCCCCTAATCATTGGATTAATCGCCATGCACGTGTTGATTTTGGTGCAGCTGTATTTAGCCTCAACCCGTCGGATGCACAGTCTTAACCCCCTCGTCGATTGGATAATAAAGGACGTCGCGGCCGCAACGACCGGCAATTGACTCTGTGTTCTACGTTGTGCTATTTCTGATGCGCGTGGGCGACGCTTGTCAGTTTGTTGGCGTTTTTAGACCATCTCGTGTGGGTTATTGTTTGTTAAACGACCTGATGTTATGAATGACGTGTCTTAATAATGTTGCAGTATTATTGGAAGTAGACTTTTTAGTGTAAAGTTTTCTTGGCCTTTGAATGGTCTGGACCCGATTAGTAAAGCAATGTAACCTTCGAATTAAATAAATACATCCATACTTAACGCTTAGTCACACACATAGCCCTGACCCCGCAGTACGTACCGTACCAACCTTCTGTGGTGGGTTTCAGAAACTAGGTGAAACTAGGTCTTACAGCACTCAGGCCCAAAACAAATATTTTTGGACCAACCAAACATTTGTCACGGTGCGGGGATCAAACCTAAAGCTTCTGGTTTCACAGCTCTAAACCTTATACGCCATGGGGGCCTTCATTTGTCTGCTTATATAGCAAACTATTTGTTAAGAAATAGGCTCCATCTGACATAAATATTCCTTTTAAACATTCTGGTCGCGAAAACTTATATTGCAAAGGGTTAAGGGCCGACGATTAATTAGATTATAAGTTATAAGAATAGATTCAATTTCTGAGGACTAATTCTTATCATGAGATTAATTATATGTTTGTGGTATGCATTTCCGTGATGGTTTTAATGTCTTTTCGTTGTACTGGTAGGTGTAACTATATAAATAACTCCTAGACTTTATAATTGTTATAACATGTTCAATTAATCAGTATTCGTTAATTAAAAAGTTTATTAATTTTTTAAACAAATGCGTGCGTATAAAAAATAATTGCGTTACAAAGTGCGTAGCAAATACGAGAGGAAAATGAAAAATCACGCCAGGCCCGACATTGACCCAGGACTAATTGGTGGCGATATTTCACGACATTAATATGAACAACCTCGGTCGATGTTCCGATTTCCTAATTTACTTTTATTACCAATTATAAATATCCTTCTAACCAGGAATTATTTGTTTATTAAAAGTTGCTATGACGAAGTGTGTTTAACTACAATATACCTGGCTATGAGTTGAATGCAGAACAGATAGAGCATTACCAATTCGGGTTAATTATTTTGAATTTATCCAAGCTGATACGATAAAGCAAAACCCTTGTGGTATTTTGGTGGGTTTTAATGTAATACCATCACTAACAAAACAATGTTCCTCAATTGTTTATTATTCCTAGTATCGATATTGTCGCGGTAATGAGCTTTTTTTCTTTATTAATAAGGGGCTGTTATCGGACGGATTCATCAAACCCATAATACCTTATTAACGATACTTTACATACTTTTCTTAAGAAGCTAATATAATATTAAAGGTATACAATATAAAATGTAAATGGAAATGAGCTTATAACTGTCAACATTATAGTTCGCCCCAAACACACGGAGTGACTGATCATCTCTCTTCTCACATGTACCTGTTAAAGACATGGTTTATTACAGATGTTAGACGGACGTTTATCCATTCGTTCATCCATTCACACGACTGTATGCAAATATGAATATAATAATTTCTGAAAAGCCATCAGGTGCCGGTGGGGTCCGGAAGTGTCGACTTGGAGCTGTGGATAGTGTGGACAAATGAGGGTAATTTGCGAAGCGCGACGGATGACTGCACATCACGCGACCCCACACCGAGTTGTTGTGTGTGCTATATATAATGCATACATGAGATGGATGAGAGACTGGCCTGGGAGGGGAAACCGAGGGTCTAGTTCGATAGTGTGTGTAGAGGTCTATGTGAAGCAGAGCTGACAAATGCCGCTATGATAGCCACAGAGGGATTTGGTATTAATTTATTTTTAGTTATACGGATCCAGCACCGCAATAAGAGTGACGTGGCATATCATGTGATTACACCACTTTTTTGAACATAATAGATTATAAAAAGTGCAAAAAAAAAAAAACAACTATTCGTGGGATTATAATTTATATTGAAAGTAATTAGATTGTTATCAGTTTTGTATTGTGTAGTTTCTAAGTTATATAAAACAATAAAATAAACTACATGAGACCCATTTCATATATAAGTTTTAGCTGACAGCATAAAATTACTAGACGACCGCTATACTAATGCAGTATGTTTCATTTAAATTTATAATCCTAAGCCAAAACATTTCCGATGCGACGATTAGGAAGTGCATGCAGTGAATTTAATAACCAACGCTTGTCTCATGTATATTAAAGACAGGTACACTTATTTGAGAACAATATTATAACTTGATTAAAGATAACAATTTTTACAAGTTGTCAATATATAAAAATAAATACGTATTGTGTCACCATAAAAGACACTACATAAAACAAATCCACAGAAAATGTTCAGTGTTTTTAGTATTAAGTTCGTGTGTACCTGTACTCGGCGAGCTCGACAGGAAATTGAAGGCAATTAGCTACGAGCACTCATTGACTTCGCTTCGAACGCTTGTTAGTTCAACAAAGCATTAACCACTGTGCCCATAAAACCCCCTTGAATCAAGTGCTTATAATTCTGCACTGATTTTTTACAGAGTGTAGTTTTTGAATTTATAAAGGATAATGTGTTAAGGGTTTGTGTATTGAGGTGGGGCATGTTTTCAATTATAAATATTAATTTCCTTCTTTTCGTCAGCTCTCGTATCTTTTGCACCAGATTGAAATCATCATGTTAGACCCACTATTAGTTAGCGCATTTTTGTTTGGTTTACTTTGTGGCTAGTTTTAGTCAAAACTACTTTATAAATTTTTGTGTGCTTCTTTTCCTCTAGTATGTTAGGTTGCGGCGACAATTTTTTACATTTGCATTTACAAGTCCATGATGATGTAAAATAGTAAACATAGTACATAGCATTATGTTTACTATTTTACATCAGCTGCTTATCTTACTAAATTGCTAATATGTCCGAATATTTGTTTAGAAGGTAAAACAAGTTTACGGAATATTTTCACATTTTTTACTATTTGTCAGTGGCGAAGGGTGACTTTTTTCAAAAGGGAAGCCGATACTTCTGCTGACTAGTTTTATTAAATTAACAAGTACTCATACTTATATTTTTACTCCGTTATGTACGTAAGATATTGAGCGACATATTTGCTTAGTAATACTTACTATATTTTCATACAACACTTGCACGGAATAGCACTGTGCCCGTTAGGTGCTTTTTTTAACGTTTTTAAAGTAAATTTCGATTCAATGCAAAAGACAACATTAGCCTGTTTTGAAATTGATCGACAAAAAAATTCAAACGTTCCTTATATATAAAAAAAAGATGAAGAGATTGATGTAAGTGGACGAAAGTAAAACGATGCCAGTATAGAGCTAACTGGAGATCTATCGAATCTGGCAACCCTCATGGGATGCAGCCGTGGGTTATGTTTGTAGGTATGTTCTATTTCGAATCAACGCTAACAAAAATACGGCATTACAATATTTATTAATTAAAACTTGTCAGTTGCCGTTCATTCTCTGGTACTTAAATGTATTATCAAATTTAATATAATTTCCAGTGCGTTTTTTAATTACGTAAATGCAGCATTTATAAAATTTCCTCATAATAATGCAATTCATGAGATAAAACGATACATACGACATTATCAAGTTTCCTTCATCATTAAAGTTTTGCTAAATAGATAGATCTGTTTGCACTTCGAAACCAGTAAAATTTCATAAATTACCCACTAATTATATACAAACCTGAAAATAGACACCGCATTATACATATACACTGAAACAACACAGTAGAAAATATTTTTTTCTAATTATAAACACGAAATAAAAGAGGCGCGAACTGGCAAATTACTTTATAAGCCGTAGGCCCACCGGCATATTCACAAGCGAATACCGTCGTATTTCTACAAATAAATTTAGACCTCAAAAGCTAAGGGTTTAAGGTGCAATTTTGCATGCAGTTCTGAGCAACAAACGTGTAACAGAGATGGCAAATAATGCGTTGGAAATGAGCGCGAGAGCAACGGGAACTCGTGCTGTGTCCTTGTAGCCTGACGTGACGTCATCGGGATCTAGGCGGCCGCGTGTTTCGTATGCATGTACTTACGTTGAACATCGCGCAATGCGTTTGTCGTTGTGTTATTAATTGATCGATAATATTTTGTTTATTAATATCGAATAACATTTGTTTATTGTTTATATTTATTTTAATATTGTTTATTATTTGATTATTTTCTTCATATAACTTGTTTTAAAAAAATGTAAATAATTAATAATTTCCTTTAAATTATAAGGCGTGCTGCTAGGAATCGGCTTGTATGAACCCTTCGCCACTGCTATTTGTATAATGTCAGCTTTTATATTAGAATTAGTTACATAAGTTTATTGGAAATTTAAGCAATAATTAATCTCTCTGTTCTCTTATATGTCCATGCCATGGTTGTCTGGAGGAGATTACCTGGACTGTAGAGCGACAACGCCGCCATTTGTACTTTTATTCTATGTTATTTCTGTACATCGTTGTCTTTGATGTGCATTGTGCAGTATAGTGAGCAACCGTAAACAAATAACATTAATGAATTAATCTGCAATTTAAAATAATTGCACAACGTAATGGCGTGCCGGCTATCTGATCACATGCGGTGTCCGCTTCCAATATAGAGATGATGCGGTAAAATATTGATACATATATATTATAGCTGGCACGTGCGCTGACGAACTGGCTGATGGCGTGTGTTGTGCTCCACTAACGGATATACTGTTATAAATTAAATAACTACATTTTGTTAAAGCAGTGGAGTTACACTGTAATTCCACATTGGAAACCTTGCATACCATAGTGATTTGTAAGAATTTACGTGGTATGTAAGTCTGCCAACCCGCACTAGGCCAGCGTGGTGGACTATATGGCCTAATCACTCTCAATCGTATCCTCGATTGTAGAGGAAGCCCGTGCCCTGCAGTGGGACGTATATGGGCTGCTACAACTCAACACACACTGTAGTTACTTTGCCTTTAGTAGCAAAGACTTGACGGGTGATCTGTCTCACAAAACAGACATAAAACAACAGCTTTGCTGTAAAGTTTCTTTATCTATTTAAAGCAAGGGATCCTTACGAAAACCACTATAATGTAAACCAAGGTGTAAAAGAATTACCTAAAATATTCTTTACATCGCGTGCGCTGCGAAAACTATAATATGTTGATGATGTGGACTGGACTCATAAACTATCTGCACTGATAGTTATGTCTGTAAGTGATACTTATAGTATCTATCTACTTATTTTATACTGATACTTATAGTATCACTTAGGTACCGTTTGCTCGTTTGCCAGACATATCCAATTAAAACCAATCTCATGCCAAACATACAAGCTTTTGGTTTCTTAGATTTACGCGAATGTTACACATTGAAATAAAACTATTTTATACGGATTTTATCGCGATTTGGTTTAATTTTTACAATTTTTACATCGGATCGCAAATACTAGCTAACTTTTTAAATTAACTTTTTTTAATTTAATAATTATAAATTAAGGGTAGTTTAATTGTAACAGTCACTGAGCGGATGACTAATACCTCAGTCCGCCCCGTGACCACGAAAGCTGTAAAGTAATCGAAACGACGGGAAGTTAAAAAATGTAAAAATTAAACCAAATCGCGATAAAATCCTTATAAAATAGTTTTATTTCAATACAAGCTTTTGTTGCAAGCATAAAAATACTAAAAACTGACCTGTGTAACAACACCTAGACCAGGAAAACCTTAATAATTCTGAAAATTATTAATTGTTATATTCCCTCATCGCTTAGTTTTGTCGTTGTATCACTAGCCTGTACGCCGCAGTGTTCAGTGAGACGACAGGTGGCGCTGCGGTCGCGCAACGTGACAATAAACTATTAGTATTATTTGTCTATCTATCTATATCAGCCCATATACGTCCCACTGCAGGGCACGGGCCTACTCTAATATCGAGAGAATCGATTGAGAGTGGTTAGGCCATATAGTCCACCACGCTGGCCTAGTGCGGGTTGGCGGACTTACATACTTACTTACACCGTAGAAATTCTTTAAAATCGCTACGGTATGCAGGTTTCCTCACGATGTTTTCCTTCACCGTTAACAGTGCGTGGTGATTGACTATCAATACACACATAACTCCGAAAAGTCAGAGGTGTGCCCTGGGATTTGAACCCGCGACCACCGTGAACATGTAGGCAGCCGCGTAGTACTTTACTTTGTAGTAAAGTTAATTTAAATCTTAATCTATATTATTTATTGACAGCCTCCGTGGCGCAGTTGGTTAGACGCCGGCTTTGAAACGAGAGGCTGCGAGTTCGATCGCCGCACCAAGATAAATGTTTGTGCGGCCCACAAATATTTCTTTCGGGTCTGGGTGTTTGTGAGACCGAAAAGTCTCTCGTAGTTCTGATACCTGCGACACAAGACTTGATCTTAATGTGGGGTCAGGACTATGTATGTGACTGTTGGGTGTATTTATTTATTTATTATTGATAAGCTTAAAAGTGACTATGGATGTTTCAGAGAGAGGCTTTGATTGAAGGGTTTGAAAAATCCCAACATCTAACTCAACCATTCTTCTTAATCTAAATGTCGATTAAGTGGAAGGCCATACTCAGTGGGCGGTTATACGCCGATACAGTACGTATTATGAATTGCAAACGACTTGAAATGGACAATAACTCACCTTATGGTACTCGGTGGTGTAGTTGTATTACGGTACGGTTACAAAGCTGAGGTCTCGGGTTCGAGTCCCGGGTCGGGCAAAATTATATTGGACTTTTCTATTATTAGTTCGGAGTCAGGAATTTGTGCCCGATATGGCAATAGGCACGCCCCCTATAACATCGTGGGACGGAACATACAAGGCGAAATGTGGGTGTCCTGGTGGCGCCTCTGCCTACACCTTCGGGGATAAAGGCGTGAGTTTATATATGTATGTATGTTATTGTCCATTACTAGCCGCAAAAGATGATTAATAATAATTAGCGATTACACGGTGTTTACAAGGCTATTAAATGACTAAAGTATGTGTTAATAGTTGGCTTCTATGCTGCATATACTCGTATTAGTTGCATGCAAATACTAACGTTGTAAGTATACGTATTGAACACATATTTGTTTGTACCTTGTGTGGGTTGCTATGCTCATGATTGTTAAATATTCCATTTAAAATAGATAGTTAAAGTACATTATTTTAAACCGACGAAAATGTTTTTTTTTATTCAACAAAAAATTGAGTATCGTTTATTACTGATGCGCGTAAAATACTTTTACATTATACAATAGTATTTTTATTATAATTATATATAATTGTTTAGCAAATATTAATCTTCATTTTCTTAAATTTTCATTTTATACATCCACTTTACTAACACTTTTCGTTTGAATGTTTAAATATTTTTATTTCAGACAGCTTCATTAAGACTGTTTTTTATACATTAGAAGTGAAACCTTTTAAGACCTTTCTTTGCAGGGCAAAATATATTTTCGTAGCGTGTCACAAAATAAACTATATAATTGTTTAGCAAATATTAATCTTCATTTTCTTAAATTTTCATTTTATACATCCACTTTACTAACACTTTTCGTTTGAATGTTTAAATATTTTTATTTCAGACAGCTTCATTAAGACTGTTTTTTATACATTAGAAGTGAAACCTTTTAAGACCTTTCTTTGCAGGGCAAAATATATTTTCGTAGCGTGTCACAAAATAAACTATCAGGCATTGAAATCTATGACAAAGAAATCACGTACGTTACATCCAGCCAGATGAGTCAACAAAACTACATTTATCTTATCAGTAAAATAATATTGGGGATTTTCTATTCCCTGAAGACGCGCCATTGTTGTATTGTTTGAGCATAAAAGTTTCACAAAGTTGCCAACTATAGTACGACAAGATAGTGCGCAACGCTCCCGCGGAACCTTCAGAGAACACTAATACAAATATAATAGAGCTACGTGGTGAATAAAGACAGAAATATTTTATTTGTTGTACTTGCTACATGAAGTGTAATATGTACATAATATAATGCAGCAGATAACACGTACAGAGTCATTCAAAACGGGTATCGACCGGCACATGGTTATTGCTTGCCGTTTGATACAATTATACCAGGTCGTAAGCATACACAGATTTAACCCAAACATAACTTACACAGATTATAATACATATCCGGGCGGGTGCGAGTGTCCTGCCACCGGCTGGGTATCAGGCAATTTTAAAGTTACGCTAAGTGCTAACATCTATACTTTATAGTACCTAGTCCTTTCAGGAGAGGGTCGCGCACAATTCGTCAGTCTATATCATAAGGGATGCGGTCATTCACTCAGCCGTCGGATGTCACGCAGCATATAGAAAGAAAGTCGTTGACTTCTCAAACAAATGTCTACGGAGTTCTTAACACAATAAATAATGCATTTAGTTTCTCCAACATATTTATTCTTATAAAACTTGAATACTTTGATTGAAATAATATCATAATTTAAAATAATATATTTATCACATTGACATAAACTATTTATTTATGTATATTAGTTTAAAAATCTCCCATTACAAGGCACTCTTATTAAATTAAATTTTTGTGAGGTAAATACTTAATTCAAGCGAACAAGCGGTTCGCTTGCATGTCAATTACCCTCACAACATTTAAAAAAATAGAGAGTAAATATTGGAAGAAAGGAGAGGGAATGAAATGATCGTAAAGCATTCGGTAATCTTACTAACCAAATAAAATAAAGACTCTGGCTACCTCAGAAGGAATCAGGCTTAAGTTTATGCGCACTATATGGCCTAACCACTCTCAATCGATTCTCTCGATTGTAGAGTAGGCCCTTGCCCAGCAGTAGGACGTATATCTGATACAAGTACAGACCGATGGATCTTACCCAGTCTCAATGTATCTTCGTGTGTAGTGCTAATATTTTTAGTATTTCTTTTCTTTTTCACCTTCTCCTTTATGACACGATACAATAGCTCCGAGGAAGTCTATAGTATTATGCAAAAAGTTGTATGATAATAAAAAAGAAAAAAAAATCCGTTTTCCTATCAGAAAAAAAGTTCCGAAACCTGGATTTGGACCAGGGACCGCTAGATCACAAGGACCTAATGCTCTACATCTGAGCTATTTCGGATTTACAATACTTGGTGAAGATATCCTACTAGTGCAAAACGATAAAAAATCTATATACGGTAGTTTTAAAAATAGACTTGTTTTGATTTAATTTGATCATTCTTAAGCTTATCTAACTAACATTGCAAAATGTCAAACAAAAAAAATAAATTATCGATATCACTGGTCACAATGTTACAAAGTGTGAGTCAAAGTAGATTTTTTTGAATGTTTACAAGAATAGTTTTATCTTTAAAATTATCTTTTACTGCCAGAAAAAAAACGCGAAACACAACGAAGAGGTCCAATATTTTTAACCGCTTTAAGAACGTAAATTTACAAAATTACAGGATATTAGTAGTAATCTTAATCTTATTAACCAGTTAAATTGGAATAATATTTAAATTGAGCGCTTTTTTTATTTTATTGCTGTTATAGGCAGACGAGCTATCGGCCCGCCTGATGGTAAGCGATTACCGCTGCCCATAGACCTTCGCAGTGCCAGGGGTCCAGCACAACAAAGCAACAAAGTCGCTGCCTACCTTAAGAAGAGTACTCTCTTTAAACCTCGTTTGAAGAAGGACAGGTCATAGCGCTCAGGAAACACCGATGCAGGGAGTTTTATGTGACGTGTTAATTACGAGGAAGGCCATAAAGATTTACCCACAAAATAAGATAGAAATAAGTTAATCGAAGACAATGCAGCCGGAGTAATTAATCTGTGAAGATTTGAAGAAAATGCGGCTACACGTGTGAGAGCACGTGAGAGATCCTTTACGTTGATCACTATCGCGTGATCATGACCACAAAACAAATTTGAATTTAAATGTTCTGAAAATGTAATTACCTTTTGTCGACAACAACATCATATACTTGTTTTACTGCATATAAAGTTATACACGAATAATATCGCAATGCACCTTCATTGACATTACCAAGACACGATGGTTCTGTCAGAAATTAAGATTTCGTTTGGCATAAGAACATCATCTTCCCTCAGTCAGCTATTAAACAACACAATTTTATTTTTTTGTGAAATTTCGATTTTAGAGTACTAATAATATGCGATGAGAGACAGCAAAATACTTGTGGACTACAGCAAACATTTCTTGTTGCTGTGACTAGTAGACTCTCGGTACTCTCCTTAAAAAGCCAAACTATAAACTATATATATATACATATATATATATAGGTTTGCTTCTTCTTTAACGAGTTCTTTTAAAGTAGACGGTACAAAACCACTCAATAAAGGTGCTTCCACCAGTCGATATTGAGATCCTTGAGGTCTATTTTCAGCAGTAGACCTGATGTTACTGAACAGAGGGAGAGAGAGACTGGAGAGAGAGAAAGAGAGTTTGGAACTTTTTTATTCCATGGCGAACGAGCAAACAACTCAACTAATTAAAAATGATTACCGTTCAAGAATATCCACAACGCTTAGATCGTAGATGCATTGCCGGCCACGTGCTGAACCCACTGAGTCACGGTGAGTCAGTTATTAATAATTTACGAGCTACATCTGAGTAATTAATGTGTGAAGATGTGTGGTCCACGTGGAGAACCGCGTGACGAGCGTGACCGGCGCCCGCCCAGCCCCACGCGAATCTTTGTACAATTTGATCGCTGTTAGCCGATAATAACCAGTGAATATGATAATTAATAGGTATTTAATATTATGGCACGTCATTACTCTAATGGAAGCATGTATAGGCTGTCAACCGTAAGGATTAGATTCCTGATGTGAACTTTGCGTAAATATTTGGCTTGTAAAATATCGGTATTTTTAATTGCGTTTGCTGTCGATAAACTTTGAATGACACTAGTGATACCTTAAACCTTTGCCAATCCTTTAGGAGATATAGGCGTGAGTTTCCTGTATTTATTTATCAATTATCATTGTGATGTGTCTTTATTGGCGGCTGTAATAATATTTCATTAGGTAAATCCTTACTGTTTAATGGTAAACAATAAGTTTCGAGTTAAATGGAGTGTAAAAGCGTGGGTGATACACTCGCGGCGGTGGAAACTACGTGCAAATGTTTGACAGCGTGTGTGGGTGTTTGTTTGTCGCTCGGTCTGCGCGAGACGTTCCCAGTACGAGTTGGCGACCGTGAAAATTGTAATAACGCCTGTTTGATACCTGTATGTGTAATCTTTTTGAGATCCACAAGTATTTGTTTCGGGACCAAATGTTTGTTTCTTAAGTCTGTTTTGACACTCATAACACAAAATGTTTATCTTTATGTAGGGTCAGGACTATGTGACGGTGTATTTATTTATTTAGCTCTTCACCCTGCGTTGGTGACCGTAACATTTGCCGACTCTGGCGGTTTACTGCCTGTGAGTTATAAACCGCGGCTGCTTGCCAGTCACTGGTAAAGCCAGGTTTATTACTGCCATGCGGAATTTTATGGCGGTTGTGCGCAAGCAGTTCTTACGAGTGACCGCACGGTATCTAATGGGGTTAACAGGCCTTTGATAGCAAGGCTGGATCCAGCTTTCAAGTCAAGGGGGTCATGTAGTTCTAGTCAGAACACTGGACGTACTCAAATTCGATTACAATTATACATTAAAAAGATATTATTTAAAAGTTTGTTACACCAGTAATTAGTGAATATGTTTACGATTTTTTTAAGTAAAAATCAACGATACATTTTAACTACGATCCGCCTTTGTTTGATAGTTTGTGAAACTTAATAAGAGTCGCCTATAGATCTTGTATAGTATTAGTAGGAAAATATGATTTATTAGGTATTGAATAATTCCTAGAAAGATTTACATTAATTAAAGACTTCGTCGTAAAATTATAAGATATAATTGTCTGAGCACTTTGAATACATATCATTTTGCGCTTATCATGGGATAAGGCGAGCGTACTGAAAAATCAAGTACATACTACATACTTACCTAGATAAGTATAATATACAGGGTATATCAAGATCGCGACCGAAAACGAAGCCAGGTGGTAGTTTTAGCGGTTACAGACACAATGCAACAAAAAATTTTGAAAAAACAGCGACGGATGTTTTTTTACTGTATTTTAAAAATCATCATGTTTGGGGGATAAATACCTAGTTTTTGCAAAAATAGTAATATAAACCCTTACATACCATTGCGTGTTTAAAAATAAAGTGGTTTACGTCATAATTTTCAAAAAACTATGTATTTTTCACTCAAATATACGATAAGTAAAAAATTACAAAAAAAAAATTAACGATTTTTTTTTGAAATTTTTACTTGCGTTGTGTTTGATATCACTAATACTACCACCAGGCTTCGTTTTCGGTCGCGGTCTTGATATACCCTGTATATATATATATACAAAAGTTTTTGAGACTGTATGCGATCGGTTACCTATTCGCTTGATGAGAATGTATTTTCTTTTATAATTATAAAGGAATAATATTAAAAATTTTCTCTACAATATTTTCTTGTTGGATGGGTTTGACGCGACATTTAAATATTCAACAGTTAATTATAAAGCCGGTGAAGGTCTGGGCTATGCGCAAACAAGATGTGGGCTCTGATCTTTGACCTAGCAATCTTCAAGTAATCCTAGTTTGGCAGTCTCTTTGCCGTGTATTCGACTGCTACCATTGTTCATTTTACGAATGTAAAATAGTTGCAATCACAAATAATAAAGGTGATATTTAAAAAAAATCAAACTATGATCTGTTTTGCTTTTATGACAAAATTATTTCTTAAATTGTGTAATTTTTCAAATTGGGTAAAAGCTTATCCTGCTTTTTTGTTTGGATGTGCTATATTTTTCGTTTAATTGCATAGATCTAAGCTATTTCTATTGGTGATTTATGCTCAACACAAATATTTTCACCATATTCGTCATGCACATTTCGGCATAATTTTGAAACCACTGACAAAAACTCGAACAATAGGATTTTCACGATCCACAAAGTAACAGCGGCGATCCCATCGGAATACCCGCTCTATTCCGCGATGCGTCCAAAAATTCGACGAGCAGATGAAAAATCCAAGCAGTTTTCCGTTCGACGCGGCCTTCCTGTGATTTTGCCTGCTGATTTACATTTGGCTGTTACTATTTTTAGAATATATTATATGTTACGAGTAAATCGCTTCAATCCTTCGTGGGTTACTACATAGTTCAATCGTCATCGTGTGACCAAAGAAACTGCCTTGAAACCGTAGACATCTATCCCCGCACTGAGACAGAACATTGTGAGATTAAATATTTGTTGCACCTCTGTGTTGTATGATCTCAAAATAGCTTGATATATTATCTAAAAGAATATGGGTGTGTGTAGTACAGAACACAAATATTACCTTTACCTATCATTTTGGGGTTACAAGCGTGGTCTTATCTTACTGTCATATATATTTTCAAAGCTCTGTCACCACATATTACTGTAAGTACTGTAGTGTGGGCAATAAACGCCCACTGCTGGGCGCGGGACTAATTTGCCACCGAGAGATAGAGTTTAAAGGACTTATGTTAAAGTTCGCCACGTTGGTCTAGCGCGGGTTAGAATTACAATAAAAATTCTTGTAAATCATAGTACGAATATTCTTAAATTAAAACGTCTATAACATTGACCCAGATGCAAGGTCTGTCGAAATCCTTCAGGGTGCGTGGGTGAACAGCATTGGACCTATACGGCTAATTGATTGCTGTAACCCCCACAAAACTATAACGTGATGAACAAAATAACAGCTTTAATTGTTGTTATCGCTGCTGGAGAAAAATATTGTTCCACGGTCTTTTAATGTTTTAATAGTATCAAGGTCGAGTAACACGTGGATAACCGGCATTTTAACCTTTATTTTATCTTAGTAATACCAGGGCCTTCAGACTTAACACTGTAAGCAAAACTATTTTATTATTTCTAGCTCAAAAAGACAATATTTTGTCCTTGAATGCTCTCGACGCTAGAAATGTTTTGTGATCGTTATTTTATTGTTTTTTCTATTAATACAATCATATGTGGAATTTGTATTCTGATATTTTGAGATTTGTTGGGCATCGGAGAACGCTTATAATAGCGTCGAATAGCAAAGGTGTCGCCAATATCGATTGGCGATAGATTAGAATATCGATTCAGAGACGTTGCCCTCTACGGCGTCTAGAAGACTTTGCAACGAATACAATCTTACTTTTAGATCTCAAGGATGCGTAAAATCATTAAGGTATACGTTGATGCGTCTGCTCGGCATAGCATTCAATTAATCTATGTCTATGATCTTCTGTTTCGAAAGCGCTGTTGTGCAAAGTAATAAAAAAGTTTTCCTCTCTACACGTTTTTATTCCATTGGACATTTTATTACCAGTATAAATGCTCGTTGTTTACATTATAAAAAATATGCCAAAAAATGCGTGAAACTGATATTTTTTACTTTAATTTGTAGTTTCTATGCCACACGCCAACATAAAGTAGATGGCATATAGCAGCAGTATAATCATTTTGTCGTGTCAAAAATGTGGGTAGTAATAAATAAAATGCAATCCGCGTTAGCTTGCGCGGGGTTCGGCGCTCTAACAAGCGATGTTCGCCGGACATTTTATGCGGCGCGGTGCCTGGCCGGATTTCGTAGCAACTTAATTAAAAAAATCATGTAAATTGAATCGCGTGTCTGAGTCATGGGCTTTCTACTGTTTTATCATAAAAATATTATGAACTGCGTTTTTCATTACGTTTCTTTTATACTACAGTAGGCACGACAAATTTCTAGAATGCGCCTGGCTTTATTTGCATTGCAGCAAAGCCAACCCGCACTAGGCCAGCGTGGTGGACTATATGGCCTAACCACTCTCAATCGATTCTCTCGATTGTAGAGTAGGCCCGTGACCTGCAGTGGGACGTATATGGACTGATATAGAATAGAATAGAAAGAAAGAACCTTCACCGAGGTGAGATTTGGAATGAATTGAATGGCCGGAATGAATGTTGTCAGTATCGGGGCCGATACGAAATAAGTTAGTTTTACCAATAGGTGTATGAAAGGTCACTTCGTTGTACCCTTAAATGGCCATCTTATTTGTAAGATTTGAGATATGTTTTACCGGCAGTCGAAACTCTATTTAAATGGTATTATACTTGCTATTGGGTGCAATAAAGTGAGTTGTGTGTAAAGATATAAAATTATAATTACTGTTCAATTTGGACTGTACAGCACTTACAGCAGTTGCAGTTTTATGAGAACTATTACATTTGTTTTACAATTTCATACACAATGCACGTAATCTTTTTATTACTTTCCTTTCACGGTATTTACCAAATGAAATAAAGCATCGAAATTTTTATTTATTTCCTATAAGTCGATCGCTATTAAATATTTAGAATGTAAAACAGTTTTCCCTTGACCTGTTTACCTGGATACAATGTAGGCCTACTCGCTACGAGTTCATGCCTTGGGCCCGCCGCCGCTACGATTCAGTCGGTCGTCAGCACCCGCGCCGGCCGCCCGCTACGACCACGCTACAGCGTAGCGCCGTAGACAACTTGCTACGTCGTGTTCTGTGAGTATGTTATTATTTTGATTATGGTAATTGTTTACTGTTGTTTTGATCGTTGCGTTTTGTATTTTAATGTATTTTTTTATGTAAGTAATTAATTTGGCACGTTTTCAGTGAAGTGATTAGATAAAGGTGTTTTGAATTAATATTAAAAACAACTGAAAATGTTATTAAAATTCTTAATTTGTTGCTTAAACCAAGTCGAAAATACTCTGAAGTTAAGGTCTTATGCGTATTTTTTTTCGATACTTTTATACATTTTTATTGGTATCGGGAGCGAGCGCTCTGAGCGTTCTGACTATAGGTTTTGTACGTTTTAGTCAAACTAATTGATAGTAAGTCGTGCGAGAGCTACTCTGCTAGTACCAAAGCTCAGCTCGAGCTATATGCAGTTTATCTTTATTTTCTATGCCGGTTGCATCTCTCCAGCGTTAAAAGTATTGGATGAGAAGTCATACATTTATTAACTTTGTTTTATCTATCAATTTAATTATTACTTTCTTCTAAAAACTGGACCAAGTGTTTGCATTGTTCGAATTGTTCATAAATTCCATTAACCGTTTTTATCCGGATCTCAGAATTGTTTATTTTTAATTTAGTAATTATATTTCAATATTTCAAGTCTAAGTCTTATTAGCAGAATAAAATATTTGATTCGATAGGAAGTAGATGTCTCCAATGATAAAATGCAGAAAGTTACAATGACTTTTTTCTGAATAATATATTTTTAAAATTCGAAGCGATGCCTCTGGAGAATAGAGATCGCGCCATGTAATTTTATTGTTAAAATATTTTAAAGCTACGAGTGAACTCCGATTTATGATTTTAAGTAAAAACTGGAACTAATTGGAGTTCGTTGTCGTTGTGACCAGTAAAGTAAAAGGGTACTTGTCCACATATGTGTGAACAAGTACAATATTATATATTTATTTTTTCATATAATTTATTAAATTAGAAGTTATCAAATCATGTGCCTCGTATAATTTTAATTGAGTTATTTTGTTTTTAATTATATGTTTTTGAGAATGGTGTGAATCATACGTGCTTTATTTTTAAGTGTATGGGCTCTAATGCGATCCACGTAATGAATCTACAATATTTAAACGAATATTTTTCGCGATTCTGGTTTTTGTTATGCTTTTTATAGAAAAGCGGAAAATGTCAAATGTGAAAAACTACGCCATCTGACATTTCAAATACTAAATGTCAAAACCAGTTTATACATTCTTCGTCGCGCACTGGACGAAATGCCGGCTATGAAATAAAGAAACAGCTGGTTCAATTTTTGGCACTAAAAATTCTTTGGTTTAAATTAAATATTGTGTTTTCGAATTTCAGCATGCAATTACTTGACATGTCCTTATACCAGAAAAAATATAGATAGTTTATAAAATAAAGCTAGTATTCAAACCTCGGTGGCGTAGTTGTATCACGGTACGACTACAAAGCTGAGGTCTTGGGTTCGAATTCCGGCTCGAGCTAAGTGATAGTTTTTCTATTCATTATCAGCCCGGAGTCAGGAATTTGTGCCCGATATGGCGATAGGCTCGCCCCCTATCACATCATGGGACGGAACATACAAGACGAAATGTGGGTGTCCTGGTGGCGCCTCTGCCTACCCCTTCTGGGATAAAGGCGTGAGTTTATATATGAATGTATGTATTAAAATATATTTTTATTTTTTGAATACTCGCTGTTGCTCTCGCAATAACTCGTTTTCTCTACTAATTAGCTTTGGGAGTGTAATTTGAGCGGGGACCGCATAGTCCCTTGTCCTCCGTCAATTTCACTTAGTGAAAGAAACGCGTCTAGTTTGCTACTTAACTGTGATTTTCTGTGACTTATTACAGTATCACTGCTGCTCTTTTTCAGTCCATTGGTGCTCATTCGTAACGATCTCACGGATAAGTTCTCTCTGTTTCTCTTTTTCTTCACTCACAGGATACTTGTTGTGAGCGGTCTGCATTCAGCCAATGCACGCAACCTTGATTAGGTCGTTTATCCTTTTTGTGTGTGAACGTCCGACATTGCGCTTGTCGGTACGTATATTATTTTGTTAAATAAAGGTTTTTGTATATTTACGTTATTAATTATTCGGTTTAAAAGTTTAATTGTTTGCCTTATTATGAAATAAAAATCACGTGTTGTAAACAATGGGAATTAAAGCAGTTACGTACATTTAATAAACTGTCTGTACATGGAAGAAAAATGAGAAAATCTAATGCGGGGGCGGGGAGGGGGGCTGCATTAAGATAATCGAACCCAAAACAATGATATTTAGAATTTTTGTATTTTGTCTGTGCGGTGGTGCGCGATGAACTCCGAAACGGCTTAACGGATTTCGATGAAATTTGGTATGCTATAGCTACCTCAGCTTACACTTGAGCTACTTTTTATCCCGAAAAGTTTAGTGTTTCCGTGGGATGAGGAAGGAATTCTGATATATTTGTTACTTTTTTATATTCGAAGGGATGGGATGGAACTTAATTACATGCCTTGAGTGAGAATGAGAAGGGAAGGGCGGGATATAAGAAGACGGAACGGGATGGGATGGGAAAACCAAATAAAGTTAATCACGCAGACAACATTTGCGGGCAGAAGCTAGTTAATAATATTTTCCAAAACCTCGTGTGTTAACATGGAATCTGTTATACTCATGCATGACGTATCTCCATATTCGTAACAAATGAGATTTATTTATCATTCTCATGAAAATTCCCGCCGCGGTAATTTCATCTCTCTGGCGTGTGAATTCAACTTGTTTGAGTGATAACGGCTCATATAACATGAAAACATTATTTCTTTATTATTTTACATATTATTTCCGGTGTGTTTGCTCGTTATTCTAGTTGTTAGTGGTTTGACTGAGGTTTATTATTTTTTGAAGTTATCGGGTTGCCATGATCGTTCTTAACTATAGTGGAACCCGACTGGATGATTTTTTGTAGAAACTTGGATTTTTTAAAATTTACCGACCAATAAAATAATTTGAATCTACTATCGGCCATTTTTTTTAAATGAATACAATCTGTGTTTTACCAAGACTCTGCTTCTGATATATGTGCCTTATCTGAGTACGTTCCGAAATGAAAATATCTATACAAAGGTAATATTAAAATTACAATCGATTTCAAATTATTATAATAATTGATTTCAGATTGAATTTTGCAATCACACTGCCATTTTCCGCGATCTTTTCTTCAACATGATAGTTACGTAAGTGTAAATAAAGTGTTGTCGGGTGTCGCGCTTCCGTCGCGGTCATGTGTAGCGCCACAGAATGAGTAATGATTCGTTTGTGGTCACCACCGTAGCCAATGGCTATTGTTCACGGTGAAGGCCGCAGCTGGGATGCGCTACATCTGCGCGTTTTGCTATGATTAACATATTGTTCTGTTTCTATTCTAAAATGAATTTATGCATATTGGCTCACGAAATCAAAACTTCGTGGTCTCTATCTCCTAGACGTGAACCCAAACGGTTTAAACTTTTACGAGTTGGTTTCATGACATAAAACTACAGCACTACAAGCTACAAGGGAATAAAACATACAAAATGTTAATTTAGGCTAGAGATATTTAAACATTGTGGTATTACAATTATTTAAATAAATTATACAGTTTAGGGTGTGAGTGAGTTGTAACAATAGTGTAAAGTGCGTTCCAAATGATACTTTTTCGTCAACGTGCGAATAAAAAACATATCACCACGGTCTTTTCGCAAACCATTCTTTATCAATCCAGCAATAACGCCCTTTATTATTTTAAAACTAAGTTGTTTTTATTTCTCCAATTATTTGAGGGCTTTGGGTCAGTTTTGACTAAACTAATCTAATTAAACGAAGTTGAATTACTGATTATGTTTTATGAAGACATTATACCCTCAGATAAGTAAAGGGATTTCGCTGCAGTACTACCAGAGGCCGTAATAAACCTCATATCTTGCAGTTAATTTAGCTCCGTGGCGGCTGCCGGGTTATGAATCGTTTTATATTCCTCCAAGCATGCAATAAAATCTCAGTTTATCCCGAGCTTACTTGCGTTCAGCGCAAAATGACGCTTGTTCACAATTCACTTACAATTTTATGACATTGAGACGACTATTTAAAAAAAACTTCTTGCGCAAATATGTAGTTATAGGTCAGCTATATAGCTTTATATAGTTGTTCAACAATACGCCGAGGATTCTGTCACTCTATTGAGATTTTATATTAGGTACTACATGTATTTGCCCAAGATGTCATTCTTCTGTGACCGAGAAATATCTCGTAGTTTTTGATTAAGAAAAAGACGTGTATTTAAAAGTGGCGTTGGGACTACGTGATTGACAATTGGGTTGGGTTATATTGTCATAAGTCTGTTTTACGTAATTCTCTAATAATATTTTATCTTGTGCCTTATTAAATAAAGCTTACGAAGCCTGTATAATTCTTTATTCGTGGAAAGGAAATTAAATCAGCTAAGATTACTTATTTTCTCCTCGGATAATTTATTTTCTATAATAAAACGATAGCGAGAATTTGATAGCCGAAAAACAATCAACGGAACTCGTCTGCTAGTTTCTTGGAATAACTACTTATTATTTGTTCAATATCTAAGAGACGCCTAAGCTTCTTACCTAATGTCGATCAATATTGGTTTGAATACCTACCAAACTTGAAGATTACAAGTGCCTTGCTGAAAGATATTAATTTTGAAATGTGTGTGCCTGTTTAGCGCAGTCGGTAGATCGAAGCACTGGCTGTTAAACGAGATGCAGCAGGTTCGATCCAGGCAACGATTCAAATATTAGCGTGATTCAAAGGCATTTATTTCGTGTGTGGGAGTTTCCGTGGCAAAGTATTTCGTACTAACTGTTACTCACGATGCTTGTACCTGGATATGAGTCAGGTCAATGCATTTTTTTATGTTACATGCCTAGAAAAGGCGAGACAGAAAGTAGAAGTCCATTAATAGATTAATAGAATTACACATTGACTGCCTCGGTGGCGTAGTTGTATTACGGTACGGTTACAAAGCTGAGGTCTCGGGTTCGAGTCCCGGGTCGGGCAAAGTGATAGAGGGTTTTTCTATTCATTATCAGCCCGGAGTCAGGAATTTGTGCCCGATATGGCGATAGGCTCGCCCCCTATCACATCGTGGGACGGAACATGCAAGGCGAAATGTGGGTGTCCTAGTGGCGCCTGTGCCTACCCGTTCGGGGATAAAGGCGTGAGTTTATGTATGTATGTATGTAGAATTACACATTGTAGGTCTTATACCGTGCCTGTATGAAAAATCCTACTTCCTTCCTACTAATATTATAAAGGCGAAAGTTTGTATGTTTGATACTTCGTCACGTTCACACGGCTGGACCAATTTTGTTGCTATTTGGTATAGACGTAGCTGATACACATAGGCTGCTTTTTATCCCGATATAATGTAGTGTTCCCGTGGGACGAACAAGGAATCTTCCCGCTCAAACGGTTGGACCAATTTCAATAAAATTTAGTTTGGAGGTAGCGGATACCCTAGATTAACGCATGGGTTACTTTTTATCCCAAAATTGTAGTGTTCCCGTGGGATGAGCAAGGAATTCAAATATGTATATTTGTTACTCTTTCAAACCCAGAGGGATGGTTTGGGATAGAATTTAGGGCGGATGAATTTTTTTATAAGAGGAAAGGATTGTATGCCTTGAGTAATGGACGAGAAAAGCACTATAAAGGACGGCTGTCAGTTGAGTTTGTATGTAAAACATTAGGTACGTTAAATAATAAGTATCTGATGTAGAATGGAAAGTGTGTGCACTTGGTCAGAGCCGGGTCGGGCTACTAGTAGAGTAATAAAAGACGATCAATCCGCTTTCATGGAATGTAGTGGACTGTAGGCCCGTTCCTCTCAGTAATAGAGGTGCCTCGAACACGTGGATTCCAACCTGCGACCTCTGTCTATAAACAGCCTACTCTAACTAGGCCATTGATACTCAAACTGGTCTATATCGACCGGGAGTTGACGTCACCGAAATATATAATTCGGACTCCACGATTGTAGAGTTCATTTTGAAAGGCCATAACATTATTTAATGTTTCATATAGCTTTCAAAGTATCTAAGTACTTGTTGCCAAAACCACATTTGAAATTAAATAACGTTAACGCAACAAAAAGCCTGTTTGGTGTTGATTTACATTGAAAAATATTGTATTGTACATAAACGGCCAATAATTTAAAACCAAAAAATTACGGCAAACTGTCTACGAATCACAAGCTTGGGAACCTCTGAACAAGCCTATCACTTTTCATATTATTACATATGGGACATGATAGAGAACATTCGAGTGTGGCCATGCAGGCGTCAGGTTGTCGCGACGCAACAGCTTGCAGTGAATACGCGCCATTCGCCCAAGGCCGCCACGTCACGCTAATGCGCCACCATTGTTTACTATACAAACTATCCATGTACACTAATATTTACCCGGGGAAAGACGATACGATCAACGCAGACGTTTATTGATATGCTTTTAAGGTAGGAATCTTTTCGGATATTGATCGACGTACGAGCAAAAGGTTTACTTGTTGTATTTTATTGTCGTTCACGAACCTAACTACACATCTAGAACACTTGCATTGCAAGCGCGTTGCCGGTTTTTAAAATGTGAGGAAAAAGAAAGGAAAAATTGCCTATGCTGCACACTGACATGGCTTGATAGATGTCACGTTCAGCCGTTGAACTGCCGTCAACCCTTTCGGAAAATACAATGTTTTATTATAAACAATTTTGTTAAAGATATACCCTAATTGCTCAGGGCAATGACATCTCTATTTTTTCCATTGTTCCTTGTCCAAGGTAATTTTTTGCCAATCTTTTACGAAGTGATTTAAGTTTGCTCAATTTCGGAATAAACACTTTGTATTTTGTAATTTGTACATACCTTTAAGATATTTTTGGGACAGTCTCTAACCTTAAAGACTGCCCCGCCTCCTCACCCGCTTCTGGTACACCTACAGAAATACTGATGTGGCACGCATTTTAACAGCACCTATAGTTGAAGCTCAGCGAGTCTCTGCAAATGTCTAACTTTTCTAAATTCATTACTTAATTAAATGGATTAATTAATGAAATTGTAAAATAAATAGGAGTTGGAAAAAAAATTCGTCATCTTCTCTTCGCAAAGTTCACAAAACTACCGTCAGCGATAATTACTTAACTAAGCATACACTCGTAAGTTCGAAGAGTCAGTAATGTGTGCATTGGGTTCTTTTGGGGCGCCTCGTGTAGCAGTTCGAGCCTTACTAAACTTAGTTACCACTTTAGAAATATAAATTTTACCAATATCAAACACATTCCCCTCAGAAATACTGCCGAGTCAAGCGCTAAAGTTTACTAATACCACTAAAGACAAGAAATCCGTAGTTACTTGTAGTAACATTTAGTTTTAAAGTATGGCTAATTCCTTTTTGAAGTAATTGCTTTGAGTTTTATTACCCGCTCTAGTTCAGAATTGTTGGTAAAGTTGGGGTTTACAAGTTATTCAAATTAGTAACTATCGCAATTTTAGGAGCGCAGGTTGAATTTTACGTCTAACTTATTATGTTTAGTTTAAATAAAAGTAACTACTATTGAAAAAAAATAAGAATAAAATGTTGTAAGCGGCAATTGAACGGTAATTCACAGATTCCTGGATGATTCATGATCTGGCGGCAGACAAACCATTTCTCATCATTCGACCATATATAAATGCTTCTAGATTTATTTCTAAGGGAGCCTACCTAAAAACAAACTTACACAACTAAAAAATGCTTTCAGAACAAATGAAGTAATCTCAACCTTTCTCTCAGTCGGCTCTCATGATTAATTCAAGCAGATTTAACAACAAAATATTGTAACAACGAAATCAACTTAAAAAAGAAATTTTGGGAACATTACCCAGTCCATTAGACACCCAAAAATATTGACTCGCACGACTAGCCAAGGATGTCTTGATGGCGCACGTGCTTGGGATTCCGAGAGGCGCCATTAACTCCCTGATTGCGGACGTGCCGGGTTCGAATCCACCCCGGACACTTAAACTTGTTGCTACAGTAGTTGGAATAACTTGTTTGATGCTAATAAATTTTGCCAGTCAAGAAATGATATACATATGTATTTTAGCGAATTGTGACTATCAACTACATTATTTAAGACATGAAAGCTGGCACACTAAAATAAATTTCTTCACACGCTCCATAAATAAACAATCTTCGTGAGATGGAATAAAAATAACGAAGCCATTTCCACAACTGTTGAGGATCTTTTTAAATGTCAAACTGACGGCACATAGAAAGTGCGGGGCAAAATAAAAAAAGAAAACGGAAAATATATCTATGAATGCTACTGCTCTCAATTCATAGTTAATTATAGTTTTTATAAATTTCATATCTATATTGCAACCGGCGCATTTGGCTTCGTCAAGTTGAAACATTTGCGGTTCCATAATCTACGCAAAAATAAAAAGCAATTACGAATAGGGCTTTGAAATCGAGTTGCTTAAAATCATTGGTAATTTTTTGTGTCCCATAGAATTGAGAAAAGGCTCTTACTTTAAGATTCGCTGGTGATGTGATATACGTGTCCACCCGGGTAGACAGGTGGATTAACCTACATAGTGACCCTCGTAAATGTAACGCGGTTTTGATTAAGCCCATGTTCATCTGGTTTTGACCATTCTAGCTTAACTGTGGCGAGATAACCAGTTTTTGCTGTTGGATGCTATATTTGTATTCTACTTATCATCAGATGCAGGGTAGTTACATCGTCATGTGAATATAACAACAATGACCACCGTAATCCTTTAACATATCAAATAAAACACTCAATCTGATTTTTTTGTGCAATATCTTCGACATTGTACCTTCCTTTATTTGGTGGAGTTGGTAGAGGGAGGGGGTATAACCCCGATCTTCCCTCCATCTTTCAATAAAATCGATAGCTGCAGTAGTTTCCGTGAACACCAGTTTCCGACTTTTAAACACGGCATGCTGTTCTGAGAAACTTAAAATAAAATTATGTATCTCGAATGTTCTTTGTTCACCTCCTTTTAGCCCACGCCTTCGTGCAACTGAAGTTAACACGATTTACTTACTTTATAAATTAAATTTACCCTTTTGATAATTAATTAAACCATTGGTTAGAAGAAGACTCATTTTGTAATTTTTAATAAACCTCTTCTAACTTCGGTAGATATTTTTTATATTCCATTTCGTATTTTTATATTTATTAGGCGTTATTAAGCATACGTTATTATTTAGACATTACATTGATTATGCTATTATCGTTGATTAATATGTTAATTATGTCTCACTTTAACGGTGGAAGAAAACACTAATAGGAAATGTATATTTTAAGTCTATACTACTATCTAAAGCGGCACTAGTTCTTGTTTCTCTCAATATAACAGCCGTAGTGTTCATAGTGACCCATACTAGTAAGCCTCGTTTGGAGTTCAGCCTTTTATATCCAGTTTCAGACTATAAGTGACTACAATACACTTGATACTCAATGCAGTTGAGATAGAGTATCCTTCGGAGATGGGTACACAGCTAGTCTTCTAATAATATTTTACCTCTCAATCAAAGACGTGACTATCGATAAACCCTATGATCAGCAGGGGACAGAATAATAATATCTTTGCTCCAATATTACAGTGAATTTGATCCACACAATACCCAGAGTACGTATGCACCGAGGTTCCATTAAACCCGTCTCTCCTCTTCCCGCTGTATGCTCCCTCTAATTTGTATTAAATTAAATTTCTTGCATCACGATGTCGCCGTGTTATTAAAAGCACCTCGCTACTTCGAAACGCGAAATTAAATTTGTGTACGTTATGATATTAATGTTTACATTACGTAAAGTTAACATTTTGCTTATTATGGTCTGCTTGGACTCGTATAATGTAAACCGCGATATTCGGTGTTCGAGTTCCAAGTCGAGACATTTTGTAAAGAAAATAAAAGTGGCTGCACTGCACCTAATAGTGATATCTATAACTAGATAGAGAGACGCCATTCGAAACAATTATGCCGGCATGCTCCCGAACGAATGTATACAGACTGAAGCCAAACGCGAAACATTTGCGTGCGTCACTCTGATAAGCTTTTTTTATTACGATGAATGGCGACGAAAGACGAGAAGAAAGAAATGAAAGGCGAGCATTCCATTCGCCTGATAGTAAGTGATACGTCCGCTCATGTATAGTAACAACACCATGAATTATAAAGCAATGCTTGGCATTCCACTGTGCTCGCCATTCTGAGACATAAGATATTAAGTCTCATCATGTCCAGTAGTTACTCTGGCTCTACCTACCCAGGCAGCATCTCACATATGAGAGACCTACCACCAGTTTACAATTACTATTGTGTACGGTGATCGCTATCTAGATAAATAGGAATATCTAATCAGCAGGAACAGGGTTTCCGACAATCCCATTCATCAAGAGTAAAACGACAAAAAAAACTTCTATGAGACAGTGATAGCATTTCAAACGAGTTGACCCCTTTGCATTGCAGCTTTGACAAGCTACAGGAAGACTTTACTACTTCAAATAATACGTTAATATTATGTACTTCAGAATAAGATTAACATCAACAAACTCCAAGAAAATAATGAATGCAATTAAAATAAGAAGACGTTGCGATATCACCGTATTGACCTACAGACAAACACATTTTACGATGTTTAATGAATGTAGTAAAATCTCTTGAACAACATTAGGTAAAAACACTGTTTTATTGTTTATTCAAAACATGTAATTTAAGACATTATACGATGTTTATGATGGCTGTAATGGCTGCAATTTTAAAACACTATTTTATATAATTTTTGAAGCAATACGCGTAAAAAATAAACTTTTTAGTGTAGTTTTTTATGTTTTAGTCCCGCTTAAATATTATATTTTAATTATAGTTTTGTATATTAAAGTTTGGTAGTTGTTTTAGCATTAGGTATGAAGTTGTTTGGGAGACTGCCCAGAACACGTTCTGGGCACAAAATACACGGGCGCCCCAACCGTAGTTTTACTACTTTTGTTATTTTTAATTTAGATAGGACCCTCATAGAAATCTCGTTTAGTGCGACATAGCTCATAGCATATTGATTAGGGTGCCTGTACAACAACAGAAAAATACAAACGTGCAGTGTTTGTATTTTCCTGGCATTTTTTTTGTTTTATTGCAAGTATAAGTTATTCCAAATTATTAATTGTTGAGAGATTTATATAAGTTTTAAATATGTTACTTTTTTTTAATTTCTACTTCTATTTGTTCTTAAATGTCAATGCATGCTGTGGCAACTAAAGGTAATACATTTAACTTATTTTTGGTGTATTTGTAACGTTTATTTAATGTAATGTAATTACCACTGATTGTCCTTAAGCAATAAAATAAAATAAAAATGAGCATGCGATTCGCCTCGTGGTAACCGATACGAACGCAAAACCAAACAACACCATGAATTACAAAGCAATGCTTGCATTCCACTGCGGTGGTCATTATGAGACATAAGATTTCAAGTCTCAATGTTACCGGTAACCTACGGTACCTACCCCTTAGAGTTTCTTGCCCGTGCTTCTCTAGTGAAAACCGCTTTCCGAAGCGGGTAGAACAAAAAATTACGGAATCTAAATAATGTTGAACATTTTAATGGATTCAATAAATTATTTTCATTTCATTTCATTTCAGGCGACCTCTCACATAACATGAGAGACCTACCAGTAGATTTATAATTAGTAATTAAAGAGCGCCTCAAATAAGCTAATTATTTACTTGATAGTGACGAGAACGAGTTGACTCTGAATACTTAATAGATTTGAATACAATACCTGAGATGTCTTAGCGTCGCCAAGCTTTGACAATGTATGTACGGGGCAGGGACTGCGAGGGATAAGGATAATGAATCCTCCCACAATCAGAACTCTATTCACCTTCATACCTATAAGCAATTGATTTCTTTCTTGTTACTTAGCACTATTTAATTGCCTGTCTGATAATAATGTGTTCATACACATGTGTTACTTCATAAATTGTTAACACATTTTCACTCCTGTTTTTATAGCTGTGTTATAATACATACATTAACCTAACTTATTTCATAATTATATGGTCAGAGCTTTTTTTTTTAATTTCGTATCGAATATGGCTGATGGGTAGCCATCATAATTTACGAACTTAACCTCTTTACCTGGTCAAAATACTCATCTCTACTATAAAAATATCAAATACCTTGACATTGGCAAAATCTCCGATTCAACGGGGGAGCCATCTATCATTTAAAGAAGAAGAAAAAGAATAATGTGTTAAATACTTATTAAAAGAGTGCCTCTCGATTGAAAAATTCACGCTGGAACTAGCTCCCATTCATAGTTTAAATACTGCGATAGACAATGTAGACTTAAATACAAGTACCTGATTCCCCCGTTCCTTTTGTTCTATCAAGTTATGCACACAGCATTAAGAGCTCGACAAGGGTGGACGGTACAGACGCTCTGACCTTTACGCCATTATTTGTACCTAGTTTCCACATTGTAGACTAGGAACATTTATACAACGTTGGTCTTGGCTTAGAAACTATTTTAGTCGTTAAATATTTGTCTTTATGATAGGCTTTCAAACATGTGCTATGGTTATCGGATACGAATATCTTTTAGGGTCCCCGGTAATCTCAGTAATAATGAAAAGTAATCGCACTGAAAGAAGTAGCAAAGTTGTTTTAATCTAAATTATTTCAATCTCCGTGGCGTAGTTGGTTATATGCCGTCTGTGAAATGTGGTCGCGGATTCAATCCCCGCACCGAGAAAAATTTTTGTGAGGCCCATAAATATTTGTCTTGGGTCTAGGTGTTTCTGACACCGAAAAGTCTCTCGTAGTTTCAGACACAAGACTTAATTGATCTTATTGTTGGGTCAGGAGTATGAATGTGACTGTTGTATGTGTTTATTTTATTGTATTTTACGTTAATTTTCTATGAGACCGTGTCAACCCCATTTGAATTGGCTTATTTGTATTGTAGCTTTTCTGTTGCACAAACACCTAGAGCCCAATCGAATACTTGTCGCCACGCAAACATTAGTTCTCTCGCTGGAAAGTCGGTCCCGTGATCTACTTAACTGCCAGTCGGGATCTGTACCATGGAGGCAGTTTAATAATAGAGGTATATAAGTGTGTTGGCTATGTAAGTTTCGCTGTACGTATGTATGTATAAGCGACGAACAGTTGGAGCGCTGTCCCGTGCTTGACCGATATTACTTCGCGCCATCGAATTGTTTCATAAGAATTTTGGCTCTGGACCAAATTGTACCAGAACCAGGCAGATGCTCTGTTATGTAAGCAAGATAATAGTAGGCTATTTTAGAACATCATTAGAGTTTTAAACTGTGAGCAAATTTTATTGCATATTTAATAAATTAAGCAAATTTTATTTTTATACTATCATGGCGAGAAGAGGACATAAAGGTGTAATATTCCGAAATCAGCCAATGTACTTTTTTAATGTATTTTAACAGCTCAGCATAACTGTGTCGACTGACTGATGTTGCCAATAAGTACTTATATGTGTATGCAGTATTGCACTTACCATTAGGAGCAGCGCCGTCATTTACGTGTACACATTGAGAAAGGCAGGTTTTCTATACTTTACTATGGCCAGCATCATAAAACCAATCCGGAGAAACTTGAACAGGTTTTTTAAACTTATAATATGGATTGCCAATCTGGGACTCAAACCTAGAACGGTGCACATTTTGCTGCCGCTAGACCAACAACCATCGTTATATAAAATTACTTAACATGCACACGACAATAATGTCCAATTGTGAACCGTGGGAGAATCCAAAATCACCTAATATTACTATTATTATAAACGTTTCCTAGTGACATCTAGGATTTCCCCGTTCCTCGCTCGCAGTCATGGACGAAGTATCAACTCGCGGTGGTTTCGTCTCATTGGCATGCAAAAAGCGACCGCTCGACACAATGCCCCTACTAGAAGTTTCTGTTGACAAACTCGATTGTAGTAAATACAGACTATAAAAAAGCTATAAAAACCCGCTGACGTAATGGCACCAAATCGATTTCCTTTTACTGCTTAGTGTTTAAATTGTATAAACTTAGTTATATATTTTGTACGGATTGGTAGTTGTTTCATTGTGAAAATTTAGAAGACATAGCTTCAACAGACCGGCATTATTATACGGAATAAATCGAGACTGCATTAATTTGTTGGTCTTCCTCACTGTCGGGTGCAATACAATCACGTCCGCCAGCCAGTTCAAAAAAATCATAATCACGATTGCGTTCTTAACAACTAATAAAGCACACTGTGATGTAAATATTAAATTAATTTATATATCCATCCCATGGTTGCCTGTAAGAAATTACCTAGTGTGATAAGGCCGCCACTTGTACTATTATTTGTATTGTATAAGTTTGCATTTGTATATGTCCATTTAGTGCAAAAAAGTATTAAATAAATAAATAAATAAATAAATTACTTCCAAGTAGATACAATTTTTTGAGATAAAATCTATTTTGAGGTGCATTCCATTTTAATTTATTTTAGTACATTGAAAAATCTTTAAGGAATTACTTGACGTGAAATATTAACAGAATGATGTAAATTAAAGACTCCAATAATGGAGGTTGAGAACTACTGTCTGTGACAGCTTGTTAATGCTGCATCTTAAAGTATAGATAAGAAGTATATGAATGACTTGGAACAATAACTGAATAAAAAGAATAGCCAAGTTGAATTCGGATTTCCTTAGGGTTCTGTGCAACAATTTTGTAACACTTAACGTTTTAAAAACGGATTTTTACTTTTTTCTTTTTTAGTAACATATACTGAATTCTCTTAGCGTTTGTTATATATTCGTCGTCTTTCATTTAAGGTTAGGTCAGTGTAATAGACAATGACAAGAAAATTTTGAAATCTTAATTTAAAATATAGACTCTCACAATATCTTTTGAATCTTTAAGTATAACTGTATTGTCTGTCTAGCAGCATTTGGCATCAGAAACTCGCTCACTAATACTAATCGACTTTTTTTCTTTCAAATATAGGTAGTGTCGTGATCCATGCATACGGAATCCTATAAAACGTCACACACAATAGCAAAGTTTCACTAGGTACAAATAAACACGTTTAATGGTAGGGGACACAAAACCAATTTTCCCATAAACTACACCATGATATTTATCACAAAGCGATATTAATGTTTTTGTATCATTGTTTCGGATGTTTATGCGTTGTTTTCTGTCGCCTGGATTTTATAGTAATTTATTGCGTAGATGTGTCGATTATTTTTATCCTAGCACAAAAAGTCACTCGAAAGCATCTTGATATGTATTGTGGAATTCAAGGAGAGTATCCAATGAGAGATGGTCATCTGTAGTTTACTAACACAATAATGCCGGTGAGTTTTTCTAAACGAATTTAAACAAGTTAAACCCGAAACCTGACGCGCTTATATCACAATGACGAGATATTTACAATTGTGTATAGTGTTCGCTATATGGATGAATAGGAACATGTTATCATGGAAACGAAACGACACGCAACAGCATCGTTTTTCTATGAGACTGGTATATGGTTATTTCTGTGGTTATTTCAAACTTAAAGGCAATATAAAATTAAAATGTAAGATTATTATCTAGATAAAATATGTTATCAAAACTTCACTCACTGTTTTAGAAGTCGATCGGCTTTCGTTTTGGACCGAAGCCAGAATTCCAGCAGTAAGCAGTGTTTTGAGGGCTGTGACTTGCTTTCATTCGGACAATACCCTCTCCGCATCTCAAGGTCACTGGAGAGCTACTTTAACAACCTTTTACTCTGACAAAGCAGATACGAAAATAACTTAACGTATTTCATACTTTGATGAATCTATATAATACTTTTTTTTTTTTTGATACCGGTTCAGTCTGAATTTCAGTAGGAATGGGTCAAATTGACTTAGCCGCTGCTATGGACAATTTTCTTTAAGAAAATCTGCCAATAAGTAGTGACGGTCACGGGACTGATGTCACGTTACGCGAAGGTTCGGTCTTTGATAGTGAACATTTAATTGTTTTCAACTCAGATTGCTTTCTTTCTGATTCACTTCGTTGCGGGTTAAAGATAAGCTATTTATAATAATTTGCTGTATTTTAGTGTTCGATGTAAATTGCATGCCGCTATTTATGAGTTGCCATCGTGGATGAGATGGATAATCTCTGATATGGCAATTACTTCTATCCTTCTGCTTATTAACATAATAATACATTGCTCCGTCATCAACAGCGTCTATTATTCTTAAGGATGCAAGAGTAGCGGTCAATTCCCATTGTGCTGCTGCTTTTTCATTGACCAGACAATAGTAATAAATACGCTTCTTCACATTTCTTTCCACCCATGTGTAGCACAGTCAATGAGCTGTTACCACTAATAAGCTTCGGTCCACCAGGCCGTATAATGAGGGTCCAAGACCCAGCCAACCACGCGCTTCCTATTTTCCAATATAGAAAGTAATTTGCCAGCTTTCGAGGCCCGAGTGACGTGACCCTACGCAGAGAAATTGGCTCATTCCGCTGATCACATTTGTGGAAATAAATTTGGCAATGTTACGCCTTATTTGACTAGTAAACGAGCTTTTTATATGTGATGCAGAGCTTAGTTGATTGAAAGAATTTGTTGGGTGTAGTGTACCTAGTATCTATTCCAGCATATACGAATTGTGGTATATTTTGACAGCTTTCGTGACGTTATTGTTTAGATGCCGGTTGTGAAACAAGAGTCGCCGTGAGTTCGATCCCCGCACAGAGAAATATATTTTTGCGAACCACAAGTGTTTGTAAGACCGGAAAGCCTCTGTTTGTTTTTTATACCCACGACCCAACTACAGTTACTAGTCAGTAACTTAGTCTGGGGTCAGGACTATGGATGAAAAAAAAAGAACGTCGTAGTTGCCAGCAACATAGTATTGTAACAAAATTTATTACTACTACAAACAAAATAGGCACTACCCGTGACACATTGAAACTAATAAGTTATGTTTGGTTAATTAATGTAAGCACTTTGAAACGAGCTGGCACATGTGGTTTATTTGGTTTGTTTGTAAATGTTATATTAATTAGACTATTAGGCTGCTGTGTTTTGTTCCAATTAGCCATTATTACTGCTGGGTATGCAGTAGCAAATCCTTAAGTTTAATAGTGTTATATTTTCTGGGGTGGATTAGAAAGTATTTTTCTCAGTGGCATGTTATTGAAGCTGACTAAGTTCAGCAGAAGACGGTTATAACTTGATCAAGATGTAATGCAATAAGGAGTTCCTTATTCTTGAAAATTATCAATAATCTTTTATAAGGCTCGTTCATTTTATTTTCTTCTGTTTTCCTGCGTCATATTACTGTGTTTGGTCATTGAATATTAATTTATTGAAACTAGAAACATCTACGACACATCAATTTAACACTATGTGCTTAAATAAAATTATAAAGCGATGTACGTATAAGACCGCTTCCAACAGGTGGATGTGGACGTCCTAGGGGGAGGCCATGTTCAGCAGTCGACTTCCTTTGGCTGAGTAGATACATAGATATAGATAGAACGTATCAATTGTACCAATATCGCAGGGCTTTATAAAAATCATTCAGAAAAGAAAATGCACATAATTTTAAATAAATTTACAAACATTAAAAATATCTCCATCCTCTCTATTATTATGAACTTCACAACATATATAGTTGGTATAGGTTACTAACACTGGGTCGCAGCTGCGTCGGCCCGCCACAAATGTAATCGATTACTAGGGGATTTCAATGGCTCATTAGCTCAGCTCAGTGATGGATTACCGACTCATTATGTGTTTGGAAAGCGGTATAGATCCCTCACGATGATTCGCCACTGTTTTCATATAATTAGTATTTATTCAGATATTTTACTGATTTTATTACTCGGTAGCTGTGATTGGTATTTACATTATTACAGCCTCCGAAGCGCAGTTGGTTAAACGCCGGCTGTGAAACGAGAGGCCGCGGGTTCGATTCCCGCACCAAGAGAAATGTTTGTGCGGCCCACAAATATTTCTTTCGGGTCTGGGTGTTTGTGAGACCGAAAATTCTGTTGTAGTTCTGATACCCACGACACAAGACTTGATCTTAGTGTGGGGTCAGGACTATGTATGTGACTGTTGGGTGTATTTATTTGTTTTATTTATTATTACAATGATTATATAATGATTGTATAATGTATTTTGACAGCCTCCGTAGCGCAGTTGGTTAGACGCCGGTTGTGAAACGAGAGGCCGCGGGTTCGATCCCCGCACCGAGACAAATGTTTGTGAGGCCCACAAATATTTGTCTCGGGTCTGGGTGTTTGTGAGACCGAAAAGTCTCTCGTAGTTTCTGATACCTGCGACACAAGACTTAATTGATCTTAATGTGGGGTCAGGACTATGTATGTGACTGTTGGGTGTATTTATTTATTTATTTATTTATTCCTCTATTACGTACGTGACTGTCCTCTCAACGAAAGTGTAAACTTGTTTAGACAATGTATCTGTATGATGTTTTCATTCACTTTTTAATAAATGATAATTAAATATAGCGATGATAAAAGCATAATGTAAGTGTTGATTTAGCATCCATTATACTTTATGACGTGGCCCTTGTTCTTTACTAGCGTACTTCTGGTTGGAAAACAACTGAATTCGTTCATTGGTAGGTGTCATCAGAATAGCTGACAGAGGCCAAAATTTTTATGCCATCGATATTAATTTCGTTAGGAATCTGATACTACTGTTTCTGTATCAGCCCAGAATCGCCCACAGCTGAGCACAGAGTTTCCCTACAACCAAGAGTTTGACTGAGAGGGGTTAGGCCATTTTGCACCAAGCTAGTCTAGTGCGGGTTGGTGGACTTCACATAACATAGAAAATAGTATTAAGGTCTTTCTGGTTTCCTCACAACGTTCTCCTGGTAAAGTGCGTGGTGATTGAGAAAAAATACACACATGAATCCAAGAAATCAGAGGTGTGCTCTGGGATTTGAACTCACGAACTATATCAGCAGCCGCGTCCGATGCGTTACCAACAAGCTACTTCGGACTTATGACTTAGCGGTCTGCTAACTAAATAATAACGTGACATTTGTTATGATAGTCATTTGTAGGCCGGCGGTGCGCGGTGTTCCGTGTGTCACAGTTTGATTCCGCGGAGCGTCTGGTTCGTTGACATCTGTCCACAATGTCGCCTCAATGCTTCCACGAACACTAATCCAGGTCCATTCATGTTCTCCAATTTACATACAAATAGCGCAGATATCCTGCGTGTTTGTATCGACAACAATATTGATACATGTTAGTACAAAAACAGCTTCTAGTTTTTTTGGAGACATATTCTTATTTTATATGGTCTACACTTACATTAATATAGTAAAATTGGTTATTGGTTCCATCTCTATCACATCGTGAAATGAATTGAAAATATTTATTGAACCTATGAAATGTGATACATTATTTAGATTCAGTCACTTTTTCCACTACCACGCGGTTCACAAGGCTGTTTTCGCCAGAGAAGAACGGTCAAGAAACTCTAGAAAAGAACGGGCAAGACACTCGTGGGAAATATGCGTGCCGAATTGTGGGTACCACTAGTGACACGTTCAGCTTTGCCAATTCCTTTGAAAACACAAGAGTGTCATAATGTATTTAACATTTGTGTTTTTAATTAGTATTCTGGTTTATTACAATCGCGGATAATTTAATTTTTTTATTGTGATGAATGGCGAGACGAGACGCGAATGAATAAGTGACTGCATTGCACGTGCTGATCCCCACACGTAAGGCACTTGCAGGATCACACTTTTCAATGACTAGTAAATCCTACCAAAACCGAATCAAATTGTAGAAAACAATATTGAAGATAGACACCTAGACAAAACGAAGCATCGCAGTAATTTACGCTCCGCGTAGCAAAACTATCAAAGTTATTCCTTTTCAATGGAAATCGGAGCGGATTTGAGCTGGCCCCGATAAATTAATCGGATTGCGCGGATCCCCTCCCGCGTAATCTAAAGTTATACGCAATGACGTGTTTGTTTTGTGCTTTTTAATGTTTATACGTATTTCTAAGAAATGTTTGGGTTTGGTTGCTGACATATTAGAACAACTACTGTGATCACTGGGATACTTAAAAGGAAATCCAACGGGTTGCCAATAAATATTCTTTAAGTCTAAACCTCTGGCAGATATAAATTATATTAGTTTGTAAAAGAAAAACGCACTTGCAGAGAGCGGAAAATATAAAAATAAAAATGAATTAGCTAAAAACTAGTCATCCTTACACCAACTTTATTAAATATAATAAATCTCGCTCTCGTCCCCAATAAAGATAATTTTTAGGTGATATGAATTTAATGTCATGTAAATATTATACTGAAACGATGGAAAGCTCACCACTAATATACATTTTCTGTGTTGGTGAGAGTGACTCATTTTATCCTTATGTACCTGCACCAATATATTCCCTATCGCATCCACGCCTCGTAGTTACGTCAATGCAAGATTTATTAAGCAGAATACTAGACACGCTGTCAGCTATTAATTCTGAAGGTGTCTGCTCTCGACTGAACACTTAAAGACTATGTAATGTCAAGGTTAAATTAGACGACGTCAAGCAAGACTGAACAATAACAGCTTTACTGTCGTATTTAAATCGACCTTTGAGATTGCTGAATATCCAGAAACAATTATTATTAACAGGTTCCCTTTTCTGTCTAATCTGTCCAAGCCCTAATTTTTTAAAAATAACATCGTGTGTACAATTTTTAAATCTTGGAGACGCAATATGATCATATGTGCCAATAAGAATAACCTTTGTTGTAGCGTTTATAGTTTTATGTTATTACTCTTTTGAATTTATGGTACCTTACTACCTTAGTAAAATATATTCTATTTCCTTTCATAAGTAGGCATAAAACTCGGTGTACGGAAAGTTCTCCGAGAATAAAATCATGAATCACGTCGTTTTCCTTCCTTAAAACAACTAGGCAAGGCGATAGGTAGCTCCACTTTATCTGATTACCGACAAAAACTATCTGAGTAATATCCCAGAGGAAATTACGTCAAATTATCAAATTTTGAGGAACAGTAGGCTAATAATAATTTGATCAAGTACCTGTATTTGAAAAATTAAAAGAGATATCTTATAGAAGATGGAAATTGTTTCGCCTCTGTGAATAGTTTGCCGTTGCCGTTTCTTTTGGCTGCTCATAACAAACTCCTTACAATAGTACCTACCTTACACATACATAAAATCTAGATTTTATTCTAACTATAACGTCGATCCTTTATAAGAAGCCATTAATCAAAATGCTTAAAATACGACAGACGCGATCAAAGTTCTACTTGTAAAAGCGCCACGCTTTCAAATTACCTACTAAGTACTCATTTGTCTTTTCTTCATAGAGTACTTTCTTTTTTAAATTTCAGCTTTGAAAAATGACGTATGTCTGGCGATTCTGCGGCGTTGGAACATAACGATGAATATTGTTTCAAAACTGCAATAATGCATAAATAGAGCAATAATCTTTTCCTGACTCTAAGGACAATAAGGTAGTGACCTGCACCACAACGTATAAGATTGAGTCATAATGCAATGTCCCTATACATATCGCGCAATGTGTTACATAACATTTCCATGCGCGAACATTGCACGTAATGTATGTTGAATGTATAATGGCGTGCCGACGAGCGCATTATGTGATGTGATGTCATGTTTTCCTGCATTAGTATTGTTCTAGTTATTTGATTATCTAATATTAGCATATTACTAGCCATCATATTACAGTTACCGACATAGCTTTCTTTAGTTTGTTGAAGCGAAAAATTACTGCGATATGACTTGGTAGATAATATCTTCACCTCTCAAATATGATGGAAAAGAAATATCGAAGGCAATATATGGCTCCGCTATAACTGTCCAAATGCAATAAAAACATTGGTTATCTCTCGTAGGTCAAAATAATTATACTTATCTCAAATGACCAACATTTGAAACTCGAAAATTAACGGAAATCACTTTGGAGTTATTGTTAAAATTGGGTCTGATCGCTATTATGATATCTTTATTCTCCAAACAGCAAAATCTACTTTTGTTACTATTATTTTTTATAATTGCGTTCCGGGCTTTACAAACGAGTACTTCTACACATTCGCCGAGCTTCCGTGGTCAGCTCTATTTCAGTGCATGCCACTTAGCTCTAAGGTATCTAGCGACGACAGCCTCCGTGGCGCGGTTGGTGAGACAACAGCTGTGATTCGTGAGGTAGCGGGTTAGATTTCCGCAACTATTTGTTTGATGTCTGGGTGTTATTGATATCGAAAAGTCTCTCGTAGTTTCTGGTACCCGAGGCATAAGATTTGATTGATCTTACCGTGGGTTAAGACTGTTTGATTGTAGGGTTTTTTTTAAATGATCTTAGCTCTCAGTTTAAAGAATGGTTAGATTAGTTTAGAAATTAATCTACGTTTACGTTTAAGTTTTTCATTCAAAACCAGCGCAAGACTTGAATAGATTAAATGGGTCGATGTGCCAAACATAGTCCTCTATTTATAATACTGCCCTTTTGAGGCCTTCTTTTAAGGTCCGGAGCTGCGTATATTTATATAAATAAAAGTAACAATGACCAGAAAACAATTAGGCTTTTAAGAGAAAATTATGAGTACTTAGATAATTAAACTCAGAAATATAGTTGCAATCACTACCTTATTACTTGTTTATTCTAATTCTTTAGAGAACAGCATTGATCACAAGTTGCGGGTAATTTGTTTTTCGCTGCCGAAGGCGCTGCTTGGCGACGGACGTGTTGTTGATCAATGATCGATGTTTATCGCGGTCTCTAGCCTTTCCGGAGGGATGTGTGTATTATTATTCAATTACTTCAAGCTTTGACGGTAAAATAACCACCTTGTACTAAACATAGAGATTTTTACGGGTATTTTATAGTAGTTACTGAACACCTAGGCACCAGCTCAGCGTAGCGGAATAGCCTTCTAAATCATAGAGGAGTTTAGTGTCCTATAGGGAAATTTATTATAATGTATGTAGTTTGCTGAAAAATTCTAATAATTAATTATGATTATAACAATCATATGGTACGGTAGGGAGCGCTCTGGTTGTGCTAGATCCCTGGTATTCCGAAGGTTTACGAGCGGCGGTCACTGCTTAACACCAGGCGGGCCGGATGCTCGTCTGCCTGCGAAGGCAGGAAGATTACAATATAACTAAATATATATTCTAGTTTATATTATATTGTGCACATGACCTTGAATACAATACAGGTGGTTACACCAGTGATGTATGTAATTTGTATGGCGCGGCAATTTATCGAGTCGTTGCACGAGATGAGTGAGTGTTTACCTGTTACAGATCGTCATTATACGTCATGTAATATCACGTGATGCCCGCAGGATGTAGGTGCGGAATAGATGCAAACCTATATTACCCGTCGAAAATATCTATGCACCTGGCTAATTGACGTCATTGGAACATAGGGTCAGCAAATTCAAAATATAGAGGTTAAAAAAACTGAATAAAATAGGAAAAATATTAATACCAAAAATATATTTCGCATCCATCTCAAAATGTTTTTAGTGTAATGAACATAGTGGATATATATTCCAGCTAGGTCCACAGATATTTCCGACAGATTATAGAGGTAGGTCTTGTGTCATGTATCAGTAACTACGACAGACTTTTTAGGCACCGATAAATTCCATACAAATATTTTTTTGATTCCTCATATGTCTGTTTAATCACAGCAAGGCACGGCCCTCCTTCTCCAATCGAGAGTACGATTGAAAGGGGTTAGGCCATATATAGACCACATTGGCCTACTGCGGGTTGGCGGTCTTTACACATAATAGAAATTCTTGCAAATAGCTATGGTATGCCGGTTTCCTCACGATGTTTTTCTTCACCGTTGTAGTATGCGGTGATTGACTATCAATACACACATGACTCCTAAAAGTCAGAGGTGTGCCCTATATAGTTAAATATAATATAGTGACGAAAGAACCAATGCAGTAGTCGCATGTTTCACTCTGCATTAAATCGATTGAACTCTACGCGACAGTTGCGCTAGAAGTTAATTAACTTCAATAATTACGTTGCATTGGCGTTGATGTAGAAATATTGACATTAAACAAGGTATTTTAATTAAAAAAATATATTATATTATCAAATATGTCCAGGGGTTTCAAAGTCACCTTCCGCAAACTTTAGATGTTCTCTGATGTTCTTGTTATTTTGAAGGTCCTGTATATTTTTTACCAAGACTAACGGTTCCATAAAAGTGTCCACATTTTGACCAATTGATTTGTAATTAGGAACAGGAGCCATGCGAGCGGTTTAGATTGTTTTTCTAATCGTACGCTGCGTTGTAATAATTGAACTGAGACCAGAAAAATCCGACACCTAGACAGACCTGTGCTCCTCTGTCGTCTAATGCATAATTGTTTGTACTTTCAATACAGAAAATCCCCACCTTTTGGGAACATTCGCATTTTTTTTGTTATCAACTTTTTTATATGTGGTGTACAATAAAATATTAAATAAATAATTCGCCAAACATTGCAAGCATATACCTGCACGTTATACATATTTCTTGTACTAACCCGTCACCGAATTAGTCATTGATTGCTGGCGGGAAGCAGCCAGTACGTTGTTATATTTATGTCGGCCGGACGTGGACTCAGTCTCCTCGCATTACAAGTGCTGCAGGTGTCGATTGTACAACGTCACTTTGTGTCCTGTCTGCACATTGCACGGTACTTGGAAATTAATAGCGTTTAGAGTACATTCACATCGCGAACCTAAGTCTATATGAAAGGATTTTTAATGAAATTTAATGTGAGAAGCGATTGACGAAAGTAGATGATGGGAAATTATATGTCTAGCAAAATTTGCTATAGTCTCTGCCCACCTATAAAGGATGCAGACGTGACGGGTTTGTTTGTGTGAAATAGGGGGCATACTAATGATGTTACTAGTCACTGTCCAGAAACACCCACATCACCAGAGGCATTGTGGGTGTTGCCGGTCTTTAAGGGAAGTGTATGTTTTGATTTGTGAAGTGTATCAACCCGGACTATGTAGCATGGCGGACTAAGCCCTAAATGTTGTACTTATGGCCATCCTGTATAGGGACCACAGTGCTTAAAGGTGCAAAACCTACCATAGTAGGTCATGCAAATGTACTACTGTTTTTATTAGCTTCAACTGTATGTATGTGTATGTAACGGAGTCCATTTATGAGCACTTCAAAACATCCGATTGACTTGAAATGTTGCATACTTATGAAGGACCGATGACAATACAATAATTTAAAAAGTATGTGACATTATCTTAACCGCCACCTAAAAATTTATAAAAAAAAATGGATCAGTACAAAAATAATCAAAACATTGACTGTCTTGCACGATGGCCAATTGTGCACGTGACACATCATATCCGCATGGTTGTTGCCAAAAATCAATCATAAACCATACTATAAAATTAATTTTGTTTCAATTACCATAAAATATCAATAAACGTTATTATTGATGTGCTAAGTTGATATGTAGTAAAAACAATTTAAAGAAAAAACTAAAGACGTCATACCGGAGTGTGAAGCAGGCATGTTCGTTGTAATAAACACTCACGGCACATAATGTAAAAAAGGAGTGAACTTATTTAAGAAAAAAATTAAAATATATGTTACCATTAATATAAAATACTTATATTAAGTTAAGAAAAGGGATTAAACCCTGATGCCCAAATAAAGATTTAACTTTTGTTACGGGCACCAGTGATTCAAATTGTACAAAGCACTGTTTATAACAATATATTAAGCTATTCAATATCATGGATGAAGAAAGAAAACAACATTGCAAAATTGTAACAGGTTGTACAACGTTAAACTACAAAAATCAGATCATATTTATAATATTTTAGAATTCGTGCTGTTTTTGTTTGCTATATAATTTACAGATCATTTTTATTAATGTAACAATAGTGTGAATTTTGTCACAAAAACAAGAGAGCTAATCATTAGAGACCAGCATAGGAATGCGGATACGAAATCCTTCCGTTTTAATTAAGTTTCTTTGTACTACTCGACTATGGAAGTAAATTTTACAAGCTGGTATTTTATTAGAAAATTAGATATTTCTATTGGAAAATGAAAAATCAAGGAGAAATTTGGGTATCCTGGTGGCGCTCCCGCCTACCTCTTCTGGGATAAACGCGTGAGTTCATGTATGTATGGTCTACTTTCTATTCCACGATATCCTTACGATTTAATCTACTTTGTTTTGTTGAAAAAATACTTCTGCAATTTCCTTCTTTAATGTTGTAGTGAGTTTTATTAATATTAGTACGTTGAAATGAAATGAAATGAAATGAAAATATTTATTGAACCCATGAAATGTCATACATTATTTAGATTCAGTCACTTTTTTCCACTACCACCCGGTTCACAAGGCTGTTTTCGCCAGAGAAGAACGGGCAAGAAACTCTAGCGTTGCTCTTTTAAAACAAGTTTACAATACAGTATTTATACAGAGGTTGCAGCGTTAAATTCAGAGCAGTTCATAGATAATTTAGAATAGTAATGATGAATAGGGTAATTGGTCAAGTGATTTTGTACGGTTGAGTTAGGTAAGTAAAGTCGCCCAGAACGCGGAATCAGTACACTGTTTCACCAAAGCAATGAATAGAAATAAAAGTTTTAAAGTGATTAAAAGTTATCATTATAAGCAAGTCGAGCAGACCAGTCCACACAAGCAGCACTCGTTCACGAGTATGACGCATGTGCCAGCCATCGGCCTCCTCAACCATGTTACAGGGAAGTGACCGACCCGGCACACGACGCCGCCGCAAGCACAGACGTTTTAGCGAGCATGACTTACTCAAATTGCTTACAACTACGATGAAATCAAATGAACGAATTATTACATCTATACTAAACAATGCACATCCGGTTGGGGGACTTATATTATGTCATGTTCCCAAGCCTTATTATCCTCTAGGTATTCTGAAATTTTATAGTAAGCTTTATTACACAACTGTCGCTTAACAGTGGATTTAAATTTGTTTATACTTAAGGCTTTTATGTGAGTGGGAACTTTATTATAGAAGTGTATACAGTAACCCTTAAAAGATTTGCTGATTTTGTGGAGCCTGGTCTTATGACTGACTAGATTATTTCTATTTCTAGTATTTTTGTCATGAACATCGCTTAACTTTTTAAATTTCTCTATATTTTTATGGACATACATAAGATTAGTAAATATGAATTCAGATGCTACTGTCATTATGTTTATTTCTTTGAATTTTTCCCTCAGAGATTGTTTGGAGCTTAGTGAATAAATAGATCTTATGGCTCGCTTTTGGAGAACAAAGATTGCATTAATGTCAGCAGCACCACCCCACAGCAAAATTCCATAACTCATAAGGCTATGAAAGTAAGCAAAATAGACCAATCGAGCCGTATCAATGTCAGTCAATTGGCGAATCTTGCCAACCGCATAAACAGCAGCACTCAGCTTTTTTGCTAAGGCAGTTATGTGGGGACCCCATTGAAGTTTAGGATCCAATGTAATTCCCAAGAATTTGGTAGTCTCCACAAGGCTCAACACATCCCCATTCATCAAGATGTTGGCATTAACTTTCTTTACATTAGGTGTCACGAACCGTATACATTTCGTTTTCTGACTATTTAATAATAAATTGTTCACGCCAAACCAATGGACTATATTTGCACTGCAGAGGAACTCAATCCAAAAGGGAATTACAAGTCGTATAAAATCGGCATACCGTTAGCTTACTACGAAAAATGCTTCTCTATCGATGTATGGCCTATTAACGCTAAGATAAAAGGATGGATCAACTACCGAAAACTTAATAGGACCACTGATAACACTGCACTGCCCAAAAAACAGCCCTTTCGTAAAGAAGAAGGGGGACAATAAAAGCGCTCCACTACAAGTTTTATACCAAAATGTGCGAGGCCTCAAAACCAAGCTCCGCACATGGCGTAATAATCTTGCAGCGTCAGAGCATGACGTTGTAGCGGCAACTGAGACGTTTCTGGACCTTTCTGTAGGAGACTCGGAGCTTGTATGTCCAGGCTGGAGTATTGTGCGAAGAGACAGAAGTACACCCTGTGGTGGGGTCCTACTTGCTGCGCGAGCACCGATCGTGCTTTGTCGGCTAACCGACTTAGAAACTGAGAGTGGTGAAGACCTATGGGTGAGTTATGTGTGGTGCGGCCGAACTTTTTACGTATGTGTAGTTTATATTAAACCAACTGCCAGTGATAAAGACTATATGACTTGGTTCTGTAAAGTTGAAAGCATCATTAGTTCCTTAAAGGGTATAGTTATAATTTATGGAGACATCAATTTAAATAGTGCATCGTTAAATATAAATAACTACTATTGCTACTTTTTATCATATTGTAATTTATGTGAAAAAAATGTCGTGACAAATTTGCATGGTAGCATGTTGGATGTCGTATTGGTTCGGGAGAGCATTAACATACGAGAGACAATTGTCCAAACAACAAATGGAATAGTACCGCCTGATGCCTATCACCCGCCTCTTGACATTAATATTGGGATCTTCACAGTTCGACATTCAGATCGCATCGAACCTAGCACAATAAATACTAGCAAAGACTGGAATTTCAAGAAAGGGGACTACGAGGCATTATATAACATGATTTCTGGGGTTTCATGGGATGGCTTATACCAAATTAAAGACGCGTATGAAAGTGTCAAGTATTTTTATAGTATAATATATAGTATGTTTGACGCATTTATTCCTAAAAAAAGACGAAACGGTGCATCGACCAGTCGGTACCCCGTATGGTTTACACGTGATATCATTAATGACATCAAAATAAAATTAAAGCTACACCGAAGCTGGAAACGTACTAAGTCCAAAAACGCGTATCATCTTTTTTCCGACTTAAGATCTGACTTAAAATCTCGTATAACTGTTGCCTACGAGTCCCATTTAGCCACTATTGAGCAGAATATTAGGATTGACCCTCGCCAGTTTTGGCGCCATGTATCTAGCTTACGGTCCAAGGGAGGTTTTGAACCTAAGGTTGAATACAAGGGTAACACTGTCAGCGGAGTAAAGGCTGCGGAAGCATTTGCAGATTTTTTTTCTAGTGTATTTCTACCGGATGTTCCTAATCTCGATCATACAGGCATACAGGAGTTTCCACATTTATCGAGTAGATATGTTGACATTTGTGAGATTACTTCTCGTGACGTGGAGATGGGAATTCGAAAACTTAAATTAGGCAGTTCAATAGGTCCTGACAGCATCCCTCCATGGCTTCTTAAAGAGAATGAAACATCTTTTACCGAACCCCTAAAGCACATGTTTAATATTGCATTGAAGTTGGGTCATTACCCCTCTCAGTGGAAAACCTCTAGAGTAACCCCTATACCAAAAAGCTCAAATAAGTTATGTGTTGAGGAACATCGCCCAATCGCTATACTGTCCACATTAGCTAAAGTATTCGAGCATATTCTACACGCAAAAATCTACAAACAAGTAGAACCATTCTTATGCAACGAACAACATGGATTTAGAAGGAAACGATCGGTCGACACTAATCTACTCATAATAACAGATTATATTTCATCTAGACTTGATCAGGGCATACAGGTGGATGTGCTTTACTTTGACTTTCGGAAGGCGTTTGATAGAGTCAACAATGATAAGCTACTGGAGAAGTTATCTGCTTTGGGCCTGTCTCCTAGCATCCTTAGATTCATCGCCGACTACCTGCGCGATCGCCAACAATATGTTCGCCACGGTCTCTATGAGTCCCAGCCCTATCACACGCGTTCCGGAGTCAGTCAGGGATCAATACTTGGACCGCTATTGTTTATACTAATGATAAATGACCTGCCAACAATTGTCAAATATGCAAAATGTTTGTTATACGCCGATGACATAAAACTATTTTTTGAAATTAAATCTCAGGAAGACTGTGTTTTGCTTCAGCATGATATTGACTCAATTTACCGCTGGAGTATTGAGAATAAATTAGAGTTTAATCCTGCAAAATGTTTTCAAATGAGCTTTGGTCGTAAGAGGTGCCCAATTGCATTTGACTATAAATTAGGTTCTGGTGCGATTCTAAAAGTGTCTACAATCAAAGATCTTGGTGTTACCTTTGATCGAAAATTGACTTTCCATGACCATATGATAACAATAGCTAAGGAATCGTTCCAACGTTTGGGCTTTGTACTCCGTAACTCGCAAGATTTTCATAACATTAATGTAATGAAATTACTGTTTGGTGCACTAGTCCGCAGCAAACTTGAAGCGAGTGCTTGTGTCTGGCATCCTTACGAGAGCACATATGCTCTTTTACTCGAAAAAGTCCAGAAAGCCTTTCTGAGATATTTATATAAGCGTGTACACACATACTATCCACTCATGTATCCTACTAAATATCTACTGGGCTGCCTCGGTTACAACTCCCTAGAGGTAAGAAGATGGAAAGATCAGTTAGTTATTATGTGCAAGATCCTCAGAGGTATGGTTGATGCTCCCGACCTGAATAGTGAACTGTGTAGACTGTTTGTGCCTAATAATTACTGCCGCGGCCGGAAGCACAGATTGTTCGCAGTCCCTACTTGTCGTACCGTGGCGCGTGCCAGGTCCCCAATACCGCGAACTCTCACCACACTCAATGCTCTCCTGGACAGCGCACCACACTTCGATATATTTACAGATGAATGGAAGGTGGTCTTGTCGGAATGTTTGTGTTTCTGTGAGTTGAATGCGTGATGTATATATGCTTGTTTATTTTTATGATTGTAAGTTTTGTAATAACATGTTGTTGATATTTTTTGCGTTATATTTTGTATGCTAGATATAAGTCAAATATTTTATTTTTGTTCTTTTATTGTAATATTTATGCAGATGTAATAAGTTGTTAATTAGTGTAATTGGTATAACCGTACTAATAAATAAACGATAAATAAATAAAATAAATTGAGAGAGTGTGGTTTACATCGTCAAGGAATGGTTGATGTCGTTTTACTTTAAATATTAATGAAGTATCATCAGCAAACAACACTACCTCACATTTGTCCCTTATAAAATAAGGTAAGTCGTTAATATAAATCAAAAATAGAAAGGGTCCAAGAATCGAGCCCTGCGGAACTCCCATAGTAACAACAGATCCAGGAGATCTTTTTCCGTTGACATCAACGCTCTGAACCCTATTACTTAAATATGATTTACATAATTCAAGAGCAGGACCATTAATTCCATAGTGGCTTAATTTCCTGATAAGAATATCATGGTGAACACAATCAAATGCCTTGGATAGATCACAGAATACACCTAAAGCATCCTGAGAATTCTCCCAAGCATCAAAAATATTATTTATAAGCTCCACACCAGCATCAGTAGTGGAGCGACCCCGAGTGAAACCAAATTGTTTACCATGAAGTATATTATTCGTTTTAAAATATCTTTGTAATTGTAATAGCATCAATTTTTCAAAAATTTTACTTAATGAAGGCAGTACTGAAATAGGTCTAAAATTTGAGGGGTCATCTGTACTACCAGATTTAAAAAGTGGTATGATCTTGCTGAGTTTCATTTTATCAGGAAATATGCCACTATTAATACAAGTGTTGAAAACTATAGCTAGCTGGGGTGCTAATACAGGTATTACAGATTTGAGTATTTTTGTAGAGATTCCCCAGAGATCACATGTATTTTTAATGTTTATTAATTTAAACGTTTTTATAATGTCCATACTGTCAACGAATTGAAATGCAAATGAATCCCCACATCCAGGCACATTTTCCTGCAGTAACTTATCAGCTATGTAAGGGGATGAATTTAAGTTTTTCGTTCATATTGGAACTCAGTCTGGCCAGTTCTTTTCGACTCCAATCGTAATACTATTGTTTTATTAAGAAGAATGATCTCATACTTAGCAGGATAATTTTCAGTTTAATAAAATTTATAGAGGACCGGTTATGTTAAATATTTTGGATAACAACAGTGAAGATTAAAACACATGAAATATAACAATTGTTTGTAGTTGATCGTGCGAATTTATGGATTTATTATAATTTTATTCAATCTAGATTTCGTGTTATCTTTCAATTTACTGTCTGGATTCTGAATTCTCCCACCGTTTAATTCCAGACAAAAAAACGATAAAAGTTGTCACGTTTATCTGACAGACAAAATGAAATATTAAAATGAATTCACTCTGGAAATTTGTGAAGTGGATATAACTAGAAACGAAATACAAAATTAAATACTACGTGAAGCTACGATTTTCAAAATAATGGATCATGAAAAAGCCATGCTGTAGCCAGTTTAGGTTTCAGTTGAAAGACGATACACTAGCGCGGTACTCCTGGCGCCTCTCGCGGCCCTAAGTAATAGGTTCGCCATCAATCTCGCGTTTCCTCCTGTGAATAAGATTGCTAGGATTTTTATGAAAACCGTGACTCAATTTAGGGTAATTTAACGGATTTTTCGCTATAGCATACGGTGGCACATCCCAGTGGATACACATACCCTACCAGTTATTGAAGTTTAAATATACGATTCAGCAATTTCATTGTCTGTGCATACGCCTTAATACATCACCGTCTAAGCCCCATGCCAGCCGCACGCCTCGTAATCACACTGGATTGGATGGCCGGCTGCGATCATTTTGACCCAATTAGCTCCAAGCCTTTGACAGCTCTGAGAGCAAACATTTGTCGTACAAATGAGAGGGTGTTGGCCTTTAAGAGGCTTTATTATTAGTTGTTGTTTGAACACGAGCCAACAAGTTATTATTGTAATTTAAATATTGTAGATTTTGTAGGAAACGCTTTCAGGTAGAGATTATGATAGAAGGTTCATTTAGCTCCCGTATAACACCACTAGGAGACAAGGGTGGCTTAAAATCAGCGTTGTTCGTTTATTACTGATCAGTATAATAAGCTGTGTCCTTTGCAGGTCATTCTTAATTGTTTTGTCCTTTTCTGAACTTAATTGAAGTAATAAAATGTATTAATTTCTTTATTTTGACTTTTAATTTCAACACTTGCTCGAAACGATATTTACTTTAGTTGTTCCCGGAAAGTGAAACACCTAGATGGTTCACTAGTCACTACATCGGGTTCAGTACATTATGTATGTGGTGGCTGTCATGATACTCACAAAGTTTTATTTTTTTATTTTATTTTATTTATTCGAGGACATCCAACGGCAATTACAATGTTTTTAAATCTAATACATAATTGATTCGGTATCATGCTTAAAGCATTGCCTGCAGGTGTCACAACATGCATAATAGAATTTAGGAGTATTAGACAGACTTGACATTAAAATTAAGGTGATATTAACAAGGTTATTTAGAACACAATAAAAAACAGAAACATAAAATTTCTGTGTATGACGATCATACTAAACATAATACATATCGACGTTGACGACAGAAGCTGTCTAAAAAGCGGAAAAAGGACTAAGCCGAGCAGTGGGACTTGTATGAGCAGATCTGCCTTATAAGTACGATAAAACAACATCAAAACCGGCATTAATATTGTTTACTTGTTTAAGGTCAAAACAATATAATATTCAATAACCAGTGTAAAACATTAAAACAAAAATTGCGATTAAAAGGTAACGTAATTTTAGCTTAAAGTTGCTAATTAACAAAATGAATAAAAATAACAATATAAAATCTTAATTGATGTACGTAACTAAACTTAGTTAAAAAAAAAATTGAATTTAATATTTTAATAGCAAAAACCTTGTGTATTTTTGATTTTTTTAGCACTATTGTTTGAAGCATTTTGAAATACTATAATTAGTTTTAAGATCAGCGGTCTTGACTAAGGAATTTCTGAAGTATCATAGAAATTCGTATGTTCCAGTTGCTGCCATTCCGCAATTGTTTTTAAGTCAGGCTAGAAATCTTGTATAAAGTCTGAACAATTTGACCAGGCTAGTCTCTAGACTAAGTTTTCTGATGGCAGAGTATTCGTAACTATCCTGATGTTTTCTACCGTATATTATTTAATATCTGAAGTGCACTGCAAATCTACCATCAGGTCAAGGTGACTACAACCAAGTTTATTAACTACCTTACAATAGAAATGTAGTCTAATTGGAAAACCTTAGCTTTAGTCGTGTAAGGTCTTCCATATGTGAGACGCCACCGCAATGTCTATTTCTCCCGCCGAATGCAGTGTAAATGCACTGTTGTGTTCCAGTTTGAAGGACATTGTAGCCATAGTAACTGGACTTAATGAGACTTAGCATCATATGTCTCAGGATGGCGAGCGCAGTGGAATGCTAAGCATTGCTTTGTTATGCATGGTGTTTGGTTTTGCTACTGTCCATGAGCAGTCGTATCGCTGATATATTTCCGTGATCAGGCGAATGGCATACTCGTCTCGCCATACATTGCAATAATAAAAGGAAGCCTTATACGGATGAATAATTATAATATTATAAAAATAATTTCAAGAGATAGTTAAAAACGTCTGTATTACACAGCTATCTTAGAAAGTAGATAATTTTGTTTTAATGTACTACTCTTTCTTAAGATTCTATGACATTTAAGACATTTTTTAAGTATTTAATAGTTATAAAGAATATATGTTTTATAATAATAATTACCTATTTGATTCCCGAGTACCTGGAACTATTTCCGATCCTAAGACCTTGCTTTTATGAATACATACGTACACATTTGCACGTGGATTAACAAACAAAGCAAATTGAGTAGTGACGTAGGAAATATAAAAATAATTTTAGCAGGTCACATTGATTGTTAAAGCATGTATATTGAATAACAGCCGTTGCAGAATTGCCGCTAAAAAGTGGAACACTGAAATAAAATTTGCATAACTTGCAAACAATACGAACGAATGCATATTCATCGACCGTATTTTTGTTTGCCGATGCTAAATATCTTTGGCCAACGTAGGCTTAGTTGGGAGCAGGGCGGACTGCTGAGAAAAATCGCGAGTTCGAACTTAGAGCACGCAAGTTTTTGAGGTATTCATAGGTGATATTTTGTTCTTGCTTACGGCAAAGAAAACATCCTAATAAACACTTTCTATAATCCATACCCCAGAATTGTTTACCAGAATTTCGAGAATGTGTTTTTTTTTAGCAAAAGACGACAATAGAGGTTCATCGTAAAATCTTATTGAGATGTGCGTATATACGCGGTATGCGTATATACTCGTAAATTATCGAAGTATAAGATCTTCAAATCAAATCCAAGACCTTACGGTTCACAGCTGATACACTCAGCCACTAAATTAATGAGTGGTGTGCATTTCATTCATAGTGATAGTGCAGTGTAAGTCACGACTCGATGTATACATTGTACACACATTCACAACGCACATCGCAACACACGCGCTCCGTGACGCCACGCAATACCAATGGTAGGAGCCAGACTTGGCACTTTCTGCCTCTATGTCCTTTATAAAAGGCAAAATACTCACTGATTTTGTATGCTAATAAAAAATAAAAACGGCAATGCGTGTTCAACTTTAAGTTAGGGTCATAAGGTGCAAGACTCATAACATAAGTAGTTTATAAAGTAAAATCGACTTTAATTTTAGTCTGCTTTATTTCAATAAATATAACAGAGCTGGAATTTTACCGTCCATGTAAATCTGTTGCACATTGGCCTCTACTATTAAGGTTGTTAGAACTTAGTCCACACTGGCAAACTGTGGGATGACCAACTTTACATGATATATCAGACAATATAATATACTGTTAAATGCAGGCTTCGTTTAAGATTAAAACGTAGAGTGTTGTCACTTCTCGTACCGCATATTTCAAAGTTTTCTTACAATACATAAATAGTGGGTCTATTATAAATACATAAATATTGGTCTACAGTAGTGTTGAGTAGGACATGACTTGAAAAAGAGTTTGTAAGAGTAGCCTCATTTTTGTACTGAGCCAGTACAATGTCCCACTTCAATTGAAGCGAGGCGTACTGACGCTTGTCAATACGTTAGATAGTTTGAAGGTATTAGTACAAATATTAGTACTGTCTGACACAGTGCTTCTCCGTCATATAAAATATTCCTCTCTCCCTCGTTAGAAGCACGATCATGTAAATGACGTAGTACTGGGACACAAAATATGAAGTAGTACACTTTAAAAAGTTGAGCCGCTCTTACATTTTGACGTCATGTCCGGGACAAATGTACTACCTCCTGTATGTCCTACTCAACACGAGTCTACAGTCACATACATAGACATGACCCCACATTAAGATCAATTAAGTCTTGTGTCGCAGGTATCAGAACTACGAGAGACTTTCGGTTTCACAAACACCCAGAAAACATAACATAACAAAAACCCACAAACACCCGAAAGAAATATTTGTGGGCCGCACAAACATTACTCTTGGTACGGGGATCGAACTCGCGGCCTCTCGTTTCACAGCTGGCGTCTAACCAACAGCGCCACGCAGGCTGCCAACACAATGCTTTTCTTTACGGTAAATGCAGACGATTATTTCATTTTAAACTTCGAACTATGTATCTTGTGTCCCTTAGGATTGGTCTCGAGATTTTTATAGTTTATTTTTCTCCAAACTATCCCATCACTTAAGAATATACACAACAATATATTTTTATAGCTAAATGAGTTATAGGCAATCCCGTTTCAAAAACATTAATTTAAAGCCACATCGGTAACACACGTTTCCCAAACCATTACGCTTTGGTAATAAACATCTCATTTAATTATGGCAGACACAAATCTTATTTGATTCCCTCATAAATATCGTACCGTACTATAATATCTAATTGGCATAGGAATGCATTAAAATATTTTAATGTGTCGTTTAATTATGGGAATGTTGCTTTAGGTGGCTGCAAGAACATACATCGTAATTTACGTGTGTTTTATATTAATACTTAAATTACTTAAACTTATTTTTATATCAATAAATCAATAATAAGAACTTGGGCGGTTAATACTACAATTTTTAAAAAAGCAAAATAAAAAAAATATGCTGCCTTTCGTCGCTATTGGTTCCAAAAAAACTAGTAGTTGTATTTCTTTGAGTAGCGATGACTATCCTCTGGAAAACATGATATGTCAAAACCTTCTATGCTATGTTTCATAAAGTTAACATTTTCTGGTTTCTTTAGTACTCCCTCCCTGATATATATACATTTTGCTGTCCCTTCGGTAATTTGAAGCGGCGTTATACCTAATGCCTCTTTTCAATATTTATTTATTTATTTATTTATTTATTTATTTAACACTTTGTACATTTCAATAGTACAGGCGGACTTAATGCCTAAGGGCATTTTCTCCCAGTCAACCTTGAGGTGGTGCAGAGAGACGGAAGCAGGTGTTAATAATAAATGCAGCAAAAAATAATATATATATATATATACAACACAAAATAAAAATGACAACAAAATATAAATAGGAAAGAGCTAATATTATATATATGAGTACTTACAAATACTACATAAATAAATATGTACGTAAATAAATACTTTAAAATATATACATAAACAACTACATACATAAATAATAATAAATAATATTGCAGGAATACTTATAAAATTATATAAATTTGGTGGTCAGCACCCAGAATTTTCACGCGACAGTTATTACTGATAGGATCAGGGTATTTATGGCACCATATATATAATGTATATGTTTATAATTTATTGTAGAATACGTCTCTGTACACCTCGCTAAGTTCGTGATCGACATACGCAAAGCGCACGTGATGTATCGGTGGAACAGTGGCTCACATACGCCTTACATTCATTAGTTCGGAATGTCTGCGGGTACTTCGACAGTTCTACGCGTATCACAATTCACATTCTAATTAACGGCTACACGCTAATTCTTTCATTAACTAACCTATTATACTAACTCGAAACACTATTGCGCCTGATTCTGATACTACTAATGCATTTAAATTTCTACATACAGTTGTAAACTGGCAAGGCAGAGCAGTGCCACCTGATGAAAAGTATACTGTATAGTTTCGTCGAGATATAATATTCAGTTTTGGCTAGTGATAGACAATTCGTTAACAAGTTCGAAACTTTGTTGTAGCGTATTCGGAATCTGTTTGGATACGAATATTTTATGCCAGCAAGTAAAAACTTCTATAATATTATATCATTGTATCATACACATCGTGATGGCTCTATCATGTGATAGTTTGGATTGCCCACAATGTTGCTTTAAAATGTTAAGATTTCCGAGCAGCTCTAGATTTGTCTAACTTCAGGGAATCAGAAAATATTAACATCAAAGACCAGTCCAATGTACATTCCAAGTTTCCAAGTCCGGAGTTCCAAGTTCCGCTTTAGGAAACGGTCACTCTCTCCCAATAAGAGGTTAACATTGTCAACAAAGTATCAAAAAAGTGTTGTTAACATAACTCGTTTTCTTTGGGTAGTTTTTGCCCGGATTTTTTTCCTTTTGAGTGTAAACCCAAAAAGGTGTAATGATCATAAAATAAAACGTTATTAAAATTATACGTTCTAACCTGTTATGTTTTTTACCTGCAATGTGGTATTTCACTTCATTGTGCAATTTAATATTTGTTATTTATATCCGCATTCGTCTGACTAACTTTGTTTCTCAGTTTCATCTAAAAGTATAAACAACTTTACCTTGGACACCGTGAATAGAGAGTAAAAGGATGCTATATCAGTTTCAAACCTAAAATTAAAATAATGCAAAAAAATGTCATAGTATAAAATCATAAATCAGAAACATTTCCGCCGGTGCAGTGGTAGGATACTCATGTCTAGATGGTAGATGGTAACTTTCGCACACGGGGTGGAAAACACACATGTATTTATGTAATATATCTATATGTATGTATATATGTATATATATCTTATCTATAATATGTTATATGTATTATATTATGTATATATTATTTAGTTTCTTTTGTTTTAACTATTTATAATTATTTATACGCCCACTTCAGCTCATCTCTGCATCACCGAAAGGTCGGCTGGTAGATAATGCCTCTGGCATTAAGTCCACCTTATATACAATGTATATGAAGTATAAATAAATAAATAAATAAATAAAACACGTGATAGAGTTCCACATAATGCATCGCGTTTCGGATCTTGGGGCGTTACTCTATTCTCCGAAATGACGACAAATGTCGAACGACACACGTAAAACTCTACGACTGTGTCTAAATACTCTATAAAATGCTCGAATACTCTTTCGTACGTCGTAACCATAGACTAACTTTGGAGTGAATAATAAGTTTCTTAAAGAATAGTATTCCTTTTTAGAAGTGGAAAACTTTTATCTTATACGTAGACATTGAAGTTCGAACATTCGAACTTCGTGTCGGAGAATAAAGTAGCTCCCAGCCTGTGTATATGTAATAGATTTCGAGCACAGACAAGACAAAATGTTTTAATGTTTCAAAGTGCAGTGCCATTCATGTTTGAATTGATTCATATTTGATTTAGGAACTCTATCTGAAACTTGTTTCAGACAAGCCTTCATAATTTTGGAGACCTGACGAAATAAATGGTTTTCACGGTGGATCACATCACATCATCATGCTGTTATTTGATGTAATTGTAAATATTTGGACAAGCTAAGTGTTATTCGCATTGTCGAGTATAACTTTAAAGGTATTAAATAAACAAATATTTAAAATTATTTTATAAGTAACATGTCAATGACTATGTAAACGTGTTTTTATTACATGTCCGTTTACAAGCGATGATGTATAATATTTTCTTACTAATAAGAGTAAACTTCTATAGTATTTTCGTTGTGGCTTTAAAGCTAGGGTCCTTCACAAACTTGCTGGAATTCAGTGCTTTATGTAATTGTAATACACATTGCGCTCCCAGGTCATTTTATTTAAAATTTGTTAATAAGATAGTTCTAAATAAAAACTATAGTAAATTAAAAGAAGTGAAGTTACAATAGAAACTAGCGTATCTAGATACGTTCTAGTTGTAGCGTGCTGCGTGAATTAGCAATGTTTTGGCCAACATCATTATATCGTATAGATAACTTACCAATCTCTCACATCTAGACAGCATTGATCATTAACATCAGGTGCATTATATTCACATGCACCAGGATAAAACAATTGTTACTTGTATTTGAACTAAATCTCAATTAAGTATGAAATCCAGTACCAAAACATGTCCCCAACATCCTTGCAAGCTCTATGTAATTTATATGCGAGATTTATCTTCAAACACAAGACGGATTACTTGCAATAACAATACGTGTTGAGGGCATATTCCTTTTACACCACTTTATTCCTTATAACCGAAATGTTAAGATTGGGTATCGCCTGGCGGGTGTGTTGAACTAGGTCAGGGATGTATCCTCAAAGTGGACATCCTTGCAACGAGTTACTGAGTGATGAATGAACAAGGACAACGTCATGGGCGCACGGATTTTTTATGTATAAGGCAAAATGTACCGTATGTACATAGGCTTGTGCCTATGACTTCTGTTAGAGGAATTGGGAATTGACTTAGCTTTAATTTATCCCAGATCGCAGTTTTTGAAGTTTATGTATCTTAGAGAAACTGAATATTGTTTAAAGAGAGACATATGTAACAGTACAGTATATTTTCTATTACAAAAAATAAAAATACGAGTCTTATAACCTGCAAATACAAGGAATATTTCAATCCTCCCACACTCAGACCAAACATAACATTTTTCCCAAATAATTTTAACTTTCTTGACAATTCGTACCTGCCACCTAACGTTACTACTCCCCTTTTAACTTAATACACCACGGAGGCTGTAAAATTAATATACCATTAACAGAAGAACAAAAATGTTCAATAATGAAATCCTGAACTTTACAAAGTAATAAGAATCCATACATTATTTAGGTAGCGACGGTGCGATAGATTACACCCAGAGTTTTTGCGACGTCGGCGAAATAGATGTTTTTATAGTCTCCAATTTCCTTAACAGTCAACAAAGCAATTTACCAGAGGCTTCCATTAGCAACGCTAATCCATATTGTTACTAACTTTAAAAGCGTATCGACAGTGCGTATTTAAATTACCGGGAAATCGTGCTTTCCAAATGAGCCTTAAAATTGACATAAATTATCCGATTTGAAAGTGCTTACGAGCTATATTTAACATAATATACTGAAACACGCAGCTGCTGATTGTAGGTAGTGTAGTTGTATGCAGTCCACTAAAATATTACTGGTTTTTTGCTTTTCTATGAAATGGCTTCCAAGCTCCATGGCAGTGGCTCCATTTATGATGGTATTCAACAAGGCTGCCATTTCTCTTGCAGTTTTTTCGAGTGTGATTCGGAACAGCATCTAAAATTGTTTCGATGGAAAATTACATGGAATTTTAAATTTTAGTTTCAATTCTTTGGTTAATCCACTTTGAGATTTAGGTCCAAAAATCAGACATAAGAGAGAGCTCCATATTTAGTGAAATGAGCGCTGAGAACTGTTGGTTATTAAACCAATTGTTACCTTAACACTAGAAGGGCCGGGCTTCATGCTATACCTTCAAAGACCGCAGCGGTCAATTTGACGGTACAAGAGATTCAGTGAGAATACTTATGAAATTATTACATATTTTAAATAAAAATAAAATAAAAATAATACAAATTTATTTTTTATTAATAGTAAACAATTTAGCATTAAAGTTAGTAACATTTGTAATAGTTTTTTTAGACTCTTTTGAACATTTTCCACAAACAGCTTTTTTACAGATAGTGCAGTTTTCACTTGTTTTATTTTTTTTACAATTACTATTGATTTGACATTGCCGCCTCTTATTGTTTGTAGTACATGGTTCTCTTGTTTCAGAATTAGTTCCTTGTCTCTGAGTCGCAGTTGAAGTGGTTTTTTTTTACATACTCGTCACGTAGTTCGCTCACTAGTTGAAGGATAAAATCATGACGAGAAATTTTAATTCCTGTGACTTTTTGATTTTGAAATTGGCTTGTTATTTTCAATGTATCGTTTGGCGTATGGAGTAGGCCCTGAGATTTTTCGAAGTATATTTTGCTGGCTACGACGTCCTACTCCACTAGCGTCTGGAGAAATACAAATCCATTCTGTGCCGTCACTTGCTACTTGTAACATACCGACTTCCGGTACTGAAGATGTCCTAGCTGAACCTCCACCGCGTGCTGTACGCCCACCGCTAAAGGATCTACGAGATACCCCGCGTCCTCTGCGCGAATTTACAATAATATTGTTATTTGTAGCAGATGAATCGACTTCGGAGTCTTCTGATGAAGAAATGACCTGTTCCGGCTGAAATTCTGTTTCACTAACACTGTCTATTATATCATCACTACTTTCATCACCTGACACATCTTCTTGTATATCCCGATATCGCAACAATTCTTGTTCTATTTCCGAATTTGAGCGCTGGCGACTCAATTTTTTATAAAAAGTTACGACTGCTCACCGAACGAAACCAATGTCTATAACTGTAAAATATAAACAAGCTAGGCAGTAACAACTTACTCAGAATTCAATTCAACATAAATAAAAACAAAAGTGCCCACATTAGTTTGAAGAATTCGTTGTTTACTATTCTTAACGCCGCCTTTATATGTATGCCGTCACATTGACGGTGCGCGGTCTTAGTAGGTATTTGTAATCGAAACTCATTTACAATATATTGTTAATTTTTTTTTATATATATTTAGCTTAATAATAGCAAATTAGGAAAAGTCATAAAATATGAAAATAAACAAAAACATAGTTTGTGAAATATTTAACAATGAAATTGCCTTGCCGCCAATTTGACTGCCTTGGTCTTTCTAGTGTTAAGGTGGTAAAGGCCGTAATTTAATTTAATGGGAAAGCCTGAAGAAATTTGGTTTCAAAAATAGTATTTATGCAAGTAATATTTTCACATATATGTTTATGACGAAACCCATTCTAAAACATATTTCAAGCAAGAACTAGCAGCATGCATTTTCACCGTTTATTTATACTACTACATAATATTAATACCAGTTTGCAACACTGCAACGTGTCTATAATCTGGTGACCCGGAGCAGGTGAGCTCTGATCGTGCACACTTGACCTCTGAGGTCAAGGCCGCCACGATTGTCTCCGACACTAATCACTGGATACGAGAGCTCTACCTTTGAGTTTTATTTTTATATGTTCCTTATTGCTTCTACAAAAAATTTTATGCATGTTTTTGCAAAATTTCGAGTGTTTTGCTTGTTAGTTTTTTCTAACTTGCTTAAGCTAATGCCTATATTTCTGAAGGTGGGTAGAGACGCTACAACTTCCATTCATAACTCGCCTAGCTTATTGCTATCCTATTAGGTCAAATGGGGCGATTCAATCACCAACCCAGACTCATTTGATATTTTCACGAAAAATTCATAAAAAGTGTATCTTACTCGGAAATCGAACTTAGAGCTTAGGAACCCACGGTTCTACACTATATCATTGAGGCGACCCGCGACAGAAGTTGAAACATTTTGTATAAGAACGTATGAGACCTTAATATTGCTACCGACAGTCTCCAATTCGTGACACTTAGCTGTTCTTTTTAATTCAATTAGTAAGTTTAGTTAACACGTATTAATATTTTCTCTAAATATTATTCCCCATATTAGTGTCTCTAGCACGAATTTCTTTGTAAATCGCACATGGTATTGACTCATTGCATTATGAACTGCCTTTGCGGTTGCCGGCAGACATCGTGCTAAGTATATCGTTATTATATTTAGCATACAAATATATAGTCTAAACTCTAAAGTATCTTATGTCCCTTCGTGTGGTGGAATGTATGGTAGCGTGGATTGTGGTTCGATTTCCAGGTCAGTCATGTCACTTTATGTGAGTTTTCGGTTTGGATATTCTCATGTGTTGGCGGGACGGGAACCTGGGTCCGGTATGGCGATAGGCTTAGTCATCTTCCTTTTTATAAATAGTTCATATTTTCTGTAATGGTTTTGGATTATTCTGGTTCAGCTTATTACAGTGCGGTCCAAATATTATAATGCCGAACAGTGACAAATATCGGTCTCTCGTCATTCGATACAATAATGTTGGTAAGTTTAATTTGTTCTTTATATCTCGTATAAAATGCCAGCTTTCCTTAGGAAAAATAATTTCGGACTGTAGATGGCATTAGCAGTACCTCTGCCTACCTCTTAGGGACTACATGCGTGAGGTTATTTTACACACAATTATATTATATTTCAGAATTACCTTCCATTAACATTAAGTACAAGTTTACTCTTAAATTGTGTTTCACCTTGGTAAAGATCAAACCTTGCCTTTTCCTCGTGGCTCTTGCCCTTGCCAGTTATCGAATTATTAATTTAATTAAGGTTTTTTACGAATGTTTTTGTATGTCGCCTCTTTGGTTCACGTCATTTGTGGGCAAAGGACTCGCCTGAGGGAAAATTATCACTCGCAAAAAATATTTGCGACACCTGAGGAGTTTTTAGCGTTACTAGTTCGAGCTAGATGGATGAGAACTTGTAAGGTGACGATGTAATGGGCTTCTGGCGATCGAATTTCGTAAATGTCCCAGTGTGATTGGAGTCAGACGATACTTTGTAAATTAGCTTGTCTTATCGTCAAAATAAGTAAAATTGACAGCCTCCGTGGCGCAGTTGATAAGACGCCGGCTGTGAAATGTGAGACCGCGGGTTCGATCTCCACACCAAAAATTTTTTTTTTATGATGCACAGGTATTTGTTTCGGGTCTGGGGGTAATTGAGACCGAAAAATCTCTCGTAGTTTCTGATACCAAGACACAAGACTAGAAGATCTAGTCTAGATCTTAGTGTGGGGTCCGGACTGTGTATGTGACTGTTGGGTGTAATTATTAATTTATTTAAGTAGGTATTATTATTAGCTCAATTGCTGCATGGCGGGCTTTTACGACGTAATCTAGGCTAAATTGTTGCCGATAGCTGGACTTTGAAGATTCCATAGTTGGTGGCTGGATAGCCATACTCCCCCGAATAGCAACCACGATGGAGAGAAAACTGTTACAGTGAACCACACCACAATGTTGTGCTTTGGGTTCAACCAGTGTATGGTGGATTGCTCTACAATGAACAACAGGTGCATTGTTATCACTTGACACTTTGTCTTGCAGTATAAATAAAACCTTTTCCATAATTGCCATGTTTGTCTTCTCCAGCCTTTCCCAGAGTGTATTTAATGTTACCATAGTTTATGATCATATCCACTCGAGAAGTAAACTGCAATCCTGGATGTCCAAAAATTTGTAGCATAACATGTCCAGTAGTGTAAATTGGCGAATGGTTTCACTGATGTTTGGTGGAAGCACGCATCGTTGCGCAGTTGCATAATTATGTCGGCCAGCGAATTTCACTATCGCGGTGCGGGATGTGGCAAGGTCAGCGTCCTAATGTTCGTGTTTTTCACTAGATGTCGCTTTTGTTTTGTTGTGTCTGCGTCCCTCTGGGCCCGTGTTTACTTAGCGTCCTTCTGTTAATTTGGGACATATCAGTTTCGCTGATGTATGTCTTTTTTTTCATGAATCATAGAATTGATATATAATGAGCATCTTACAATAATTTTTATTTCTTTTGTCAAGCAAAGCAAAAGATGTTATGAATTTGCGCAATGCCGACCAAACCATATAGCAAGAGGAGCATCTGTTACGGTTCACGAAGGGAAAAATTGTCGTATGCATCTAGGTCCTAGACCAAATTTCTTCAGATGCGGTACAATGTGTGAGGTTGTTTTTTTTAAGAATAATCTACCTAAGAATTTATATTAGACCGAGGACCTATTAATGACACTGAGTGTTATGAGAACCATGTTGGTTCTATGCGCCACTTTCTTTGGGGAGATGTTACAACAAGCAGAATAATATTTACCAGTAATAAGTAGGAATACGTAAGTGGCGCTGTATACATTCTTGTCATTTTTGTTAAAAATCAAGGAAGCCGAATGAAATTATTTAATCTTTCTGCCCTTTTAATTAAATGCCTGATAAAGGTGACTTTCATCAACCAGAGGTTTCCTGCCAGTTGGAGTAAATTTCTGTGACCTTTTCAGACAGTAAAAGTATGTATGTCTTCCGGTGCATACACGGCATCAATCGATCTGATCATGACATATTCAAAGGCATAATTTATGGTATTTTTCCTTGTTATTTAACGAAACAAAGTATCGCTATTTAGTATTAATTTATTGCGGAATTTTAAGTCGTGGCTTTTAATTGTTCAATTCAATTATACCGTAAATAATTGGGCGTCAACAGACAGCATATGTTAGCTGTTATTCTATGTGAGCCGCGTATTGTTGCCTCATGTCTGATCGTGTATCGTTTGCGGAGCATTTAGATGGTGTTGCCGCAATAACAATACATATTTTTTTTGTTTTCAGATCCACAACGTTGACAAGTGGCATTAGCGCGAAGATGTGCTTTGATTATTGAAATCAAAGCCGTGTAGTGTGGAGGCAGGAGAGCCCGCGTTGCGTCCGCGCCGTGTTGCCGCTCGCCCGCGCCGCCCCGGCCCGCGCCACTCGGTCGCCGCGAGCCGCTCGACGTGCACGCATCGTCGTCGTACGCGCGTTCCTCTCGCCCGATACTTTGCAGTGACTTACCTATTAGTGTTTTTAGCACGAATCGAACACGCTTCCCGCGGTTATTGTGTACGAGTGAATCTCCAAGAATTTTAATTGTTACCGTTTTTGTCGACATTTTCACCCACAAACGAACAAGTGCATCGAGTGTAGAGAAGGCTGCATTCCAAACCGGTGTCGTTCTTTAACGGACGAGCTGTGTACTGTGTACTACTCGTTGTGTATGTGTGCTTTATTTATTAGCCGCAGACCGCGTCGCTCGCGTGCAGGGGAGCGGCCGACGTGAAGCCTCCCGCCGGACACGTGGGAACGCCGACGGGAACCACCGGGATCGCTTGTCAGAATGTAATAGTGGTGACGGCCAACGCCGGCGACACTAAAATGGCTCGAGAAAACGAGCGGCATTGCCTAGACGCGGCCGCAAAAAGCCAAACAGAAAGATTGCAAGATGCGGAAAAAACTACGAACGATTGCAAGCCTAACGGTTTGCGAGTGCGCTTCCTGGACGAGGAGGGCAAGACGGAGCGCACCGTGAGCGCCGACGAGGTGGACTGCGCCGTCACGCGCGTCAAGAAGATACACATCCTTAAGAACCGCAGCTCCAGCGAGACCAGCATCCTGCTGCGCAACCCCTCGCTGCTCAAGCGGCGCTCCAGCGACCGGCGCCACAGCGACGGCTTCGCCGACTGCGCCAACAACAACACCGCCTCAAGCGAGAACCTGAACACCGACGCGCACGCCCCGCATTCGCGCGCCGAACACGGAGACACTACCAAAGATGCCAACTCGCATGGCTTCAAAAAGAACTGCAATGTGTACAGCGTGAATCAGGCGAAGACCCTGACGCCGGAGAGGAAGAAGTCGCTGCCTCTGGCGATGCCGCGGCTCATGGGCCACCGCTTGCAGGAGGGCAAGTCCATCCTCCCTGCGGAGGTGTGCCTCGCGGAGGGACTGTCGGGGAAAGACTTCACGGCGCGCGCCATCGGTCGCCTGTCCCGCGGGATCGGCAAGCTGCTGCGCCGCTCTAACAGCGTGCGCATCAGCGATCCTGATCCCGTGTACAAAGTGGCTTATCTCGGCAACGTCCCTACCGGCTGGGCCAGAGGTAAGTGTCGATAACTTATCTGTTATTCTTGAGAAGTCCCTATCTCGTGTGTATGGTATCCAGGTCAGTCGTGTTAGGTTGTGAAACCGCGATCGTAAGAGTGGTACTCGGTGCGGCGTGCAATGCACATGCAACGCCTAGTTAGTTGTTACGATCGGGTAAAAAGTGTCGATAACGTATTGTGTTGATTACAACACGCATTCACACTGCACCCACTCGGAGCAGTATTAGCAGCACGTATCTACCTGTTACAATGTGTTTGGCAACACATTACAGGTGCCACACGAGTACACGACACAAATTGCATAGGAAGTATGTATAGGTATAGAGGGATTTGATAGATAACTGAATAAAAATGACTGAATAACCGCAGCGTGTTACTGTGGTGTTACTTACTGTTCACAAAATATCGAATTGACCGTTGAGAGTCCTCACCCCAAGCAAAACCTTATAAGTAATACACTTACATACTGATTATATAAAGTTATCAGCAAGATTATATAAAAACATGTACAAATTAAAAACAAAACAAAAAAGAAACGATTAATTTAAACATTCGTGTTTCATAATTATTAATTAGAAACATTAAACCGGTACGATATTTCGCGAAATGGCTTGCGCATTATCGTATTGGATTAAATACAACGATCGTTTTATTTGCTCAGATATACGTGTTGTTTTTATGAAGCAGGTAATAGTGCTTGCATTACGTTATCACACGAGAAAGATCGAATGCTCGATGATCTAAAGAAACACTGTTGCGTAATTGGTTCAAGGTGAATCATTCGACCGAATCGTTTCGTATACACCAAACTCGTAGTCTCCTTACTGGCGATTGAATCCAACGGAAAACATTAACGTCTACTTAACACTGTTCTTAATAACACTATACCATATTAGTACTCGTATGAAATCGTATCATAAAGTTATAAATTAGTGAATAACATAATATTTCGTAATAACAATTGTCCACCTAGTACCTACTACTAGTATTCTGTGCTACTACTTAACCGTGCGCTACAAGTTTTTGAATTTAATTGAAGATGCCTTAATGATACTCAAAAAATATTTGCAAAGGGCAATCTTACTATAATGAAATTAACGAAAATACTCAAGACCTGTGATTACAAACCATTAAAATTTGTGCCAAAGTACGTAATAAGAAGTTGTAATCGAAAATTACCTCAGCTTAAAAATTAATACCTATTACAAGAGCACATAACGTTAATTTAAAAACACGCGGAAGATGATATTTTTGGAGATTCATTAATATTACATGTTGTAACATTTGGTTGCAAATATATTATTAGTGAAAGATATTAATTATGGTATTTTAATTTACATGCCGTGTGTTTATTCCATAAATATGTTTTTCATATGTTTAATATATTAAGTAACTTTCATAAAAAATATGTTTGAAAATTTTATGGGTACAATGCACTTACGAAATCATTGTTACTAATTCGTTTTTTAAAAATATTCAGAGCTAACATTCATGAAGCGATAGAAAATAGCAATGAAATTCTTCTCTTGGAAATAAACTTTTATTAAAACAATGCATTTCATCATGACTGATTTAATTTGTTTCATGTTGTTTATACTTGTTTGTTTTCTTTTTTTAATGTGATGTGGATTTATGCAATTATTCACCATTGATGCTAATGTTCAGCATCTGATTATTTTAAATAAGTTTGTTTTGTCGATTATTGATCGGATATTATTTTAGAATACTGACTAGAAATTGATTAAATATAATTTATGATCAGATTCTTTACATATAGTACGCTGAAATTCGTCATATCACTGTTTCATACTTTATTGCATTACTTACACAATATATGATTTTTATGCATGTTTTAGAATGCAAATTGCTTTGCTTAACGTTTTACAACCTGTCTACCTGACGTCAATCTTCCGGGAAATTAATCAATACCGGAACATGTTTTATACTATTTCGATAAAGTGGCTGTATTGCATCTTGTGGTGTGCCATCCAAATATATTATCGACGTATGACCAACGGTTATCTCTTACCTTTCGGAACAATTATGAACTTGAAGCTGTTATTTTTATTCAAAAAAATATTAGACACAATAGATTGTTTTTGAACACATAATCTTACTTACGATTGAAACATACATGTTTGCATAAGATGTGTGTATTTATTTCCTAGTTTTTCTTTTGGCTTTCTGTCCTATTTTGGTCTTGTTTGAATTAGCTATTTGAGTTGTCGAGTCGCACTCAACTGACCTATCGCTTGTGAAATATTTTCATATATTAATAAATTGCGTAACACAGTTTCCTGAATACAAACTATCGCTATGATCCCCTTTATTGAGCGTTCATTTCCTAAACTTTGGTCACGTGTGAACAATTTGTTTGAAGGAGAACCGGTGGGTCGCGTCGGCGCTCTACTGGTAATACCTGTTGCGGTGCGCTCGATACATCCGCTACCAAACACACTCGAAATATTGAAATTGCAGTAATAGAGATTGATAATAAATAGATAAAGTAATGTGAACTTGCTCGTTTTCGCAGGCAGAGTCTCCACTAGGATACCCACATTTCGCTTTGTATGTTTAGTCCCTTGATGTGATAGGGGGCGAGCCTCTTGCCATTTAGGGCACAAATTCCTGACACCGGGCTGATAATGAATAGAAAAATCCAATATCACTTTTCCCGACCCGGGATTCGAACCCGAGATTTCAGTTTTGCAATCGTACAGTAGTACAATTACGCCATCATGATATTAACATTTTTCTCATAGTAACAACGAAGAATATAAATCTGAACGCTTTTATGATTGACGTGTGAACGTTTTATGGCCGACTCCATAAATATGGCGGAGATCTTTGCCTGCATTACTTATACATATTACTATTCGTGGCATAGCATTTAAATTGGCAAGATCTAAAATATTTTAACAAACACTCACTCATACTAATTTCTTGAGTAATAGATATTCAACGATAGATTTTATTCTCATTAACTTTTTTGTACCTATTTTTGGATTAAGAATATAATATATCGCGTAGAAATATGTAAATTTTAATGGCATCAAACTCGCTACTTCGAAATTCTCGAAACATCCTATCTTTGTTGAGCTCATTTTAATATTGATAAAACGGTATTTTGTGTATTTCTCATTACTAATTTTAATTTATTCAAATCGAATAAACCTAACTTGATAGGGTAGAAAGACTACTGTAAATACAATTATTTAACGGAATCAAGACCTAATTAATTATGTACTGATACATTACAATTATTACTTCGCCAGCAATGGTTTGACGTTGGACCTGGGAATAAAAACTTATTTTTCACGGGTCCCAACCAGTTCACGTTATCATTAGAATACTACGATTTGAAGTATTGTGAATAATTAATGCTATTTTCGAAATAAATTTGCATTCTTGCCTAGAACAAGGAAAATAAAGCGAGGAAGACACTAATTTATACATTAGGTCATCGCTTAATTAAAATTGCTTTTGTCACATGTTCTAAGCTCCTATAAACAATACTCCTCTTCACTCCAGTCGACATTTAAAGTTAATTATTAAAATAAAATAAGTCATTAATACACATATACAAAGTCCTGGACTCATGACGAGTATAAGAGAGTACAAGAATCCTTTGAGCCTCACAATACCCAGACTCAAAACAAATATTGTTTCGGAGCAGAATTTAAAAAAAGCAGACTTCGAAATTCAAATACCTTGAATTTTAATTCAATCAATTGCGTCAGTATTAAAAGTAGTTAACTTATAAAAAGTATTAATGCATTTGGTTAGCTTTGGACTTAGATGTTAATTGTGTTGATAAACACGTAATTACTTACCGATAATAATTAATTACTCAATTATGTACTGCTTTTTAATTGATTACTTTAATTTTATTCTAACTTCACCAGTAATGTAATGCGTTTTTGTGCTATTTGGTAGTTTATCGATTGTTTGCCTACCTTTGGATTTAAACGATAAAAATTACACTATTGTTCTTTAACTCTGCCTTATAAAACATTATGGTGTTAGTCTATTATGTAAATTAATTTTAGATTTTATAGTAGGTACTTAAAGAGATAACAACAAAACATATGTTTAGACGTTAATCGTAGCGAACATAATTATAATTTGGCCAAGACACACATTACTGGAATTTTTTGCGCGTTTAGCACGTCATGCTAGCACTGAACACAATTTAATTCGCAAAGATTGTATTAATTTATATGTCTGAAATATATCATGCTTTAAATTGTATTTTTTACCAAACGCTGTATTATTTTGAATTGCATGCTTAATATTAAAATGCCCGAATTCAAAACGAGTTTTAAATTAATTGACTTACTGTTCTTTTTTAACGCCGTCGCCATGCCATGTCACACTAATATATTGTCTTTGTTGTTTTTTTTCTTAAACAAAATCAAATAATCTTTTTGATACATTAATTGTCCAAATAATCTGTCGAAGCCTTAATTGCAAATTTTTATTACTTCAACAAAACTGTTGTTTTTAAAATTCGATGGCTCAAATTGACCTTACAAACATCTAGAAAGTTCCATACTCAAGTTCGGGTCGCAGTTAAAATAGAACAGTAATAGAAAAAGATTTATGAATGTGCGAAAAGCGAAAGCAATGGAGCTTGTGAACTCTGTGTTGAGCTACCCGTTAAGGTAAAGCATAAGGATTCACACAGATAAACATAAAATACTTTAAGCATACATCAATTCATTATTTGTAATCCATTATATAGATTCGAAAAGTCGAATCAGTTCGGTTAGCTTGTCGAGTTTGCTTTGAATTAGAATACATCCGACTTGTGTAGAAGAATAATTATGTAATAGTAATACATTTGTTGTCTCTTTATATGAAAAGCGAACAGTGTCCTAATACCTTGTATATTAGTGAGAAAATCGTCTGTAGGCAGTCGAAAGATTACCTTGATTACATTATTCTTACTTTCAGACGCGTTATAGACACTTTTCTGTTTATAGAAATAATAGATCAAAGAGGCTTACAGTATTCCAATACCGGGTTTATGTACGTTTTAGCTTCTTGTATAATAATTCTGTCGAACACGGATAGGCTGTTGAAACATTAATGAGTGCCCTGTTAGCTACTAGTGTCTGGGAAACGGTCTATTTCTGTCGAACATATTCTATGGAGTAATAGCATCGTTTTTCCTTACTTATGGGGAATCGTACGTGCATGTTTATTTTAAGAAATGCATGAGGATGTTACATTAATAATTTTAATTAAAATCCTCGTATTTAATTACTGTCACATGACTGGATGATTGATGCATGAATTCCATTATTACGAAGTCACTCTTTCGTAAAAAAGAAAATATTTCTTTGCTTAACATTTATATAACTTGATAAATAGCATACATGCGTATTGGTGATAAATATTTGTTACCGAATTTTGTTTTGAGAGTCTGTGTCTAGGGCTCTTTAGGGCCAGACTAAATTAGGATTTCTTAGGCGAGCAAGTAAAGATATACACACATAATATGCAACAATCCGAATCAATATGAAAAAAAAATAGTTTTAAAGCGATAAAAAGGTTTTAAACGGTTATTGCTTTATTTTTATGCAATTGATTGATACAAATAAAAAACATACTATAAAATAGCAATTACAAGTGGTGGATTAAATAATTGTCTTTTTTTAGTTAAGTTTTAATTTGCGATCTTCAATTTCTATAGGTCAAAAAGTTTTTATTTGTATCTTTAGTAATCTATTCTGTGGCCAGTTTTATGGGATAAAAAATAAAATAAGGTAAAATATATTATTGTAGTTTGGATTAATTCATACTGTTTATATTGACTCTTAAACAAAACAGCCTGAGCATTTTTTTCTAATGTAAATTTAGTTTTTTAAGACTTGTCTCTTCTATGGTCATGTACAGTCAGTTTTCTTTTACGGTGTTGATGATACTTCCTGTTTCGGGATGCGAACCCGCAGCGCAACCCGTTCGGCTTTCACTCAGCATGTGCATCTTCGCAACAGATCGGTGTCAATAAGCGCAGTGAAAGTCGCCGAGTCCTCAACGCAGTACTTTTACTTTTTTATCGAGAGGAGTTTGCCATTTGTATGCCGGTCTCGTCGCAAGAATTGTTTTAGCTCTGGTTTCGTCTGCGAAATCCGGGGGTCTGAAATTTTTATTTTAAATTAACATGACAAAACTACTGATCAGAAAAAATTAAGAAAAACTACAATTGAATGAATAAGAATACAATGGGATAAAATAACTGTGCGAGCTCTTTCACTTTTTTTCAATTTTTTATGTATTTGTGACAATTGTACGTACTTCCAATAGTTACAATTGCCTATTTTCTCGGCAAAACACACGTTTCAACTATTTATTTGTGAAGCTGCACACCTGTATTAACAAGCGTTATATCGTAATAATTATACAACACAATATTTTTAAATTAACGTTATAATATTGTTTACCTACAATTTAGGTATTTAGGAAAACTTTACAAGAATTTCAAAGGTATAGAAGTTCACCAACCCGCACGAGACCAGGTTAGTGGACTAATGCCTCAAGTCCTTTCAGTCATGGAGTTAATGGTGACATAAATGTGATGTCATAGATATAAATGTGGTGACATAGATGTGATCAATTTTATCGATTATGGCAATTTGTAATATAGTTTAATTAATTAAGTGTATGTGTATTAAATGGCCTACACTCAGCATTGGGTGGATACATAGGCTGAAGAAGAAGAAGAAGAAGAAGTATTAAATGTATGTGTATATAATGTATTGTATGTGTGTTACTTAAATATAACTAAGATTTTTACATTTTCTGATCAATTATGCGCTAAAATGTACGGGTACAAGTTATAGATAAAGATGTGGATCATGAACAAGCGCTGAAAGACGTTATCGTTAAATATTGTAAAACAGATATCTTTTTTTATTTTAGGAATTCGATTCTGTCAATAATGTCTGCTTATCTTAATTACTTCCTTAACTAGTTTCAAATTTTGAAGTAGTCTTTGTTGTACAAAAGTGGTGTGAATTCATGCAAATGGGCAGATTACGTTTATTTTCATTCGGGAATTGTTTTTCGTGGTTGCCTAAACAAATATGATATTACCACCATAGGTTGAGGTGTTCACTTTCGCAATATTATGACATCTGTCCACTGCTGGAACTAACCAATGCATGCTACTGTGCACGGATCTTGGTTTCTTTATTGACAGCCTCCGTGGCGCAGTTGGTTAGACGCTGACTGTGAAACGAGAGGCTGCGGGTTCGATCCCCGCATCAAGAGAAATGTTTGTGCAGCCCACAAATATTTCTTTCAGGTCTGGGTGTTTCGGAGACCGAAAAGTCTCCCGTAGTTCTGATACATGTGACACAAGGCTCAATTGATCTTAATGTGGGGTCAGGACTATCTATGTGACTGTTGGGTGTTAGGGTGTATTTATATTCCAGTTTTTGCTATACTACTGCCATTTGAAATCGAAACGAGTCTCGTAGTTTCTGATTTCGACGAGAATTCTATCTTAACTATGCGAGTGTGTGTTGGCTGTATTTATCCTGTTATTCGGTAGCACATTACTAGCCACAGTAATAAAGACGAAATGTTAGGCATCATCGTGTCTGGGTGTTTGTGAGACCGAAAAGTCTCGTAGTTCCTGATACCCACGACACAAGACTCGATCTTAGTGTGTATTTATTTATTTATCTCGTGTTAAGTTTATATGCATGATAAGCATGTTTTACGATGGCTTTTATCTGATCTCATTCAATTGGTATCTGATCTTTGCAAGTTAAGTCGGGTCTTAAATATTAATGTAGTTTGGGTGTACGTGTTTTGTTTATAAATATAGGTCATAGCCAGAATTTAATTATGAAATTGTTGAATTGTTGTAGTGTAATTATGCATATACATAGATTGTAGTTAATTTAATAGTGCAAATACGTGCCGTTATTTTATTCAGTGGTATGTAATTTAAGTTTGGTGACGCTTAAACACCTTTTGAGTTTATGTTGTAAGCTATAAACCGTGAGGTCCTGAGTTAGATTCCCGAGTCTGGAATTCCAATATTGTGAGGTTTTGATTAAAAATGAATTTATCATAAGTATATGAGTAACTCTAGAAATTGTGCGCAACACCGCATTAGGCTCCATCATCATTTGATCCGTAAAAAGGTCGTTTACCTTTACGAGGCACAAGTAACACGCCAGCCTACCGTTCAGGTACTCCGGCGTGATGGTACATATACAGTTAATCGCATGAGTTAACAGTCTCGTCAATAGTTGGATAATGGTTACGTGTGGAGCCGTGGCGCGGTTACCTCATCGTTTGCGTTTCAACATTCTTCGAGTTAAGTAACAGCGGATTGTGGCATTTTATGTTAAGCGAGAATTTTCTAGGAAATTTACTAATGTAATGTACTGATTTTTTAAATAAGATAAGTGTAGTATATTAAAAGTATTGACTAAGAGGTAATTGTGTCAATGGAAATACTATGGCGTGACACGTAAATATTTAATTTATTTCAATTCAAAAAGAGAAACTATGAAGTACAATTAATTATAATTAGAATTATTTTAGTACTAACAATACTTCCAACCAAAACATTCCTTGTACGGGCCTATTAGACCGTGTTCAATAGTCTCAAGACTGCATTTCAACGGTTCGCAGGAAGTGTGGACACGGTAATTTGAATATAACCCTTCACCTGTTGTGATGTAGTCTGCGGTCCCTCCGACCCTCGGCGGAAGCGCGCTGCGTGCTCCCGGTTCCTCCCCGCCCCCCCTTAGTTACACGTCTCCCCTCCCAGTCCCTGTCATTCATTTCTAAGTTTTTTTCGTATCACATTCCGCGCTAGGGCTGTCTGAGGTGGCAAGTATCGATTACTGTGTCGATATTTTTCAAAAACTTTAATAAATATCGACTTTTTTTGTAATTTTGAGAAAATACTGGTGCCTATGTCCAGATGTGGACTGCAACGGGCTGATGATGATGACGATGACTGGTGTTCCAAAACGATTGTATATTTTTGGTAGTTTAAGGTAAAAATAAAAATAAAAAATAAAACATATTATGATACCGTCCCGGTATTTTAAATAAATAATATTATATAGATTCGCTCACTCTGTATATCATACGGTGTTGACAGAAGTGCCTTAAAAACAACAAAAAATAAATAAACAACATATCGATAAATCGCCATTTTTGGTATCACATTCCGAGCGTCATTGTTTGCTCTGTCGCGTCGCTCCCACAGTCACGGTTCATGGCACATGAAGAGTTCGCATTATTATCAACTTAAATACGGTGGATTACAGTTGATTTTACTGTGGAGTGTAGCCGATTGAATCCTTTGAGTAGCTCGGTTGCGCCTTCATGGTATATTTGCTTGAACTTGCGATCTATCGGTATTTAAACATTTATGTGCTCAACGATTAGAGGATATTCAAACAAGATAACAAATATTAGATGTTATTATAATTATTAATAAGAAAAATACGTATACGTCAACAAAATAACACTTAGTAAACCATAATATTTAACCAGTAGAATAGTGTGTTGTTACACTGCACGCCTCTTTAACTTCTCTTTTTACGACATAGTAAGCATAATTTGTTTTTGAAAAATTAAAATACATAGTGATATTGCCCGATCTGGGAATTGATCATAGGATTCTCGTTTCATTACCTCCAAAATACAGCCAAACCAATGGTAGCATCGAATTGAGAATCATTATCATACTCAAAGTCGCCTAGTATACAGTAAGTGTCGGAACGGCGAAGTTCACGCATTGATAAGCGTTCAGTGAGCGGTTATCATTCGCCATTTAACCCACATGCGCCGCGGTCAGGTGCTACACGCTTGACAACAATCTCTGGCACATACATAGCTTTGCATGTTGTGCATTAAACGCTATTCACTGAAGATAACGCGCAATGTAACCGCAATGTTTTCAAAAACACGTCCATATATTGTATAGTTCTGACCCGACATTAAGATATTTATCTCGTGTAGTCACGTGTTTCAGAAATGAGGAAAACACAGAGATTTGGTCAATAATGCCAAAAACCAACACGAATATTAATTTACTAATCACAACATCCAATAGTTTTTCTAACTGTGATTATCGCAAACTCAAATGGATTTGGCATTACTTTTTTATCCGTCTTGTAGAATATAATAATTATTTTCCCTAACTTCTTTAGCAATGAACTTACAAATTCTCTAATACGAATATATTATTATGTATTGTTACCACGTTCCCCCAACGAAGTTCAGAGTTGCCATGTTTTTGCTAATGCATATCCACCATATCACGTGACCACACTACCGATCATATACAAAGCTATAGAAACATCTCAACGTACGAAATTAATCGAATTAGTTTCAAATGAATACTTTCATAGGAACAGGTTTGGACGGTATAATCTCACCAGCGACCATCTGACCACTTGTGCCGCGCATGCTGTTTATATTTATGTATGTACTCGTGTGAATTTCAACGAAACACGTGTTTGTTTATTTTGTGCTGCATTTTTTTATACAATAGCGCGGATTGTTATTGTGAGACGCTTCAATCATTTTCGCAATTTTCTATATGGAAAATGAAGAATGCTTTGTATGCGCCTGTTTGTAAGGCAAGCTATTTGTTTAAATTTTATTCTGAGCATTTTTTAACCTGGAGTGTATTTAATTTGAAATATTTTTAGTTGAATTCATTTACGTAGTTTAAATTACTTGGATATGTCTCCATTCATGACATATTATGAGATTGGTTTAGTAAACCTAACTAAATGAAATGGACTAATGCTATTGAATTTGTAGTGAAGAAGTCTCAACTACATAGGTTTCACTGCGATGTTTTCTTTCACTTTAAAAGCTAGCTTTAATTAACTATGTATAAACACGTTACCTCAATACAGCCGTGTATTCTACCTGTATTTGCAATCCATTAGATGCGCAGGTTCCATTTAATGTAATTAATTTCATCAACACAACACACCAATTACATTAACTTACGAGTTCAGATATAAAGAATGCTGTAATTTTAGTAACAACAAAATATATACAAGGGAAACAACGAGACAAAAATACTTCTAATAATGGAAATGTTTGCCTTTACTGATTTGGCGATCACCATTATAAATGCCTACATTATTTGGAACTTGTGGACTTAACTTTGGCATTAACTGGACTGCCTCGGTGGCGTGGTTGTATTGCGGTACGACTACAAAGCTGAGGTCTCTGGTTCGAATCCCAGGTCGGGCAAAGTGATATTGGATTTTTCTATTCATTGTCAGCCCGGAGTCAGGAATTTGTGCCCGATATGGCAATAGGCTCGTCCCCTATCACATCATGGGACGGAACATGCAAGGCGAAATGTGGGTGTCCTAGTGGCGCCTCTGCCTACCCCTTCGGGGATAAAGGCGTGAGTTTATGTATGTATGTATGTATTTGGAACTTTAATACTCTAGTTGAATCTTCGGAGCCTATCTCGGGTTTCTATTTTCTTTGAGCCAGACTACACTCCTCACAATATGCGCAGTTATATTTAAATAATTCTCGCTCCATTAGGCGGAACTAAGTACATAAATGCGGAATAAACGTATATAATATATTTAAAACTAATCGCAGTGTGTATGAGGAAACAATGGTTTGAAATAGTTATTGGTTGTAATTGCGTATCGATTGCATTGTTTACTGCCGGTTGTTAATTGTTATGTCATTTCTAAATGCGAGTGGTCGTGAACTTCGTTTTAACTCATTCGGCTTAGTATGCCGGTTTAAATGTTTCTTTAAGAACCTCGTGAAAGAACCGAATTTATTTTATTTTATTTGGAAACAACTGCGCCACCAAGACAGTCTTGATATTACAAAAATGTGTAATAAATGTATAAAATATGAATCGGTACACACTCCAATCATTTTAGTATCATTGACGCCTAGCTATAACACTTATTTATTACTCACAGCTCAGTACCGCGAGCTATTCACCTTCTATTGTAGCCATTGTGTTCTCAATATAAAGCAGAAGAAATTTATATGTTTACTGTACATACAATTTGGTTTGTATTAATGTATTGTGGTAGAAGGAGATTTTATTGTCATATTGATATTGATGTTTATATTAAATCCCACACATTGATGAATTTACTGACTGTTCCACATCTAATAGCAAGGGCAGCATAACTCTATAAAGTTTCGAATGATTTGACATAATTATCTGTTCATTTAACACGATAATACATGTTCAATTTCTTCTCATTGCTTTGCTTAAATATCGCATGTTGTTGAAAAGGCAACACGTGGGCTGGAAACATCTTTTACAGCTTGATGATGCGGAAGACTGATGAACATAATATGGTCCAAAATACATAAACATTATGCCAGTACCCCATAAGGGTAAACAAACACTATGGATCTCCATTTTGCTTGATCTTAGCATATCATTCTTCCTTCATCCGCTTTACTCAACCACCTATTTCATTTTAGTCAATTCAATGCTTCTGTACTAATCATAGTTTGGGGAGTAACTCATTTGCCTGTATGAATGTTGTACAAGTTGTCCATAATGAAACTCTGCCTGCGACATGCACGCGCAGTGGATGCACACATGGCGCCTGCGCCGAGACGAGCAGCCGCGATGAGAGGTCGGTGCGTGAAGGTCACTCTACCCCCCACTGTCCTTGCACCGCCCTCCACGACGCGACGCAACGTGCGACGCTTCACTACACCCGCTTACACGCCTCTTGCATAGCGTTGCCAGGCGTCCGGATAAAGCCGGACATAGTTAGGCTTTTTGATTGCATGTCCGGCTAAAATAAACGGTGTCCGTCTTGTCCGGCTTTTGTTAGGCTTTTTACATTTCGCAAACAAGCGAGCACTGCTGCCGCGCCGCGCCGCCGAGCGTGGCCGAGATTTATGATAATAATCAAAAAGACTTGATTTTACATAAAAAAAAATTGTCGTACCTATTAATACTAAGACAAAATCCTCAATAATATAGGGTGTCCGGCTTTTTTAACCAAATGTCCGGCCAAACTGGCTGGTCTGTCCGGCTATTAGGTTTGGCGACCTGGCAACGCTACTCTTGCACAATACTGGCTGCTACAGTTCAAGTGTAAATTATGGCTCTTTAAAAAAATGTTGCATCGTTTAATATTGTTTCAGTGCATAACCAGTTTATCGATTTATTACAATACATTGTTATTTAACTTTTAATATACTACTATGTCTTTATTTATTCAAATATTCTAATCTGTAGTTTGATTTTTAACGTTATACAATAGGAAAAATGAATGTTTGAAATGCAATTTCATTTGTTTTATACTTACATAAACAGAAAAAAATAAATAAAAATTATCAGTCAGAATGGCGACATCTCGACACTTTATATGCAAATAATATTTGAATTATTAACGAAATGTCAAATTTTACGGTCCGAGTGACACAGACACACAAACATACACGTGACTGAAACAATGGTTTCACACTATAAGTTATGAATAATAATTGAGCCAGATATCTTTATAAAATAAGTATATCAGTCTTTAATCACGTGAAATGGGTTGCTATACGATATTCGTTGTTTATTAATCACAATAAGCCGGGGGAGTTCCAAACCTAAACAGTAGGCCTTCTGCGGCAACAGGCGCTCGTGTCACGTTTCAAGCGCATTCATCCGTCGTGACAGTGTTGTCATGTGTGAAACCATCAGTATCACTTGACGAAACCCGAATATCAACTTGCATTACAAAACTAGAAACAATTTCGGAGTCTGTCGATACGTTCCGTAACGACGAGATCAAATGTCATGCGAGTATTATATTGGTTAATATTTGGTAGTCGATTTTAGCCTAAGCGTAGAATTACTCTCCGGAATTTTACCACAAATCGTACATTTTCAGGGAATTCCTGTTCCATTAATAGTTGATTGTGGCACCTTCCGGCCCATAATCCTTGTGTAGAGCATGATGAATCTTGATTAAAGGTTCCTTCGTTTCTTATAGTGATATATACTGAGCACAAGCTTCGTCTACGAATGAGAGGGGTTTAGGCGTTACTTTAATCATGTGAGTTATTGTGGCTTTGCGATTGTTAGCTATCTAAATTTTACCTCTAGTTCTGCAATTCTTAGGAATCTAGAGATGTATTCGTGTTAGTGTATTGTAACAGGATCCTACATTATTTTTCTTTAGTGCCAAAAACAGTTGTGGGGGCCACTAACAGTTGTTAGTTGATGATATGCCCGCGCAGTGTAGGTTATCGATATTCCTCTGTTAATTTTAAGCCCATTTAAAATACAAAAAAATACATAGAGGCCAATGTACATACATGCAAAAATTACGCAATTTATTACACAATACAGCAATTTTACAAATGCGTACAATGAACCGCACAAGTTACGCGAACACCGTCACTACAACGCAATATGAGTGCACTACTTTATTATGATGCTGTACACGTAATGCATGCCGGAAAAAATATGGAGTGAGTATGTTATGAAATACATATTAACAAAGCATTGTTTGGCGCAGCGGATGTCGCCGCGAATTTTTGTCGCAGTTTGGACGTAAAAGGTAAACAAGGCTTTTTAAATCATAATTGACTTATCGCAGCCTTAAAACATTTCCCATATTCATAATACAAAATTAAAATATTCTAGAGTTGGAGTAAATCTAAATTTTACATATTTTATCGCGATTTGGTTTAATTTTACATTTTTACTTCCTGACTGCCTCGGTGGCGTAGTTGTATTACGGTACGGTTACAAAGCTGTGGTCTCAGGTTCGAGTCCCAGGTCGGGCAAAGTGATATTGGATTTTTCTATTCATTATCAGCCCGGAGTCATGAATTTGTGCCCGATATGGCGATAGGGGGCGACCCCTATCACATCGTGGGACGGAACATACCTACAAGGTGAAATGTGGGTGTCCTGGTGGCGCCTCTGCCTACCCCTTCGGGGAAAAGGCGTGAGTTTATGTATGTATGTAAGTACTTCCTGATGTTTCGATTGCTTTACAGCTTTCGTGGTCACGGGGCGGACTGAGGACTATTAGTCATCCGCTCAGTGACTGTTACAATTAACTACCCATATTTTACGATTACTAAGTCTTTACGCAGGTATCAAACTCACCAGATAAAAGTTGAGCTTACGCGCACATACATACATATGTATTTATATCGGATAAGCTATATTATAATATAATAGGAGTATAGGATTTAGTCCATAAAACTCAAAATAATTATTTTTTATGAATCCATAATGAATAATGAATTTAATCATTTCCTGTTTAAAACCGGAATGCAAATCTAAATTTAATTCTATCTCATTTTGCATCATCGAATTATAATGAGTGTAGATCGGGCGCCCACGACACACGGATATCGGATATCGTAACAGTGCCCAAAGTATTATAAAACTTATAGATATTAACTATTCAATATAATTATAAATAACTACATCAGTTTTCTTAAGGAATTTGAACGATTTTTTTTTTCTAAAATACGCGCAGGCTAAAAAAGCCCGTCTTAATTAAAGATTACTTCTTTACTGTATACCTAGTATAGATTTCTGTTATGACGTCAATTATATGTTGTTTCTTTATAATTCATTTAATTACAAAATTCACAAGTCCACGAATGTCCTGAATGTTTTATGTTTGTCGTTAAGAGTGTTTCTTGTCATTATTTTTTTGTGTGTGTGTGCAATAAAAACATATAACGGTTTTATAATGGTAGGCTCGTTGTAGATTTTTGAGAATGAAAGAGGAGAGGGGAGGTAATATAGAGGTTATTGGAACAGGTCATGGGCCACAAAGCCCTTTTGGATACGAAAAAACATGTCACGAATCTACGCTTAACTTCTGCGATAAAGTATACAACAAATATAACAATACACATTATTATGAAAATGTCAATTGACAACACTAAAGATAGCCTAGTCTTTAATCCAATTATTTTCGTTCAACAAAATCGCATTCATAGAACGCAATTAACTCTGGAACTCAGCATTAGCATATCAAGTTGTTCGCTATGCAATTCTTCAAGTTTTTTCTTAATTATTCATTTGTATATGTATTGCGTTCATTACAATAAACGTAATAGTCGCTCGGAACTGGTCGTTCGCTCAAGGGTCTAATTAACGCTGCACTCGATTATCTTGTTAATGAGGTTATGACATTAAAGTTTATTGCCACAGCTCGTTACGTTAGAGCGGGATGGACGTATCTGATCTCCCTTTTTCACTGATGGGAGCAGCGTTCGTGCTTCCTCGGCCGTTGTCGGAATTAATGTGGAATTTGCTTGATTTGCTAAAGGGATTATCGGTTTCAAGTTCATTCGAAATTACTTTGATCTTATTAACTTTTTCCTTATCGGCGATGATATAGTTGCTTTATGTTTATTTAATCTTGCGGGTCGATTTGATAGCTTTCTTTATAATGTGTATGATGGAAATCAGCCATAACAACAGATAAAAGCTGTAAATTATTAGTATTCACGACATTGTTACACTGTAACACTGTTTTATAAGTGTCATATTATAGACTTAATGAAAACCGGTCTTATTAATAGACAATTTGAAACCTGTTTTAGTTATCGAATGTTTTGTCCCTTGCGAACGACTTTAGAATTTAGTTTTAGCGAAGAAGACAAAACATTCGATAAGTAAAGTAAGTTTTAAAACTGTCTATGAATAAGGCCGAATATGTTTAAGCTTGCAACTGCAACATTTCGGGTTATACGCCATGGGTAACTTGGTGTGCTTTTCTTACAATAACTTTTTTCTGAATGAAATAATTTGACGTCAGGAAAATGTCTGACAGTAAAATCATCGTATAGTTTTGTGTCAGTACGTATGATAGTCAAATCATCTTTTCGATGCAAGCAATAAAGATATTGTGATACCGGTTCTATCCCATCTAAATTGTCTGCTTGAGGTGACTTTTTGTAGGAAGTACATACTTACATACATAAACTCACGCCTTTATCCCAGAAGGGGTAGGCAGAGCGCCACCAGGACACCCACATTTTGCCTTTTGTATGTTCCATCCCATGATGTGCGAACCTATCGCCATATCGGGCACAAATTTCTGACTCCGGGCTGATAATGAATAGAAAATAAATCATTGTAGGAAGTAATGAGATCCATAATCATATAAGTATAAAGTACAAGCGGAAATACACAGACATACCTGTTCACGTGATAAATGGCTTTCATAACAACTTGGTAACCGTTTTTTGCTTGAGTTTTTTGATGTTTGGCAGTCGAGCATCAATTTTGTCCATCATTGTAAAAAACGCGCTCACGGCATCAACATCTACGGATGAAAGAGATAGAATATGTGTTTGTCTTGCTCACGTACTTAAGTGATAGGCCGTTGTAGAAAAAAAAGTAGAATGATATGAATGACAATAGGTTAGGTTTGGTCTAGTTGGGAGCGGTCTGTATTGATAGGTTCGTAGGTTCGATCCCTGATTTTGGCTGATTTTTCTCTGATTTTTTCACCAATTTGATAGCCCGGCAACACATCCAGATCCATGATTCAGCGTTGTGGATGTTCATGGGCGGCAGTGATTCCTTACCATCAGGAGACCTGCTTGCTCGTTTGCCGGATGTATGCAATAAAAAAAAAACTCTAAAGAGTTGGCAACTATCAGCTATAGTGCTATCAAGCTTTGTTGCTTCAACGTTCCTCTTTCCGCAGGAAGGTCACGCATGAAGTGGCTGTCTATAGCGATATCATTAACTTGTATACCGCCTTCCTCAACTAATCTTATGTAATGAGTTTTTCGAACCGATGGTTTATCTATTTAACTGTAAATTTAACGGCAACGTATGGAAAATACATTACGAATGAGATAAGTGAACTTGTAAATTGTTATCCACGTGATGTGTTGTTTGAAAACAAACAATCGGTATTTGCATACATGTTTAATTTTTTTTGTGACATGTTGGTTTTATATTTAAGCGTACATAAACTCACGCCTCAGAGCTGCTACCAGGACACACACATTTCGCCTTAGATCCTATGCTAGTAAAATATCCTTACTAGCATAGGATCCTTTGAATATCCTTGTAATTCCTTGAATTGTAGGAAAGGCATATGCTCAATGGCGCATATATACGTACTGTAATGTGCTGTATCAGCCTGTATACGTCCCACTGCGGGGCATGGGCCTTCCTTACAATCGACAGTACGATTCAGATGGGTTAGGCCATATAGTTCACCACGCTGGCCTAGTGCGGGTTTGTGGACTTTACATAACATAGCCTTTTTTTACAATTCGCTATGGTATGCAGGTTTCCTCGCGATATTCACCGTTATAGTGCTTGGTGATTGACTATCACTACACACATGACTCCGAAAAGTCAGAGGTGTGCTCTGGCATTTAGACCTGCGACCACCTTGAACATGTAGGCAGCCGCGTCTGGTCCGTTTCCAACAGGCCACCACGCACATACATACATACGTATAACGTTGATATTTATCGTGAATGAATGTCGCAAGGTTGAGAATAAGCTCTGTGTTGTGGCTGATGAATTAATGCACTCGGACTGGCTCGACCCGTTTCCAGCTAGTCTTATATTAGACACTAGACACTACATACATTTGTTTATTTCAGTTTTGAAACATGAATATAGTAGATTTTGTTTTGTTTCTGTCTAAACCCATTCTACTGATGGTAATTGATTCGGGCTGTAGAGTATATCATCATTCTCAGACACAGGAAGTTCTGAATTTAGGTCACTCGCATACAATACATAAAATATTTAACAATAAAGTTTCGGATACAAAGCGAGGTGAAATGTGCAATGAAGTTGTAACTAAAGTAAGGACATTCGATAAATATTTACTTGCAGGTTTAGCCTTAACTCGATTTACAGACTATTTATACCCAGTTTGTTTATTAAAGCTTTAAATTAACGAGATAATTTAAAAATATTTTGTATAATATTTGGTCAGGAAATAAGTTGCTAGAAAAAATTCCTTTGAGAATGAGTACCTACGGGGTAGGTCCTATGTAGAATAACCTCTATCTGACCACTGGCCCAGTCTTAATATCTGACCTGATACACAAACAATTTATACTACAGCATCCACATTGAATCAGTTGTGAAGTACCCTCATTTGAGCTCAAGTTGTTTGTATAATAGGTGTGTTATGGTCCGTTATGTAAGTGGACCGCCATCGCGAGGCTGCGTGATGACTCGGCTGTTTTCTAATGTACCGCTTTAAACATTAGTATGTGGATTAAATGACCGACATTGTATAGAAAAATCTTTGTTTAATACACCCTGGACAGTATAGATTTGTTCTAATAAAGTATACTGATATTATTGTTCACCTTAAATTAACCCACACCAATACTTGTCACTCAGCTTGCTGTGGGGCGAGCAATGCTTGGAGTTTCTCTGGTGGATAGAATTTACAGTAACCCGCTAGAGAACTAAAGTCACAGATATTGCTCGTAGAATTAGCATGCTGAAGTGGAAGTGGGCAGGGCACGTCTGGCTTGTCTGCTTATACAGGCAATAAAAAAATAAATATTTAGTTTTATGATGCACAGACTTGGAAGTCAAGGGAACACGGTTAAGTATCAAATAATCTTAAATTAATAACCGAAATTATTCTGCAAGTTGCACCGTTCTTACACAAAGAGTGGGGTTTAAGGCAGGTAGAAAAAACATGTTAATTATTAACTTTTCAGTACCGCTTTGAAGTTGTTTTGCATTTCAAACTGCCTTGAGATGAGTCGTACATCTGTGTCAATAATCGTGCGCATTTCTTATGACTCATTTCCCATGTCTCATTGTATTTGAGGCAAAGGACGAAAGTTCATTGTGCAAGACGAAGATAATTGAAAAATGTTGCAGTTACATGATTGCATTATAGCTATTGAGAACTGGGGGTAACTGTTTTTAGGTGTCTCGTAGCTCTTGGGTCTAAGTGGAGATGAAATTTTCTACAATCTGAATTAGAGGCTATGAAACATTACTAAAAAATATTATTTTTTTTAGGTAGTAGTACACCTTAATACGAGTATAAGTGCCTAGCGTGGAAGGTATAGAAAACGACGAAAGGCCAATTGTAATCAGTCACAAAAATACGACATAAATTTGTCAATCACATAAAAATTAGTCTCAATGCGACGCTCGAAAACCACTCATTTCGAAGCTTCTTCTGATTCTTACTGCACCGCAAAGTCCTGAAATATCTGGTCCCTATAATAGATTGCAGTACAGAATAAATAAAAATATATTAGCTGGTCATAGAAAGTCCGTTCACCTCCCCGCTGACCTTTTCAGGTCACCAGATAACACAAGTCTGGGATGGATGACAGAAAAAAAAACAAAGTCGAAAAACGCTGTTAAATGTTATGCGTTTTTTTTCATTATTTACATGTTAAATATTATTTTACGCGGTTTTTCAACAAAGGAACTAATGTAAACATATTTTGAAAGGAACGTGAAAAAATGACATCGATAATTAGTGAAAAATCCATTGTTATTTCCACAGCATTTCCAGTTATTTATATTTTCAATATACATATGTAAAGGTCGACTCAATGCCTAAGACATAATTCGTTGCCAGTTAAACCAGTAACAAGTTATATAATATATTTTACATATTATATTAAACATAAGTTCATTGATCTATTTGATATAGTACACACAAGATGTTTCTTTCGGTTCTTTATGGCCTTTTTGATTAATTAATTACAATTTATCAATATAATCAGACAAATATCCGCATTAATTTATAAGTAAGATTAATTTGAAATGATTTTCCCAAATTTTCCTAATTTATTAAAACAAATATCTTATCAGTCCCCGAGGCGTGAGTCATGTACCTATATCAAGTTATTATCTGTGTTATTATTCAGAAGTTTTGTTTTAATCTTAAAAATATTTATGTCTTGTAACTTTAGATATCGATATAGCTGTGAACATGGCATGGACAATGCTAATGTGCGCTTGCTTATAGAGATTTCCTTTACCGCTTTCAATCAGTTGGTTCACTGGTTCGTCAACCTTCATAGACTTAAAGAAATAATGATGGGCCAATTTCTGCTTTGATAGTCAAATATAGCCCATTTTTCCTATATTAATATAGCAGAAAAAACAACTGGTTTAATCTTACAGGAAAACTAGTCGGAAATATGTTTTTCAGGCTACTGCCATATGACTCGAGAGGTCAGGTCGCAGTTAAAAAATGCTGCTAACGGAAGAACTAGTCATGTGACTATTATGCTCCACAAGGTTAAGGTTAACTTTTTCCAATGGTTTTTGTGTTTATATTGGAGTTATTTAACCCGGCTTATTGCACAATATATTTTTTAATAATTTCACGATGCATTAGCTATGAACTCATGGGTACAAACCCATGACAATAACTTTCAATGAATTATTTAAATTTTAAACCATGTCATTTGGGGGCTTTTTGGCAATACTCACCACGTTTACTTTGGAAGGTCTATTTTCTGCATTGTCCTATTTTCTGTATTGTAAAGAGAAAGAGGAGTATTACTAAGGTACTGCCTTATCAATATCAGTTCAGATAAGTCTAAAATCCAAATGATAGAAGTATTCTCCCCAGCATTAAATCATGAGACCAAGGTCTTAGTCCTCACTCGTTTTAAGTGCAACTTATTGGACTAATAGCTTTATACGTGGCCAAATTAGTATCATAATTTATTAGCGACCCTAAGCACTAGACTAGCTCTAGGTTATCCGACGATATTCATAGATCAATAATTGTATATCGAAGTTTTCATAAAACTAAACTAGATTTTTCGGAAATAAAATAATAAACGGGACTTGATCTATTTTTCCTCAAGACAAACATATCTCAGTCCAAAAAAATGGATGTCATTGTGTCCACTAGAAGGAAACACAAGTGTTGAATATAGCAAGGTTGAGGTTGTATTATTTTTTCCTAGTATACTAGCTATCGGCCGAGGCTGAGTAGTGTGCGCTGCCGTCCTCGCCAGGACCGAAACGCACACCGATAGGCGGATATCCCAATAGTATCCGTTATAGATTTCGTTGTACTGAGATAGTTCGTCATGGAGATGTGTAGTTAAAGCGGAATCGGTTCTTTTAAGCTAGGTAGTGCTGTCGGTGTACCAATGCAGCTTTATAGCTATCGCGTAGGCCAATTTATATAAAGAGTTTTACATTCATTTATGGTATTTACTTCGAGACAAAACGTAAATTAATTATTTAAGCATTATAAAAATATAGTGCAGTGGATTTTATAATTGTAGATTAGGCCCGTATTTTTAAACTTAATTAGGATCAAGTAAATGCAACGTCGACTCAATAATTACATTTAAATTGTGAAATCATAATCGAATTAACACTTTTTGAATGTTTTTATTTTTAAAACAATTCCAACATATTTTAAGTTCATCATTAGTATAGTTTTTATCATGCAGCACGTGTTTCCAACTAGGCCGTATAAGTATTTTTCCTGATAAAGTCATTGAGAAACGTGTTTATGGCAGCCCTGCGCTCGTCCTACAAACGACTCCTTTAGTTTTCCTACTAACTTGTTTGCCTCTGCTATTAGATTACGAATTAAACTATTAACGATAATACTATGTTAAACTCAGCCAAGATTTAAGTCTTAGTGGATTATGTAGATAATCTGTGCTTCACCAGTTAGCTAGTTTAGAATATAATTGTAATATTCTTAGGGTTTCTGCACACTGTAACTTTACTATGAACATGTCAGTCAAAAAGTATTATTTATATGAATATCTATAGAATCTCATGGGATGATGGAACGGCACGGGCTCCGTTTTATATTTTTCCCATATATTTTGAAAGCTTCCTTACGCATTTGCTGCGTTTGTTATTGTGGGTGTTTATTAGTGCCAAGAGAACTTGACATACTTAATAAGATATGCTCAACAGAGAATTCTAGTAGTTATACATAATTGAATACCTATGTTAAGTCTAGGAGGGTAATGGTTTGTTAGATTTACGCGAATGTTACACATTGACATAAAACTATTAACTACGAATTTTATCGCGATAAAACCCGTTATAAATAGAGTTATTTCAAAGTCTAGGAGTTTAGGGTATATTCTGAATAGAACCCGGGATTATAAATTTGGCACTGCACTGTGTTACATACTACAATAATCTTATAAGTATTCGTATTACGAGTAACTGGTAACGTTAATAAAGTATAAATACTCGATCTCCCGGTTCATTACACACCAGAATAACATAATTTAGCACTATTAATTAGGGCAGTTGATAAGATTGTTGTATCTCCATGTAATCTGCCTAATTAACCGATAGTGATTATTTGGCACGCTCATCGTTCATTGTGATAGCTGTAAGCTAATTATGTGTATCGAATCGCTATATTTATCTATATTTCCAATACATAAGTTTGCGCCCTAATCCCTGAGAGGCAGGCTGAGGAGCCATCTATAGTTTCCCGACGTTGCTCAAAATTCTAAGATGTCGTAGGGGCATAATGGTTTTCTTAGATTTACACGAATGTTACACGTTGAAATAAAACCATTTTTTACGTATTTTATCGCGATTTGGTTTAATTTTTACATTTTTTGACTTCCCGACGTTTCGATTGCTTTACAGCTTTCGTGGTCACGGGGCGGACTGAGGTATTAGTCATCCGCTCAGTGACTGTTACAGTTAGTATGTGGTAGGAGATTAATCAACCCATGCAGGTTACTAATTCCAGTCTCGTGCAGGTTAAATTGGATTTTTGGAATATAAATATTCGTAGACGTGTTTGTACTAATTTTCCTAATTGAATTTCGCCCTGGAAATCTCGAGCGGCACAAGTTACTAGTAGCATCTCTGCCAACACTTTGGAAGTACAAAAGATATATTTTTCGTACAAATTTATTTAACCAGCTCTAATACAACGCATAAACGAGTTTACGATAAAAGCAATTACAAATAGCAATAAAAGTTAAACGTCATAATCCACGTGCGTCTATAAAGTTTAGATGTTGACAGCGACTTTTTGCCTCCTCACAAAAACTATTCTCGAAATATATAATAAACAGGTAAAATTGCTGTTATTTCGCAATTTAACATTTGATGATTCTCAATTTTTGTGTAATTTTATCTTCACAATAAATAATTGATCAGTCTATTTTTAAAAGTAGATTTGCGTCATAAGACTTTGTGGAGAGTTTTGAGCGGGTTAGTAGCAAAACAATGTTTTTATGTTAGCTATTATATTTTTTCTACAAGCATATAATACACGAATGTGGAAATCTCGTCATAGTGGTCCACGTGAGTGACTCGTGTTTCGTGATGATGTTGACCGATGAGATATAGCCATCTCTTTCCGGTAGATGAATATGTTAATAGATATTACTATCTGGTGCATTATAGTCACTGTGCCACGACAAAAGGAACAGAGGTAAAAAGTTAAAGTAAAGTCAGTTCCATGGGACTTTTGATCGTAGAGTTATTGTCTGATACAGCACAACAATATTCTTTACGCAATAGAAGGAAAACGAGCAGACGCCACCAGTGACTGATGACTCGCCCTTTACCTTTTAACCTCCACAACTTAAGATATATCGGTCGTTAAATAAAGCAAAATTTCAAATTCAATAATATTTAATTTCATTTCATATTAGATTAATCCATCAAATCCGACGCCATTGGAACCGCGTCGATTAAAATAAAAACACAAGCGAAGTGAATCGATCGCGTTCCATAGCGCTTGGTTAATTCAATGCCGACTTGCCGATAAGAATGAACGACCCACCTATTCCTACATTACTTTATGGGTTCTTACATGACTTCGAAGAATTATTATGGCGATGGTTATCATACCTTAAACATAAATTATTACGATGCACCTGCGCTGATGAAGAAGTTTTGAACGGGATTAATTGTTTGTCTTGTGGGTGACGCTATGGCGACCGCTGGATATCGTCAATTTTACCAGTATATAATCTGACAGTGTCATGGAGTTATTAGGTACTATTGCGATAGCATTAGAGTAGTAAAACATATCAACACTGCGACCGAAAACGAAGCCAGGTGGTAGTATTAGTGGTTACAAACACAATTCAACTAAAAATTCCGCGAAAAAAGCGACAGATTCTTTTTTGCATTTGTTTAAAAATCATCGTGTTTTAGTGCTAAATACCTATTTATTGCAAAAAAAAAGTAACTTGAACCCTTACGTACAATTGCGTCTTTAAAAATAAAGAGGTTTGCATCATTATTTTAGGGAAACTATGTATTTACCACCCAAATACGACGATAAGCAAACAATTACAAATAAATAAATAAATATTTTTTTTCGAAATTTTTAGTTGCATTGTGTCTAAAGTCACTAATACTATCACCTGGCTTTGTTTTCGGTCGTAGTCTAGATATATCCTGTTTACAAATGTACATGTAAGTATGTGTTTAAAAAAATACTTAATAGTATTAACCGTATTAATTAAACAAATGGAACGCATTCTCTAGGAGTAGTGAGTGATAATGGGTAGCGGTGATCACGAGTGTCCCTGGATTGTTGTAAATAAGGACCTCCGCAAGTACCCTACAAAATAGGAATTACCCTATTAATGTGCAAGAAGCATTGTCTTCACTATTGCGTCTAAAATTATCAAGCCAAGTGCATTGTCCGACCTAGGAATCGAACCCGTGCATTCAAGGTTTGCAATTTACGTCATTAATGCAGAAGTTATTAATAGAACGCTGCGTTAATGGCCATGCCGAAAATAAATGTTTTTCATATCGCAAATTATTCTTGAAATTTGCAAGTACACTTCCTCGTGTCCTTTAGTGAAAGTTAATTCCAAGGAGTTTTCCTGCAAAAGCAGCCCAATTAAGTATTTTTAAATACCTGTGAATCCCCGAGCTACTCGGAAGTATTTTCAATTTAAATTCAACGTAAAAGAGTTTCGTAGAGGGAAGCGATCGCACCCAAGGCCCAATGCTGACCTATAGTCCGTCACAACCGGTCATTGTGGACATCGCTGACCTCGTCGTACATGTATGCTTTTGTACGAGGATAATGTCATCGTTTGCGTTCACGGCGAGCGAGCGACATCGAATTGGGAAAGTGGACGTAATTGTTAACAGATGGTAAAAGTTCAACGTACCATCATTACGTACGTTTCGACACACTTAAGATAACTCATTATTGTGTCTTTCGTTTATCGAAAATGTTAAATTACATTACATTGAGTTATTTTCGTTGGTCTTTTTAAGATGGCATACCCTTTTATTACCTATCAATCACGACTATAAAAATGTCGAATATTTTAAAGCCAAAAAAAATCATTGAATTCCTTAAAGCTGACTTTTAAATATACTCCACGAGAGCATTTCATTATTTAATGGATACCCATCGCTAATGACCGTTTTTCACAACGTGGTACATTATTACAGGCAACTCATTCTTGAAATAAAAAAGAGGCTGATTTACGCCAAAATCCACTGCTTACAAAAATCAGTCATATTTTACAATGCTACATCGAATTTTCATATATATTTTTTTATTGATACGGAACTAATGGATATCATAAATTAGAATTTTTTATATATGCATGTCTTAAAGAGTGCCCCACGTTTCTCGTTCTCACTACGCGTTGTCGTTTTTTGCATTATCAAATCAAGAGTTAATTAATCCGTAATTCTTGAACAATTTTTTATAAAGTAATTTTATCATTCTTATATTATTAGATTAAGGTTTTTTGAAATGTCATATAAATATCGCAATTGCGGTTTTAATAAAAAAAATCTACTTCAAAATATTCCTTTTATAATATTATCTAATACATATACACAAAGCGCATATTCAGTACAATGCTCAACTTCTGTCATAAATATTATTGTTTACCATCTTCCTGTGCCATAAAAATATGAAGCATAACCTTGGTATTATTATTGAGTAACATCTTGTAAAACTAGTCGCGAAAATTATTCATATCACTTAAAAAATCATTAAATAAATGGGTTTCTGGTAATCTTCAAGCCTTTGTTTTTTTGCCAATAATTTTTTGAGCAAAAAATTTACATCTTATTCCGCGGTGTTAAAATTGGCATGTGGGAACCAGTTTTTCGGCCTATGCTTTAGTATTTTCTGTCATATAATTTAGTAACGGTTATTGTTTTTATTCACATTGAATCCCTGATATTTAAATACAATGGCAAATCGTATTAAAAACCTAGGATTTTTATACCTCACTGATCTGTGTATTTGTAAAATATTATTGTGGGTATATTTATTAATGTTTATTATTATTCACTCGAAAGGGTTAATGGGAGGTAGGCTATCGGTCGTCAAATAATGATTAAAATAATTCTCCATCATGGAGAATTATTTTATTAATTACTGATCCCATTTATGTGCAGTATACAAATATGCAGAAAATGCGTGGAAAATCCTGTTAAAAAATTTCTAACTTATCTTATAGCAAACAACCGGAAAATAATTTATTTTATGCGATATGAAAAACTTCCTTAAACTTCTCCGGACAATTTTGTGCGCAATTCATATTCGCAATCCACAATATGAGGACGATATTTACGTCATCCGATACGTTTGATGCTTTTAAAAATGCAATAATGTTTATGTTCAATATGGTTAATGGACGCGGTCGACTCGACGCAATCATTGTAATCATACATTCATACATACTATGTATTCAGAATGCATGCAATCCACTTCCACTGCATGCAATCTATCAACATATTTATGGACGTGTGTTGTAAATAAATACACCTAACGTTTACAAATATTCCTTACCGTATATTAAGATACCTGTTTTGTGTCGTGGGTGTCAGAAACTACGAGGAACTTTTAATATCCTGCATCTACCCGAAACAAATAATTCTGCATCGCACAAATAAGCTGGATCAAAGCTTGAATTATATTATAAGGTCAAATGTCAGATTCCAAGACGAATGTTTGTATGTGGTTTAATAAAATGGTTTCATATTTGAATAAAGTCTTTCGTATTTTCTATTCGAGCACGATACAAGACTTTTATTTTTCAAAGAGCGCATGACACATTTCGTGTTTTCTGGAATTTTTCACTATATTTCAGATGAAGTTCTCATTGCAAAAATAAAATAATGTTCGATGGTATGCCCCGGGGATAAAAGGGCGTAAAAGACAATTTGTCCTTTCTTTCTTTATACTTTACAATTTCGTGGATAAAGTAAGAAAATGCTGAAAGCCCACGTGTCTCATGGCCTTTATTTCTCTGTTTCGCGGTACGACTGTTGGGTGCATTAGTATGTTTTAAGTACGAAGTAAACTTGAATGGGGCGAGTCCCGAGGTGGCGTTGGCGCGGCGGTGCGCGGCGCGGGACTGGATCGCCCGGCATTCGATCCCGTTACACTAACGGCAACGCGCGCACGCCCACCATTACACATTTAATCGTCGGCTTTTTATTTATCGCATACTAGTTTGCACTCGCGGATTCTTGCCTGTATCAATTAGATACGTAAAATTTACTTACAGGTAGTGGTAGCATGTATGCACCGTGGATCGTGAAGTCCTGGGCTCAATTCTTAGGGGCTTAGCATGTTTCGTTTCACGCGTGTCCCAAAGATCTCGCAGTTGGGATTGTTTTGAGTGATCAATAATTATAATTGATAACTTACCATCCAATATACTGCTTGTAAATGCTACATCATAAATGCTAAAAAAAGTGTAGAGTAATATCCAAAGAACTGAATATTAACTTAAAATAAGATAGAAGCTAGCCCGCTGAACTTCTTAAAACGACTTTAAAACAATGGTTACATAGTCATAAACATAAGCATCTAAATAAGGGGCATATCAGGTCACCCACGCTACATGTCTGCGCTTATAAAAAGCCACTGGTTCCGATTACCCAGGCTATTTCGAACTAGTGTTTTACAAAAAATACTGGAGCCTCGAAAACTGGTTTAAGAATTCAGAATTTTTGAATAAGGAAATGCGAGTGATGTCATAATGTGTTTACCATTTTGGACCCGGGGTTGCGTGGTAACTATCAATTGGAATTCGAAATAAAAACTCCGAGCTTGGCAATTATGCGCAGCGACACAGGAAAGATTAACCACCACGAGACTTTTTGCAATAATTATCTTTAACCTTCTGCCGATAAAGTATATAATTGACTGAACTTTAACTGTGATTTATGTTGCGGATAATGTGACATTATTTGACCAGCGATTAAGCACAATTTATAATTCTGCGCAAGCTATCTCCCGTTATTTTTTATCTGACCCCGCTCAGTATATTAAATATTTTTTATGAGACTAATCTGTTTCCTAGGTCTATATTTGAACCCTAGGAAACTACTATAAGATACAATGGATCATTAATAAGCTATTTTAGTACTCATTTAATTTAGAATCGTCTTAAAAATTGATGACCAGGTTTTAAATTATTTTTATTCTTTCATTCACGCTAAAGCTCTAGGAACAATTAATAGATTTACACTTTAATCATAAGCTATTGTTAGATGGGCATAACTTTGCGAAGTTAAGCATCAAATGGCTGTCATAATATTGACATTTAACAACTTCTTACATTTAACGAGTGGATCTAAAGGCTGAGGATAATGATGATCAAATAGAAAAAACAAATTATATGTGTATATTAGTAGTTCTTAACTTATCAAAAGATCCGTAAACCAAAGATCATCTTACCGCAACTCCGCATAATCTCGGAACTTTCCAACAGTTTCGAAATTAATAAAATTTTGATTTAATATCTCATAAATACGTGTTGTACGTAAGATTTATGATAAAGCAGATTGTGGCTTATGTAATTTGCGTATAGCCGGTCCGAGCTAGCCCCGGGCGTCATGGGAATTGGAGATAAATCATCATTTTTTGCATAATTCCGCCGTACCAATTATTAACATTTTGATTCAAAAATATGCAACAAAAAATCTCAATGGTCCCGCTGTTGCTAATTACAGCAAATTGTTATTCGTTAATTTATTGCGTTGAAACAGCGTTATAATTATGTAACTGGTTTATCTGATTTTTGAGGAAAATGCGTGACTATTTTTTTGGTGTTTGCGATTCATAGCGGAGAACTGATCGATGGGTCGAAAAGTTCACACAGCATCGTTTATCTACATTTCACAATCTTGAGAAACAGGACTTTCTGTGGCTGAATACAACTCGTGAACCGTGTTACCTCCTGTTTGCAAGTAAACACACTTTCCGAAAGTAAACCGAACTTGACAGCGTTTCCCTTAAAGTAAAAATAAGCTCCCACCGCTTTCCATAATAAATACAGCCGCTACAAATAAACCGAAACCGACGTTACCCGATATATTTTAGTTAGAATAAATTAGGTTTAGAGTGCGGTTTGATATCGTATTCCGTTTGCAATTGAATCGGAGTCGTCCCAGAGGCGCGCGGCCTCTGGCGGCGCAATTAGGGCAACAGGCATTTAGCGACGGATATTGGCCCGAGTCCGATGACTAGATTGTGCGGACATCGTACATGGTTTGATTTTGGAACGCATCGCTATTGGATTTTTGAATTTGGATGTTCGATTTTTGAATAGATGCTTTATTTTTTAACGTTTAACAACGAAAAAATAGTCGTTCAGAAGCTCATGCTGGTATCCCTTAAGGGTAGGCAGTGGTCCCAATCGACTAGAGCCAACCATAGTTCGCCGAGCTTTTTCCCGGTCAAAGTACTGAAAAACAGCGGGCCAATTTCTATGCCAGGCTTTTTAATAATAAATATAATATTCCCCTTTATATTTAATCACACTGTATTAAATAAACCTTTTCATGGATATTTGTTAATGGCTGACGTTTTGTGCATATTAAAGTGTTTTATATCGCACCCACAATAAATAGCGCTTTAAATGTCCCAGTCATACAGCCTACGCTTTATTTTCCTGATTAACCTAGTGGCGGTACTTCCATACAAGCCCAAAAGCCCGGCTTGCCCTACATAATACGTATATACTCCATACTGAATACAAACTATTACATTCAATACAACAGTCATTTATTAGAAAACATCTAACATTTAATTTTTTTGAATTTACCGCGCCTCGATTCAATGAGACGCCAGCGCCGAAGCGCCGCGTAATATTCATTCATTAAAACTATATTGAACTTGAAAAGACGGAGCACACAGCACATACATCTATCCTTTTCTCTCTCGTGTGCTTTTACGGGGCTTCTAGCAACGCGTGAACTGTATGGGGAAATGATATTACTCGATCGCTAAGAATGTATAGCTATAGATATGTTATATAGCAGTTTACTCTAGACGATATGCCCGGCTTCGGCCTTGGTGATGTAAAAACATCGTGCGTTGCATGGTCGTCACGTGATTATTTGTTAAATCAATTATATCAATTGTTATTAAATTAAGTTGGTTCCTTTTAGAAATTATATCTAATATTTTTTTTTAGAACAAATAATGAAGATTTAATATTTATTTTAATAAATTGTATCTTTTGTATTGTTTATTTCACGTTTACTGGCAATACAGCACATATTTCTACTAACTTCATGTGTATTATGATATTTTATGAGTTGTGAATGTGTTTTGTTTAAGGTTAATGTTTAGTTTTTTATGTTATTTAAACTTGTTGATACTATTATGAGTTGTATTGTTTTCTGTGATGGTTTGAGTGCGATGGTGAAAGCATTCATTGCCGGTAAAAAGGTAAATTCATTCAATTATATTGAAAAATAAACCGGCGCGAAACCTATGCCGGGTTTGTACATTTAGTAAGTCGTGATAAATCACAATAGAAATTTCTTCAGTTCAGTTTAATAAACTACGTACTTTTATTACTACATACTCCCTTTAAAGCTATTAAACAATCGTGATTCATATGTTTTTAAACGACACGTCTTGTGTGTTAGATTGTTTGGATTATAATGCTTTAAATTTTCATTAAATTAGGTGGTCCTTTCAAAAGGCAATCTATTATTTTAAATTCAGAAAAACATTTATACATGAATGCGTTAATAATAATTTCTGCTTGCAATTTCGGTAAACCTCGAAGTCGACCACGGCACCACAGAATAGTGACGGCAATAGAAATGCAATGAATAGTTACGGATCCATGTTCACAAGTAATCTATATTAATTGTTTTAATCTTAATATTGATTGTGTGGTAGGTTTGCCGACGTATTATAAATTAATTTTATTCGTTCTTAGTAACTTTGTGTTTCTAAAACAGTATTAATTAAACGTAAAAAAATATTCGGCTTGCCCTACTCCAAAACCCTAGGCACGCCACTGGATTAACCAAATATAATAAGTCCTCTGCGGTTTTTTACCGCGCGTACATTCACACGAAGCCATTAAGAGCAAAAACTATTAAACAGAATGTGTTGGTAGTAGACATATCTTTTCAAGTTGTCAAACCCATTTAGATAAGGGAAAACGTGTAAAGAATTTATTGTCTGTCATTGAGCTAATAAGTAATATTAGCTCAATGTTGTCTGTTCTTTTTTTTTAGTACATAACTGGTTCATCTCGGAGGAATATTTTTTGTTGTAACCTGCTTCAGGGTATTCGGGGTGATGCTTAATCCGACGGGATATTTTCTTGAAAGTACCTGAACCTCCGCGAAGAACCAACGCCGGGTTTTTAATCATTTTCGTAGTACGAACTAATTTTAGATGTCTCCTGAGCCCTGCCTGCAGAAAAATAAGTCAACATTGTTTTTCTGTGAACACTATCTCATATTGCATGAACATATTTTTGTTTTACCTAAATTCATGGCCCCGGGTTCGTCGTAAAATCAACAACATATTTATGCATAATGAGAAATATTTGTCTCAATTTACGGTCGGCCTACCCGCTCTTAATACTTACAATTAATATTTTAATTAATTTGCAATTATTTAATAATTAATCAGTGTGATCGTCTACCTGCCCTCGATCGTTAAGGCAATATTCCAATAAATTAATATTTGGATGTATTTTTTTATTATGTTTTACTGAGTTTACTGAACTTTAGCAACCGATTTTGCGTTTTAAAATTTACCTGTGGGATTTTAGTACGTTCCTAAATTTAGATGATGTAGGCTTTTTAATTACACAAAAACCTCTCGGGTACGAAGGTTTTGAATTTCATGGTATCTTTTACACTGGCAAATTAAAATAACAGCACGTACATAAAATGCAGTTGTATCAAGCTCTTAATAGACACTAATTATAACGCACGCACCTATTCCTTTTCTAGGACGCTACTACAAATGTCCTACCACAAAAAATCATATTGTAAAAGATCTGCCTCTTCCGACATATTTACAACTGTGAAGAATCGATGCAAAAAGCTGCCTTAGCAACACGAAAATTCTTTTTCTATCCATTCATAAGTCGAGTCCCATACGTCTCGAGATCAGACAGCAATAAGATTTGTTCGGTTATATCGTGCAAAGTATCCAAGATTGAGTTATGCGTTGAAACGCGGCCAAAGCGGCACATCTGGTGCTCGTGCGGTGCAAATGCACCTCTTTATTTTTTATTGCGGGTGTAGGGTTGTCACTACTGTGTTGCGAATACTATTTTTTTGGTGCGGTGTGCAATACTGTTTTACGGAGTTATTCATAGACAGTTTAAAAACCTATTTTAGTTATAGAATCTTTTATTCGTTTCGAACGTCTTTTGAATTAATTTTGAGCGAAAAAGACAAAACGTTTGATTGCTCAAATAGATTTAATAACTGACTATAAATAAGGTAGTTAGTGTATAAAAGTATAAGATAAAAGCTGTAGGAGGTTTGTGAATCTGGTGAAGAACTGTTCAGCAGCGGCCTTCTTGTCCATAATGATGAAGATAATGATAAAAGCTGTATATAAAATATTTATTTTAGGCATCAACCGTTGGACTTCTGCGATTAGTCAAAGTTAATGTTTTCAGATATTTCTGTCATTGCTTTCATGTGTAGCTATCTAAAATAAATGATTTGTTAACCTGAGTCTGCAACTCCACAACCCTGTCGATGCGTCGGTATCCGAGTGAAGTGTTGAGACGGTGTGTGATTCGCAAACAAACGTGTATTTTATTGTTGCTTCTTCATTTTTTACTGTCATTTCGTATTTATTTTTAGATTCAAAACCGGCTTTAGTTCCTAGAAATGGCTTGGTTGTTTATTTAGTTTTTATAATTTGAATATATAAAATGTAATGACGTACGGTTGCACGGAACACCGGAATTTATGCGTTCATAATATTTTAGGATATTTCATATTACTACCCACATGTAAGAATTACGGCTTGACTTTGCAACGTCTTTGGCTAACGCTGTAATTTACGCGTTTCAGTACAGCTTTATTTCTGTCTCGATGGACGTTCCGTAGAGAACACGAGAATCGTATATTGCATACTTTTTCGCATTTTACATTATTTCATAAATTAGCTTTTCTAAAATGATTTTGGGAGTTATCGTTCTCGTGGTTAAATACCGATAAATGGTGGTGTCTTCGCGATCATTTCCTTAACCATAGGAATCAAATAAATTTTAACTATGAATTGAATTTAATGAAACCTATTTTACGAAGCTCATTTTGCGGGTTTTGAATCTACATTTTGCGTTTCGTTTGTTAAGCTTTTTAAACCTTATTAACATTTAAATAGCATCATTAATCCTTTTCTATTAAGCCATGTGAGATTTACGAGCTACATAATAAAATTAGTATAATGGTGCAAACGCGGAAAATATCTCACAATAGTTATAACCTTTTGTTTTTCTTATAAGTTCGACAACCCTGATACAATTCTGCGTTCACTAACGTTTCGTGTGAATAGCCATTATAAATAGCCAGACTTTAAGAATAATATTTTACGATGTTTAAAATAAAATAAATTCGTTAAATTTGCAATATTTTCCTGGTTTTATTGATAATTTATTCTTATTCTACCTGCGCTGATACTGGTCACTGAGGGCTCAGCATAATACGATAATTACATTTTGTAAAAATGTTTGGCTTCTTATTTTACGACTTGTTTTATTTACTTCTAAGGCAAATCGTGACTTAAAAAAAACTTATATGTTTTAATAGCTCGACCGGGATTAAACTTAAAATTCTACGGATTACAGTTCACTTTTGACATTAAATCAATGATGAATGAAATGAATAGCACATGTCTATTAGACTAATACATCCTGTTTACTATTAAATCATACATATTTAAGGAAAATCACAAACCAAAAGTATAATAGTCAGAATTGAACTATTCCCCAATCAATCGACCTTCAGTTCAAAATAACGTGTGTTATTAAAATTGTATTATAATTTGTTTTGCGAACAATACGTCGCCATTTTGTGTAGTTTATTATAATTGGCTGTGTTTAACTTTGAGGTAATTTGCTTTAAATACACTAAATTGTTTATGTAAAATCCCAAATTGTTGCGCGAAGTTAGGTTTTTATGACAAAGTGGATAAATACTGTGTTTTCGCTCTATTCAAAGCCAAAGACATAAAGGAGAACTATGCGATAGAGCCACAAAACTAAAGATCTTTTTGGAGACAAGCAAATGGACTTTTTTTATGGCAATAAATAAAAATTATTTATTCAACCCATAACATACACATTTATTACTTTTAAATAATTTTGTACCAACTTTTAATGCAACGAATGATCACAAATTCGTCTTATCTCCTTCATATAATACTTTATAGTAACAACATAAACCGAGCTGTCAATATCGCAAGACTGCATGTTCGTGTTGTCTCTTTCACACGCTAGTATGAATTTATCTGACACTATAGGAATGTGTAAACTATGTTTATTATCAAAGCTGCCATAATTTTATAAATGAACATTTGATGTCTGGCCGTAAAAAAAACAAAATAGATTTTGATGGATTTTAAAAACAAACCTTTAGTGTTAGAATTTGCTGCAGAAGTTATTCAAATAGATTTTTTGTATATAAAACGAGACCGACTTCAAACCAGACTTTTCTTGGCTGGTGTGCATTTTTATAATTACCTCCATGTAAAAATATATAGAAACGTTGAAAAAATATTTTACGTGCAGCTAATTTCGTTATAGGACAGTTAATACACATACATTCATTTATGATTATGATGGTCATTTCATTCGTTGCATTGCTACTCATATTTCGAGTATAGTTAGAGTGTTGCAACGTTATGAGGAAATAGGTTTCGTTAATAACAGTCGGAGGTAACCGATGATAAAAGTCAAATGTGAACTGGAAATGCGACACGCCAGTTACCTATTCCGGCTTTTCCACCATCTCGTGCGATGGTCTCGGCTAGAATATCTGTACGGCTAGTAGGATGCGAATATCTTACCAACCAAGCAGTATTGTATTGTATTGTATCAGCCCATATACATCCCACTGCTGGGCACGGGCCTACTCTCTCCCTCTCTCCCCACCAAGCAGTAACACTCACTATTTGACACAATTATGCCGGCCGAGTCTAACATGTTTTTTTTATACAGGGTATATCAAGACCGCGACCGAAAACGAAGCCAGGTGATAGTTTTAGCGGTTACAGACACGATGCAACTAAAAATTTTGAAAAAACATCGACGGATTTTTTTTTACAGTATTTTAAAAATCATCATGTTTGGGGGATAAATACCTAGTTTTTGCAAAAATAGTAATATAAACTCTTACATACCATTGCGTGTTTAAAAATAAAGTGGTGTACGTCATAATTTTCAAAAAACTATGTATTTATCACTCAAATATGACGATATGTAAAAAATTACAAAAAAACTTGACGATTTATTTTGTGAAATTTTTACTTGCATTGTGTTTGATATCACTAATACTACCACCAGGCTTCGTTTTCGGTCGCGGTCTTGATATACCCTGTATAATGTATGCAAAGAAATAATTGTACACTTATTCCACCCGTGTAACGGTATGGAGCGAGCCGGATTACAGCAGTTTAACAAAGTTATTGGAACCTAACTGGGCGGTCGTTGTTTGCGGGACTAACAAATTGTGTTTGATCCTCCCCTCCCCTCTCTCTGTATCTATGTTTCTCGCGCCCTGGCAACAACAGCTCAAGTGTACGATTATAATTTGCAATAAAAGTTGTCCAACTTAGTCTTAGTGTAGGAAATACTCTCAATATAAAAATGCGTCATAAATGCATTGCCCGTATTGGATTACTTTGAAATGGCGATTGCGCAATAGGCATCCGGTCATGATATTATGCCAAATCTCCTTGAATACCTATAATTTATATTACTTGTAATGTTTTAAAGTACATACCAAACCCTCTTTCGCTCTTCTCTGTATCTCCCAGAACTTAACTGGTAGAGAACGCCAATAGCTTAAATTCTCCTGTATACATAATGCATATGATGTTTAATTGAATGATTACTATAACCGAGCAAGACCGCATTTTAATAAAATTCCAATATCCTTTCTCACTTATTGGTAATTAACACGGCTTGCGCACGCGCACCGGAAGCGGCGGCGCGGCGCCATCTTGTGACGTGACTTCCTGTCCCTTTCTACCACCGCTTGTCAACTGTCATCTGTCACATTACATAACTTATCAACGATCAGAAAAATGAATATTGTAACACAAGGCAATATGAACTGTAACTCGTAGCAATAAGAGTAATTTTGTAATGTCTTGTGCCGTGATTGACCTCATGTCATGTAATGGGTGTCATCTTATCATGTTTATGTAAGGTGTGAATTCATTTCTAACTAAAGAGTGATGACGTTTAAATTGACGATATGATGTAATGGATAAAGAATATAAATAAATAAAACATTTTATTTATAAGTTTTGTGTACGTGACGATTTGAATTGGGACCCATTTTAAATTTTGAAGTAAATAAATTAAAAAATCAAGTAACACCTGTTACAGTGAGTAGCTGAGTGCAAGAAAGTGTTGCGTAATGGTACTAGACTTCATGTTTAGTTGTTTACATACAAAAACACTTAGATTTCGTAATGCATACTTTTGTACTTTTATTTTAGATTATAATTTTTGTACGAAATGTTCAGTCTCGCGTATATTGCATTTTATTTAAACAATCTGAAGATATAACTTAACACGGGAATACAAAAATAATGTAAACAAAATTGAACCGATTTAAAAATACATCCGCTACAAGGTAAAAATGATTTTTTTCTATACAGGCATGTCTTAGGTCAATTAACATTTAGAATATGCCTGTATTCATGGGCTTCCTGTGGCTAAAGATTATTATGACGATGGTGAATTACTGGCTCTGAGTTTTAAGATTCTATAGAGATATGCATAAGGTTCATAATCTTAAAATTAATTGAGACTTAAGTCTTTTTTCCTCCAAGCTGTCCAAATAATATTTAGAACACCCGCGCGATGGTAACCTACAGCTGACCGCGGAAGTGGTCAACGCAAAAAGATATAAAATGCAAGTGAAAGTGCGCAGGAAGCCTAAAGCTGACATACTAAGTACTCCGCACAGTAATGCGAACATTATCGCAAGACGTAGCTTCGGAGGCTAGATCCATTTTTATTAAGTTGGATGCGAATAATTCAATGTAAAACATCGTTAGGATATTTGGATGTTGTCGAAATTTTCAGAGTCCAGATAGACGTGGTGCAATTCAATTTAAACGTTCTCAAGGGTAGAGTCTTGCGCCCACCAATGGGCAAAAAAATAATATATTTATGATATATTTTTTTAAATTCCTGGATCGATCTTAGAGTTTAGAAATTGCTATTTGTATTTTTAATAAATAAATACTCTCAACAACTAAATATTTTAGATAAAACGTTTTGTCGGCGGCGTCTGTAAGCTGCAACTTGTGGCTTACTACATTTGTAATACTATCCATTATTTCTATTCGCATCGAATCAGTACGATCGCATACCGACACTATTTCGTCAAGTAGCGTTGCGATGTGACCCGCATATGTGCGATAGCCCTTACATAACAAATTCATGATTGGCTTACATGAGTTATTAACAAAAATTCCATTGTAAATTACGGTAATAAAACCAAGTATTACAGACAAAACAGATTACATGAGAATCTAGTAAATGAAAATCTAGATTATAAAAGAGGCATAAGTTTATTAATTCCAATACAGATAAATGAGCGGTCTGCAAATACTAGTTTTCCATTAAGTTTGTAACTATAACGCAATCTTACTTCGTGACGTGACCACAAGCTGAGGTGCATAGTGGTGATTTTTAAATGGTGAATCCCTCATATGCCAAGGGCCGTGTGGCTAGGTATTTCTGGAGCAAACACCAGTGTCACAGCATTAACGTGTTCCGGTTATTACTCGCTATTAAGAGGCTTCACACTTGCTCTGTTATGTTCCGGTTTGAAAAGCATTGAAGTCAGTCATTACTGAATAAAACATGTGGGTGGGTGACGAGCGCAGTGCAGTTCCAGTCAGTGTAATTACAAGTTCATGATAGCGTTTTTGTTTAAGGGCATGTGACACACGTACCATCAGATAGATAACACACTGTTTCGTAATTTTTGTAATCACAAAATTCAGTAGTGGATCATCCTGTCTTATGATGTGTCTATAGGAAACAAAAACGTCACTTTGCTAACAAGTTCTCAATATCAATAAAACAACAAACCAGTTAATGCTGGTGAAGGGATATAAAACATAATTTCCTCAATCGTTTGTCTCTTCCGTTGTATTGTGAAACAGAGTAGTTAAAGAGAAAATCTCAGTTCCTACATACACGTTAGCACGTAGCAACTAGCACTATTTTAATATCACTATTATGAAGCTGAATAGCTTGTATAAACTTAATACTCGTAATCTTAGGAACTAACAGGTGGATTTGAAAAATAGTTTCTTGTGCGAAATTTTGACTGCCTCGGTGCATCGCGTAGTTGTACTACGGTACGATTACAAATCTGAGGTCCCTGGGTCGAATCCCGGGTTGAGCAAAGTGATATTAGATTTTTCTATTTATTACCAGCCCGGAATCGAAAATTTGTGCATGATACGGCGATGGGATTGCCCCCTATCAACTCATGGGACGGAACTTACAAGGCGAAATGTGGGTGTCCTGTAGCACCTCTGCCTACCCCTTTTGGAAAAAAGGCGTGAGTTTATGTATGTTAGAAGTTATGGTTACTACAGAAAATAACAAAAACTCAAGTGCAATAACATAAAATGAAAAACGTTCAGTTATTTAGAAGTCAAAGCAAAGGAAAGAATTATTAAGAAACCTGCACACGCGATAGATATCCACAATGAACTAAAAGGTTTGCAAAATTCAAAAATGATCTCCAGGTTGGCATTGTGGATTAATGCCTAACTGTCTCTCATTCGCTTGGATTGATAGACTACATGAGCTTATATAATTTATAAGTAAAAATGCAAATGGAAATAAACTCTTTCAAAAACCCGTATTCAAACATAACATAAAAGCGAAATGAGATTTTTTGCTTCTTATTAACCTGTCTGGGCCGGAAATATGTTTCCACGTTATAGAGGGGCTAATTTACCGTAGATTCCGGTACCGTTCCACCGGGATCCCGGACGCTCTCCCGGTATCTGTCCGAGTCGGAAATACTGGGAGCCAATTAGTTAAGATAGTTGAAATATAAAAACAGGATTTGAGAATTAGTCTTTTTATTTGCATAATTATGATAGCATTTCTATTTAAAATTTGTGATTTTTCCGCCATTAATTTAAAACCTTCTCGTATTAAACGTAGGCAGGAGTTTAATTCTTGGTTGCGGTAAAAAAGGAAAGAATTACAGGACTTTTCATATGCTGTTTCTTATAAGAACCGGTGTCTTAATAATGTAATGTTATTTTTATGAAATGAGCTGATAAATTAATGATAATACTAACACAATTTATAGACTTTTAAAGCGGTAAAAAAATGCGGAAGTATGTCTATTAATTTACTGACTTGTAAGAATTGATAATAAATCCATCGATAACCATATAAATGTATGATCTTTACCACAATAATATTGATAAGTAACTAGTTATACTGCGGTTACGAGTATAATCATTTAAATTCCATTATCTTAATATGTGAAGATTTAACGCCATGTCTTTAGCAGTCTATGCAACGTTTTTATTAAATTGTGTATTTGTGGTATAAGTCTCATTATGCTTATAAAGATAGCTTAATATGTATTATGAATGTATCTTAAAATATTTTATAGTTTAAGATATGTTATTTTTACAGAAAAATTTTTGGTGTTGAAATCATTTTTGTTTTTTTTCTGCGACAAATCACTCACGTTTTACGTTTTTATTGTATTAAAACTATAAATTACCGGTCCGCTGAGTTGTGTGAGAATTTGCGTATAATTATATAAGATATTTAAATACATTATGTAAGAAAAACAACTTAATGTGAAGTATGTGAAGTGTTCTCATGTTTTTCAGCAAAACTTAATGACGTAATGATTTTACGAGGGTATTTATTTTTGGTATAGACTAATTACCTATATTTTTGACGTATGTAAGGTACCAACTACAGTTACAATACACTTACAATTCTGAAGTTCGTAAAACTCGATTCGTCTGATCAACATGATTTGCTATATTTTACACATAGTTGGAAGAAAGGTAAAATTGTATGTATGAAGTGTAAACAACGTATTTTGTACATCACACAGTCTTGAAGTTAATATTTATTGATTTTCAAACACTTCTCTCGACACGGGAATCGAGCCTACAACCTCTCGATTCCCAACCGTTCCGTTTCAAAACCTCTTTATCAAACCTTTGTCACGTAGACTATATACAACACAAAACCTATAATTTCGCAAAAAGTATTATTATTTAAAAATCGCTTCATAATTATTTTTTTGCTGTACAATAAACGGTTCTTTCTGAAGACTATCGGTTCGTTCACCTTGAGTGTTTAATATGGTATAAACTATAATGTGTAACCGATTGTGCGATGTCGTAATGGTAGCTTGGTCACCTGGTCGCGCGGTCGTCTGGTGGCTGGTCGCTAGTCGCTTGGTCGCACTGTAGAAAGTTATAGAATTGAGGCCGCGCGCCGTGCCACTTCTTTCACGCATGCGATTTTGATAAATATGTGTTATGTCAATCATTTTTTTAAACGAGAAAATAAAAAATTGAAAGTTAAATGGAGGTTTTAAATTGGACGTGTGTCTTTTATCCTAACTTTAAATTTATATACAAGTATTATATCGTAAGTATGAGAAACTACGAGAGACATTATCGTCTGATAACATTTACACTCGAACCACCAAATATGGGCGATCAAACCTACGACCTCTCGTTTCACATCCGGTGTCTTATTCAACCACACCACGATGGCTATCTTATTACAATAGGAATAGTTTTTATTACATAAAGAATGTAATTGGTGTTTACTGTATAGTTTTATTACGTAAAGACTGGACAGTAAAACTGCGACATAACAATAAACATTATTGGTACTTTTTGCGTATTAATGGTGGGCGGCGACCTTCGCAAGTTCATGTTGTGTGACATACCCCCCCCCCCCCTCTGGTACCTACGTCTCACCTGCGACAACCGCAACACATTGTTATTGCAAAGCATATTTACATTGTTTACTTTCCATTACAACGTGAAGTTTCATGACTATTTTGATATACATTTTTCTAGTTTTTCTTAAATGTAACTAAAGTTGTTACTTATAGGTATCTTAATGTCGAATATAATATTATTGAGTGCATGACTTTTATACACATGTAAACAACGTACCTATGAATATACAGAACCATGGAAATATAAAAAGAAAGTAAATAATAGTCTTTGATCCGCCACAGTAGTACTTCCGAGATAAATTTAGGCTTAGAACTTGATACATGTAGGTAGCCATATCTAGATCATCCCATATACATACAAAGTTGATACGACCGATGGGCATTTTTTTAAACTTCTTATACTAGGTACCATTTCAAAGTTCTGTACTAAAAATCAATTAAATAGGAGCAGTAGCTTAGTCATAAATGATTTTGTAAGTTTTTGCCCCATTTGAACACGATGTAGCTTTTCTAACAGCTGATTACGTCTAACGCACAGGTCAAACACCTTAAAACGATAGATCCTACTAAAATCTACGCGCTGTTGCCGCTCTTACACAAGTCACATAATAAAGTACAACTAAATTACTTAAAAAGTTGGCGATGCAAATAAGGAAGCAATAAATACACACCTGCACTTTCATTACGAGAGAGACAAATCATAGCAAAACATCCCGCGCGTAAAAGAAATAGAAATAGGTCAGTGTGTTGCTATTGCATCTTAACAAATAAAAATTGTTTGCTAAAGAAATTGTTATTTTAGTGCGCCGTTGCTATCCTTTCGGAACGGATGTAACACGGAAACTCCTGCGCCGCCGCGCCGCGCCGCTTTTATCTTGTCGATCTCGCGCCGACAATTGTGATTTTGTATTGTTATTGTGATAGGACACGTAACTTGGGATAATTATTAGTAAATGTTTTTTTAGTTATTGACTGTTTTTATTGTCAAGGACACGTAATAAAATTGTGTTTGTGTTTGTAATTAAACTGTTGAACAATGCCTCGTGTAACATACACTGCGTCAGAATACACTGCTTGGTTTTTATTAACGACAAATGCCATGGAAAAACAGCTTTAGTTCTGTGTACATACCGCGAAAGGTATGGTGACAGCCACAATTGCCCCAGGAACGCCCGCACAATAACATTGGCAGTACAAAGATACGAGACAACAAAAGTATAGTGCCCCAACAGGAGGGAGTGCCAGCGCGGCAAATACCTGCTGCTTGGGAAGAACGAATTTTAGACCTAAAACTACCTTCAAAACTACGTAACTACACGCGGTGCGCCGGCGCGCGGCGTCCCGCTACGACACGACGATAACACACGCCCCGCGCGACGTTGCCAGTTCAGTTCATCAATGGTCAGTGAAATTTATTTACAAAGGATGGTTGCGTTTTACTCTTATTTGTAGGCTATTTAGTTTGCTTGAAACAAACAAAATCTCATTTTTGGTATTATTAATTTTTGTGCCGTGTCGAATTAATACTAAGGACGTATAGTATACGTAGTGCAATTTAATGCCCATCTGTCGTATCAACGCGGTATACTGCAGGGCACGAGCCTCCTTTACAATCGAGAGTACGATTGCAAAGGGTTAGGCCATATAGTCCACCACGTTGGCCTAGTGGGGGTTGGCGGACTTTACATACCCTAGAAATTGTAATAAATCGCTATGGTATGCAGGATTCCTCACGTTTTCCTTTTCCGTTATAGTATACCTTATTTTCTTCAATATCTCTAACGAGGACGCGTATAGAAATAGAAGAAGCCTATTGGAAAGCGATAGGACAAGGCATTGTGCGCTATCCATAAACATGGCGTCGTGATACGCTAATGAGCCACGCCGCGTCAACGCGTGACTGTATTGTTGCAATTAACCCGCGGACCACTGCCCATTGTCCATCCACTGTATCGGGCATTATGTGCTCTGCTGAACCAGCTTAAGTGGGATTTTATAAGGTTTATAATACGGCTGAGGCAGGAGACTGCGATTACAAAGCTAAGGTCTCAGGCTCGAATCTTGTGTGCGGGAAATTTATATTGGATTTTTCTATTCATCATCAGCCCGGAGTTAGGAATTTGTGTTTGATATGGCGATAGGGTCGCATGTACTTGTAATAAAATTGAACTTTTTAATTAACGACGACCTTAAAATAAGTAATTAAAACGAAAAATCACTCAAATTAATTCTAAAAACAGAAACTTCTAGAAAGATATTTCATTTCAGTCCCCTTCTAATTTTATAGCATTAATCTAATTATTGCGCATTTTACAAGTAAACTACGTAATACAAATTACATACAGCGAATCACCGATAATACCTTTAATTCCCCCACGGTACTGCGGTGTGACAGCGGATGGGTTTAATGCATGAATCATGGGGCACAGTGCACGCTCGCAATTACTCAATTCGTCCCAGCAATCATCTTTAAACGAATTAAAAGGTCAATATGCATGGTGATGAATTCATTTCAGTTTTATGACGTTCATTTCCTGCAAAGAATTGTCGACGCAATCTGCAGCGTAATTTACACGGGAGTTTTTCGTGGCAAGAATCGTACGCCAACTTCGCATTAACCGCCATGAGATCGCGTTCTGACAACGTTTACACGATGCAACTTTTATATCTTTACTATAATCGTATCTTTAAAACGAAAAACTCTTTCCATGTAAATAGGGATTTAGCGTTTATTTTACTTTAGAAAATAAATAAATACACCCAACAGTCACATACATAGTCCTGACCCCACACTAAGATCGAGTCTTGTGTCGTGGGTATCAGGAACTACGAGAGACTTTTCGTTTTCACACACACCCAGGCTCGAAACAAATACCTGTGGTTCACACAAATATTTGTTTTGGTGGTTTGTTTTGTTTCGGTAAAACCAAATACAGTGTTGTTTTTTATGATGCATCTTCTTGCCATAATAATATGTGTCATATTTTTATAGTCATAATCATCGATATCAATGTTACATTAAGTCAATGGTCATAATGCTTTGCTATTAGCATCAGGTCTCATCGATATCCTGAGGGCATTAATGCGGTTTCAAAATGTAATATGATTTTTACATAATACATTTTCCTTATTATTACCCGCTTTTCATGTAACATGGGAACATCAATATGACTACAATACAGAATCTTTGCATCGATGCTCTTGAATAATTCTAAATTTAATATTTTTTACACTTCATAATTCTATGACTCACAAAGGGTTGAACCCGAGACTCCACGGTTCACCGCCACTCACCACTAGACTAGCGAGTCACCTGATACGGTTTACGACTGCAGTGGCGGTATTGTGAGAACATCCTTGGTGCAACAATTGCAACGCGCTTCTGCAACCATTTGTAACATCCTGTTGCGAACTCCTAATGAGTTACCGCCGCTTGGTAATATTGTTTAAAAAATAATGCTCATACATGTCTGTATGTGTCTCACTGCTGGGTGTTGGCTTTTTGATGTTGAGAGGGAATCGGAACTTAGTGCTGTCTTGGTCGTTACACTGATCAATTCTGAAATCTAAATGGAATGTTCACCAACAAGTAATGGTTATTTCTTATGTCGATACTATTTTGCCAGCTCACTCAAAACCGAGAATACGCAGACAGAACCCAAATCACGATTCAGTTGCGTAGAAGACTATGATAGATTTTTATAAATACAAATATCGCACCCTAGTATATGAACAACAATAACGGTGAAGGAAACGTCGTGAGGAAATCTGCATACCGCGGCGATTTCAAAGAATTTCTATAGTAAGTAAAGTCCACCAAACTGCACAGTGCACTGGTCTAGCATGCTGGACTATATGGCCTAATCCCTCCCAATCGTGCTTTCGAATGTAGAGTATACGAGCTGGTATAGACATAGATTGATAGTGATAGTTCAGTTTATGCCAGTGTTATGTATATAGTGATTGATCCCGGGTCGGGCAAAGTGATATTGAGTTATATATTATCAGCCCGGAGTCAGGAATTTGTGTCCGATATGGCGATAGGCTCGCCCCCTATCACATCATGCGACGGAACATCCAAGGCGAAATGTGGGTGTACTGGTGGCGCCTCTGCCTACACCTTCTGGGATAAAAGCGTTAGTTTATGTATGTATGATTGATTCCTACGCCATAAGGAGCTTTAACAAGTGTGTTAGGCGTTCGGTCGCGTACCGAATATCAATGCTAATTGGATTCAGCGCGGTGTCGCCGGCCAGTTTTAATTGAACCAACGTGGACCAATTTGTCCATTAATGTTACTACGTATTTGCGCGGATTATAGGCTATGAAACAGGGATTGTTTTTGGTGTTTTGCTTTTAATTAATATTTATTAGTATTTAGTTATTGTATATTGGTTGAGAATGCTTGGTTTGGGATTTCACAAACTCTTATTTAATTGATTTCAAGCCCATATATAACTCGACACATCTTGTGTTACACGTAGTGCAGAAATATATTAGGAAAATTTAGGCCAAAACGCATATTTTTAAATACAGTTGTATACTATTTGATGTGGGTTCGAACCGTAAATTATACACTACACAAAGTTAAAATTAATTAACTGTAACACAGGTCTGGTTGTCCGTTTATTTAACTAGGCTGTACGTAGGTAAAAGTAATAAAACAGTACACAAACACGTAAATATACAATACCCTTGACCCACCCTTTTTGCGTGAACACTACAAATATAATCAGACGCAGAACGAACATTCGCGACTTTTTGTAGCAAACGTCCAAATGTCAATGACTTCGGACGAGGTTTATTTAGGGTACCGTTTATGCAATAGTTATACAACACGTTGGTTGTACTTATGCTAAATAGGTAATATTTCGTGTGAGAATTATTGGATTTAGATTAACATACATAGGTCAATAATTTTGAGTGAAATGATCACTGCCTTTAACTAGCCCTATATTCTTAACTGTTTACAACCATGAATCCTGGGAAATCGGGCATTTATTGTCTGTTTTACTGTCTTAGTTAGAACTTTCTACAGCACATTGCCTTGCTGCAGATTTTGTGAATTTTACACACCTTTGAATATGATGGAATCTCAGATATGTAGGTTGCCGTATTATGTACCATTTAAATAAGCAATAATTATCTACAAAAACTAACTACCTAACTTCGAAGACTCAAAGGCAACAACGCTAAGGCTCGAAACTACCACCTTATAGTCAATCCAATAATCAATCGCTAATCTGATAGAGATAGCAGAGATAAAATCTACCCATCTTTGTTTTAATAATATTAGTGTGACGGAACCCATGTCATTGACACTGGAGCACATTGTATGACGGGTCGCGGTTTAATTGTACACCGCATGCCATCGCGTTTGTATTGTCAGCGACTCAGCACCCCGATGTCGCCTCGCGATAATGTAACGGCACATAATCAACTAATAATGGCTGCAAACCACAGGGTAGGACATTAAAAAGTTTCCGTGTCTTTTACAGTTAAATATACAATATGTATACGTGTAATATATTAACATTTTGTTGATTTTTTTCTCGATACATAGAAGAAAATAATACAAGTAATAAATTTATTTTATTCAACGTTTTTGAAATAAATTTCGATTTCATAACTTTTTAGTCTGTCTCTTAAGCCCGTTTTTCTTAAGTACTTTTGAAGGAGTAGTTACAAGTCTGTCGCACCGTATATTTAAATATTTTAAGTATTTTTGTATAAAGTTTTGATATAAATCACGGTATTTGACCGACAATTACGATTTACGATGATTAAAGTAATATCGCTGTATATTTAAGTACTATAATCGCAATTTCAAAACATTACCTATTGTGTTGTGTGGGAACATTCATACACAAGTCAAGTTTAAAGTTCGTTTGAGAAGGACGAAGCTATTTCACGGGTCGTTTCTTCAAATTATCTTGGAGTTAACGTAATGGCGTAAGTTGTGATTCTGTAATTAAGATTTATAAACGTTGCTATAAGGAGTCATATACTAGGTAGGCAGAGAGCGGCAACCGGCTATTAATAAGTCAATTTTGCTATATGTAAAATTAATGTTTGCCTGAGCCCACGTAAATGTAAAATTACGGCAGGTAGATGAATTTGAGAGATTAATTAAAATATAATGCATAGGTCCTATATCTAACAACATTTGTGTCTTAAAATGGAATAACAAGTTATAAAATGTGGACATTAATATATTGGATGAATATTGTTCGAATAAATGAATAAAGTCAGAATATATTGGTCAACCTGCTATGTACATATACCACTCTTGGATCGCACTTTCAGAAACTATTTACGCTAATACATCGTGCTTGTAATTATTTTATTTTTGCCTGCTTAAGTTATTCTGCAAATATCGGAATTATATACCAGGAAAAAACTTATTTCAATACAAAACGTCCTACCTCGGGAAGTCAATATTGGCAATTTTATAATATGTAATTATTAAATGATATGTTTGTTTGTTACAGGTAAGCGTGGCGTTGTTATTATTGGAACGAAATTACACTAAAAGTGGTTTGTACACTTAATCATAAGAACACTACACAATACATTTTTTTAATTATGCAATTAAACTTCGAAATGTAAAATGCTCGGATCGTAGGAAGGAGAAGTTGTTTAAAGAACTCCATTATGAAAAACTCCATTATAGTTCCAATAACGAGTATAAACAAAAATTAGAATCATTTTATATAAAAAATTACATAATGTCCAGCTTTAAAAAACGAACAACGATACAATCCACTACGATTATTTGGGTCTGGGTATTTGTGAGACCGAAAAGTCTCGTAGTTTCTGATACCCACGACACAAGACTAAATCTTAGTGTGGGTTCAGGACTATATATGTGACTGTTGGGTGTAAAAACAAAAAAAAACTAATTTTAAAATTCATATTTTTAAAACACCATTCGTCTATCGATTAGGGCATATTAAGTGCACCTGCACCAAACCACGATCCGTCAAAGTCTCGGTGCAAATTAAGTGCAAACTGAGCAAATATTTTTGTCCCACCGAAAACGAATGACGCGGCGTTTAAAAGATAATTTGTGTTGTAACATCGCATACTTTTATAAATATGTTGCGGTTACGTACATCGTTAGCGGAGTATGTCCGGACTTATGTTATAGCTGAATTATGTAATATATATAATAATTTTTTGAGTAATTAACTATAAATTCACGCTTGTTTTATTTGGGATAAGCCCAGACTGTACGTTACCTATTCATTACTCATCGCCGCATTATTTTGTAAATATTTGCACACAGCCACGAATGAGCTTTCAGCGGTATCCCAGAACAGGATTTGTTAGAGACCCAGCCAGACCGCAAAACTGATAGACAGCTATTTCGCGTCAGTTCGTTCAAAATACAAACGAGTAAACATGAGTGACTCCTATACTATAAAAAGGGGTTTTATTTGTAATGTCTTCCATGACCTCATTAAATAATCCTCTAATTCTTGTTCTATTTACCAAGCTACGAATGCATCTGATTCACTAGAAGGTACAGAAATACAAATAATTCTTCACTAAACAATAGATAACACTGCTAAATTGGATTGTCATTGAGTGAACAGCTTGTTAATGAAATTTCATCGTTGTGGTATTCAGTTTAGAGTTTCAATTAGCTTGAATATTCCATGGGGAGGGATTCAGGTGTTGTGTCAATATTGTTTAAGTATGATTCAGGCTGTATTTGACGTGTTTCCATATATAGCTTGACATTTTCTTGTCCGCGATAATTTTGATAATATTTTCTATGCTAAAGTATTTTTATTCCAGATTTATTTTAAAATCACTTTAGTTATAAAGTGATTTTAAAATAAATGTTGGACGGACTCTAATGAAATCTATACATATAGTAGGTACATTGGTAACCGATCGATGTCTATAAACGGAAGATAAATGAGAAAAACTAATATGGGGGGGGGGGGTCTGTATTAACGTAATAGAACCCAAAATAATTCTATTTAGATTTTTGTCTGTTTATCTGTTTGTCTGTGCGGTTGTGCGCGATGAACTCAGAAACGGTTTATCGAATTTAGATGAAATTCGGTATGGAGCTGACACTCAGGCTACTTTTTATCCCGAAAAGTTTAGTGTTCCGATAGGAATTTCGAAAAGTTTGGTAGTTTTTTCTACTAAAAGGAATGGGACGGGATTGGATTACATGACTTGAGTGAGAATGAAACGGGACGGGCAGAATATAACGGGACAGGACAGGGTGGGAAACTCCAAATAAAGTTAATCATGCAGACGATGTTTGCGGGCAGAAGCTAGTAGATAAATAAATCCCAGAGATACAATATCGAAATAGGTTATGTCAAATTGATATAATATGAACAAATATAGACATGATAACTAATACTTACATACGGGTGGGTGAGGAATAAATAGAAAATGTATTTATAAAGCTTGTAAACCGCGACCGTAATATTTCAATAATACAATATAGAATCTTAACTGTCTAGACGTTCTTTCTGCAAGTTATTAAAATAAGAAATTGAAATGTAAGAAATAAGTGATTGTAAAGATTCCAACTACCTTTATATCAATATTATGGATACCTATGAATATTATTTTGATTTTTTTTTCTGGGCACATTTCTTTATCTTAAATTAAACATTAATAACTCCTGTATGTAAGTCAAGGCAGAATTTTATCACGACAAGTATAATAACTGCAGAACAAAACAGATATCATTACCGTACTTCCAACAATGAATTTCCTTGAAGACTCTGGCTTAAAATGTATTAATTATTTATATATTCACTCCTAAAAAATAATGAGAACAACCTTAGTATGTAGACAAACAAAATTCGACCTTACAGCAATACAAATGGGGATTAAATTGGCTAGTTGACATTAATTGGTGGCCGGCATTCCGAATGTAGCACATAGTAGAGTCCTTATTAGGTGCGCATGCACTGGATAAGAGCCACGTAACGAATGCTAATAGATCTATTAGTAATGTTTATCGATTTATATGACATTACTGCATGTAATTATTTTGTTAGTGTTGTATAACTGGTTTGGAATGTTTAAGTGATGAGTTATGATAGTTGCGCTGGCGCTTAAAAGTGTAGATTCCTCGACTCTGTGAAGTTGATTGAGTTTTAAACCGTACGGGGTGCCCTAATGAGATTAAATGAAGCGATTGATGAAGTAGTGTACATATATCGTAGTATGTCAAGTTCCAAAGATGTAGGGATCCAGTCTGCCTCCCATTGTAGTCTCTGACATCGTGCGGGATGAGCCGAACGGATGTACTTACTGGCGTACTCAGAGAAATTTTTAGGCAATTAAATAGTTTCGTAGTATATATTTTTTTCGGACGCCTAGTAATGATTTAATTGACATTAAACGTCTCTAAGTGCGGCCGCAGAATATTCAAGATAAACGGTCTATTGAATCCTAAATATCTTATGATAGGCTATCAAAAATAGAGCTTAAAAACCAAGGAAATCTCTAAACTAGACCAAAAAATTTGAACCCGTTACCTTGACGCTAAATAATAGGTCCCCCCACGCCTCGCCACAATCGGCGTTGCCATTGACATTTCGCCATATAATAGTTTATACCATGTTAGTGGGCGCGGGACAATGTAGGCGCCCCGAACTGCGCCAGTTAGCAATACTAACTTTATTAGAAATATTATGTAACAAACCAAAACGTTATGGAAATATGTGTGGGATGGTGAGATGGTGATAGATATTGTTGCAAAACTTGACTTCGTCTGCCTGAATTTATCTTATACATATTTTTATCTAACGTTACGCCTTTCGAAACGCCATAATATCAAGTGTTTTAATAGCCATAAATTACTGACTTAAACAGCTGTCTGCTTGTAAACCAGAATCAGAGGTCAAACGCTGTAAGTCGATATTGAACGTTATTAATAAGTCGTATACCACAAATAGCCGACGTAACATAACAGAAAGAAATTAATTTGCAACCCTTTTCCCCCAATCAAACAGTTGTACAAGCATGACTTCTCGATTTAAAAACGATTCATAACCTCAACCGTCTGACCTTGTATTCTACCACTAGTGTGAAAAAATGGCAACAGAAAAACGACCAAAATAAAACCGTTATCTTACATAACTTTGTAGAACACGACAATGATCGATCAGTGAGATAACAATTAACCGGAATGTCATTAACAACGTCACATATAAACAATGACTCCTATTTATTTCGCATTAGTGATTAGTCGATAACAAGATAACGATACGTAGATTTTTTTATCTAAATCGACATCACGTGTCGATGAACTGAGAAATAGTATTGAGATAACTGTGTTAACGCCAATACTGTACCCCTAGCCGGAACATTTTGCAGTATCGTAATAGAATAGTAATAGTAAAATTTTGTATGGGAATTTAAACAGCGCCATTGTGAGCGTATTTGGAACTAAAATGTGACAGCGGGAAACGTTTACGATACTATAGTATAGTTAGCGAGTAGTTTAACGATAGTTTTACTTCAGAAATGTATGAAAAGTGGCAGCAGGAATAATTTTTGACGTATAGTATCGCCAATTTACTATAGTTTGCTGTCGAACAATACGATAACTTTCTCACCGAGATTTTAACAGTGAGAAAGCCATCGTGAATGTAGTTTTGCGATTTATTTTATTTGAAATAAGGCAAAATGTGTTAATTACGATCATACTCAGTGCCCTCGACGTCTTATTGTTATTTTGTATAATTATCTACTCCGTGTTTCACTAAAAATAGGCAATTAAATATGAAGTTACAATTGTGTTGTTTCAAATATTTTTGTTACTAACAGCGGCATTATCAAAAGAAGGTTACTTCCTATCCTAAGGACTTCTCGGAATCGGAGCAATGAACTTGGGAAAAAGTATGAGGATATAAGAAGACTAGACTTAGTGTAGTTTTAAAATGAATACCTAACTAAAACTGTAACATTAATAAATAAAACAATCATATTATGCACTTTTGTTGTATGTTTTGTGTACCTTCTTATTTATTTTATGCAACAGGCTCATTTCAATGTGTAGTCAATATGGGCAAGTTCTTAGCTACTTCTTCATATTATATTATTGAAATGATATATGTGAAGAAAGTTACCGAGGCTCTTAACAGGCAAAAATGTAGCGAATACTTTCATTAAGTTTCCACCTTAAAGGTATAAAGGCATTATATTAAACAAACATCTGTGTCTATATCTATAACCTATTATTTATAAGTTTAATTCTTTACATTCACAATGTGTTACTTAGGATCATACTCAGTGTCCTCAACTTCTTATATTTTGATCTTATTGTTATTTTGTATAATTATCTACTCCGTGAAATGAAATGAAATTCATTTATTGGTCACATAGGCAATTAAATAGCTCTTATGACAAGTCAATACACATAGTACTTATTTTCTATTTACAAGATATTTGTTGTAATACTTACATGTTTCACTAAAATAGGCAATTCAATATGGAGTTACAATTGTGTTATTTCAAATATTTATAATTCCTACTAATAGTGGCATTACCAAAAGAAGGTTAATTCCTATTCTAAGGTCTTCTCGGAATTGGAGCAACAAACTTAGGAACAAGTATGACGATATAAGAAGACTAGACTTAGTGTAGTTTTAAAAATGAATACCTAACTAACCTTTTATAAAGAAAACAATCATATTATGCACTATTGTTGTATGTTTTGTGTACTTACTTATTTATTTAATGCACAGGCTCATTTCAATGTATAGTCGATATGGGCAAGTTCTCAGCTAGTTGTTCATATTATGTTATCAAAATGATATATATGTGAAGAAAGTTACCTAGGCTTTTTACGAGCAAATATGTAGCGAATACATTCATAAAGTTTCCGCCTTAAAGGTATAAAGGGATCATATTAAACAAATGTCCGTGTCTATATCTATTACCTATTTATGAGTTTATTTCTTTACATTCGTTGACGAGTGGCATCCGTATAAATTTGTTTGTTGTTGTTGTTATGTCAATTGTCAAACAAAAAATGGCTACGTTCAGAAATATAAATGCATAATTGCTTGAAATGATTTTTTAAAATTTGGATCAATTGTTATTAATACTTTTTTGCGTGATAATTTATTTTCATAACCTTTAACATGTCTTTAAGGCATGCTATAGGCTTTTTGTTATTTTATTATAATAATATATTTTTTTACAAACACGGTGAATGATAATTCCGCACGAATCATTCAATAATATTCATTCATTGCCATAGGTTATCTGTGAGTATCGTATCGTATTAATAAAGAGTTTACGAGAGTATGGTTAAACGGTTCATGCTGCCGCCAAATATAGTTATCGAGTAGTAATAGTAAAGTAATGATTGTTACTATACTATTACTATACGATACTGCAAAATGTTCCGGCTAGGGGTATACTGTACACAACATACCTACATAACATTGACACATGCGTCGTCGCAAGGGTTTAGTGGCAGCGTGTATGCTTCCTGGATTGTGAGGTCATGGGTTGGATTCTTAGGTCGGATAAGGCTTGATACACTATACTATTGAGATAGTAGCCAGTCTATATAGTAAGCTAGTCTCGTCTCATTTATGAACTTATTGTATTATCCAAATACTGTTGCCAACATCATTACATCTTCAATAAATTAGAAGATATTTCAATCTTCACACAATAAAGGAGTTTTCCCATACTAATGTTTGTGTTTGCTGCTTTATATAAAACTGCGATATAATAAACAAACTTGGCGGGCAGCAGGCGCGCCTCAGACAGATTTACACCCATAATGTAAGAATTAACACTACAAGTGCCAATATTTCTTTTAGTGGAAACTTTACTGCGAACAATTCTACTTTAAATTTAAACTTGTGTGGTCCAAAAATAGCATAGTGCTGCATAAAGATAAATTTGCATTACACAGACGAAGATTAATGAAGGGCACTTGATCCGTCCTATCTTTTACCTCTCGTCATCCCACAAGTGGGGTCAGTTCAACATGACTTATCGCTTATATTGCAGAAAGATTTAGTTTGAAATTTAAGGTCAATATCTTACCTGATATACCTTCCAGTGATTAAAATATTTTAAAATAAATAAAACCTGTAAGATTAAATTTCTCCTGAAATTTTGTCTATACAGACCAATAGAAATGTTCAAGATACTAAAAATAATTAGTATATTCCGCGTGTTCAACGGAGCTGCATGGAACGCGTTTACTTTCGTTTATCAGCTTCCACGATATGTGCTCTGTATTCGCAAATACTGTAATCCTTACACTACGTGAATGTATAAATCTTGCATACATTGCATATTCTTGTAATAACATCAATAAGACAAAAAAGTGCTCAATTGTGATTCATTTAGTCAAAAAGATTGCTAGGGACTTATCAATACCTGTTCTGGTGTTCGACATCGTTGTCTCTATATTAGGTTATAGATATAAGTATAACATTGGATTTATGATGCACCACAATTGAAAAAGGAAATAAAAAATCTTTGCATTTGCTACAAACATCAAACAATTAAGGAATCGTCTGTACGAATTTAATGTAAATATGAAGCATACATTGCTTTCTGTAGTACGTAAATACAGGACATTTGCACCCGAAACGCGGCGCACGCAGCCGTAGCACGGGCTTAAATAAATATAAACGGTATAAAATTGTAAATTGGTATGAAAGCGCAGTGTTTGCCCGGCGAATGTAAACTGCGCGGGATTGTTTGCGAGAAACGGCAAACACATTACACGCGATTGGATTGCTACAATATATATTTACATTTTTTTACGTATATCCGAGTGGGAGAGACGGTGCACGTGAGTAATACGTCTAGCATCAAAAGTAATCTATTTAGGAAGTGCTAATGCGACGTAGGAATAGACTATCTCGCCATTGAAACCATTGCAGGCCTTGTAAGTCAAGATCAACAGTACGCAAGGATTAGCACCGAGTCCTTAACCCGCAATGATATTAACAATAAATTAATAGGAGCATTTGGATACATTATATTATTGTTAAGTCTTATTATCTGCCAAGCTTTTAACTGGTGGGTTCTTTACTTCCTAAATCCGGTTTCGATTATACCGGCATCATTTTTACCAAGTGAATAGTCACTTACTTGCATAGGCAGTTCTTACATATAGTATGTAAGAACTTTCCTTCCTAGATACTATAGGAAAAGTCTTACTAGCATCACAATAACCGACAACAAAATTGCTAACTTCGCGAAAATTTTGCAAACTTGCCAAGGAAACTTGGTCACATTACCGCGCTAAGCTGAAATTTCGCCACAGTACAAGTTGCTTTATAGGAAATGTCGAAGTTTTCCCCAGTCGGGAACGAGCGAAGCGTTTGGAAACGAAGGTAAACAAGTTACACGTTTCCTGACACAGTTACCGCAACACTCGGAGATATTCCCTGATTTCGTTTAGGTTAATTCAACGTAAAAGCTTTCAGGATGTTTGGGACTTGTAGCTCATGATTTTATAATGGACCGTCTGAGTAGAGGTTTTAACATTGATGGTTCCTTATAACTTTCAAAATCGAAAGATTCATGATTCTACTGGAGCAATTTAATTGGTTATGCACCTTTCAAGCCGCTTCCTCCATTTACTAGTTTATCTTTCTTCCGAGCAAAAGTCCTTAAAGTACATGCATTGAAAATATACCTTTACCGAATTTAGGTAATTTGTTTTCCGGTGGACGGACGACCTGGTAAAAGTTGCAGGAAGTCGTTGGATGCAAGCCGCTTCCAACAGATCGATGTGGAATTCCTTGGGGGAGGCCTATGTTCAGCAGTGGACTTCCTGTGGCTGAATAGATAGATAGATTTTCCGGGTTAAATTATCCCGCTTATCAAAGCTGTCTGAATACTTCGCCTGACTTTTACTTCATAAACAATAGACAACCTTGAACCGTGGAACAACACGATTTAATAAAGCCCCGGGCACGCTACACTAATTGATACAATACGTCAGGAAGGATTCAGAGCATGCCGGAACAGCTGTTAGTTCCTGTCAGATAAATGATAACCCGTCATCATATGAGCATGATAATATGTATCAGATATTTGGTACAATATCTAGACTTTTTTCTAACATTATCAACTTCGTGTTCATTGTTCTCTGTCTGAATCGACTGGAATTTCACAGCATTTTTACTGTTGGATTTGTCTCCGTTTCTAAAAGGCAAATGACCAGCTTACATTCCCCAAAATGTTGTACCCATCGATCTCCAAATGTATAATATAAAATTAAAATGTGATCTAGTATTATCACTGATGCATTTTACTCGAATTTTATTCATTTGATCACGCTTGCTCAAGTATTGCAATTTAAATAACGACATACAAACCAGCAGCAACCGCAATAAACTCAGATCTCAATTACCACGTACGGCCCATTACTTCAGTAAACAAGAGTAATATAATACAATACTACATCTATGCGGTGACGCAACTCGCTTTCTTTCTGCGGCGTTGCGTAAACTGTCACACCATACTTCCTCTCATTGTTCCGTTGCGTAACTGATTAATTGACATAATACAGAGGTCATTTTAGGTAATTTGAAACTATAATTTTTGGAAAGTATTAGTTTGCTGCCGTTTCTGTAGCTGTTTGTGGAGTTGTCTAAATTTTTAATGAACTTTCCTTTTTAGTGGGTATTGAAAATTCATTGTTGTGATGGGCGCGTCTACTGTCTAGTGTTTTAATATTATAAATATTTGATTGAAATTCCCTTAATTTAGTAAATGATACCGATTCCTGTACTTAGACAAAAGTGTTTGGTACACAATTACATCGCGCGGATTTTATAAAACCGAATAGGCCTTTAGAATTTCTAATATTTCTTACGGACTCGCAAATTAAAGGCCAATATAAAAATATCCACCAGAGGACTACTGCTAATTGGTAATAATGATCCAGGATACAGTGCCTCTTAGAGACGAAAATCTAATAAACACTAAGTAATATTATTATTTATCTATTTACTGCCCTTTCTCTCTCCTTTCTTCTATGTCCATCCTAAGGTTGCCTGGAAGAGATTGTCTTATGCAATAAGGCCGCCGATTGTACTTATTGTTTAGTTTCGTTATTATCTCTGTCTTTTTTTCCGTGGTGTACAATAAAGAATATATAAATAAAGAATATATAAATAAATAAATAAGTAATGCAAAGGAAATGTCTATTCTGCAGGCTAACAATATTGGTGCTCTAAGAAGAGATCATATTAGAATATGATATGAATCACCAGCCATAATATATAGATTACTCGCGCTTAATACCTGGCCATATTGTGTGCAGATTACGCTTATCTGCAGCTCATTGTGTTCTGGCAAACTTCAGCGTTTCAGTAAAGCTATTAAAATTTACTACACGGCTTATAACGTTGCCCGAATTCCTTCTACTTATTCAGCATGATTCAGCCTACATACATTTACCTTTTTTTCTACTTCTCATCATTACTCTGCTCAATTGCAAGTCGTTAAGACCTAAGTTAGATTCCCAAGCAGGGAAAGCCACACATATGCTTAACCCGAATACGATTTTTGATGAGCCTATATCGAGTTTCACATTAAATGTACTGCGATCGAAAATCTTAATATTTGTATCCGGGCGGATTTTAACCGACTAAAAAGCATTCTCATTCAAAAATTACCCACACTCAATTCAGTTTATTCTATCAAAAATAATAGAAAGGTGCTTTGAACTTCATCTCCACGCCCTCAAAACCTGAGGTCACTCACTAATTCACATGACAAAAGCTGACCACAAGCAGCCCGCTGATCACACAAACAATATACCATATTACCATCATTTTTACAATAAAATTACTGTTAATGAACAATTGATGTGTATATAAGTGTGTATTTTTACCTTTGTAGACGTTTCCCTTTTGGTTTGGTAGTATTGTTATCTGTGAACAATGAGGTCAAAAGTTCGATTCGATTCTCAGGTGAGGCATAATTTGTCTAACATTTCGATGACTGTTATAACCCTTGATTGTTACCTATGATTATTCCAACCTATCAGTAATCAATATTAAAGAGTTAAATGAACGATATGCGGGTGGAAGCTTTCACATTAATTAAACCACATATCGGGATACGCGTCAGCAATTAAAAATCATAAAATTAAATTCAACGGCCATTAGTAAATTATTATGGGATGGAATATGTTTTAGCTAATTCGATAGTATTGATGTTGGATTTAATAATAATTTTGATTGAGTCGTAGCATTGCTATGACGTTTAATTTCAAATATCTTTATAACCATAATCACCGTTATCAAACTATAAAACTATGCTGTTTTTGTGGGATAGCATGTGCGCCTGTCCATCATTTCATGACATCAAAGGACTTATTACTAGCCCAAAGATTGAATTGGGTCAATACTCTCATCAGTCCCAATGGTATTTAGAAATATTTTCCTGATCGTATAAATGACGTTCCTAGTACCAAGTGTTTTAATACCGGGAATCCTTACAAGACTGACTAAGACCTAATGGAATGCAATTCCTGTTAGTACCTGTGTTTTTCTTAAAAAAACGTATTTTGGTATCAATTTGTTTAAATTAACTCATATGATTTTAAAAAATACACCGTATAGTCACACAAATTGTCCTAACTATACTAAAAACCAAGTTGAGCCGTTGGTATCAGAAGCTGTAAGTTTCGGTTTTACAACCACAACCGGGTAACTATAACCAAATCCGGCCTTTTAGCCAAACTATTCGCGCCATGGAGGCTGTCGATCAATGTTCAAAGAAATTTCACCACAACATTAGTTCGTTGAAATACAATGATGTATGTGTGTTCCGCACTCGCGACTTTAAAGCACGAGGATGCATTCATCGCGTTATAAATAAATAGTCCCATCTATTTATATACTTTGACCTCACTTCACTTACTAGTACTAACCTTACCGTTACATATGTTATAGTAATAAACTAATATAGATTTTGTGCCCCACTTCAACAAACAAAATTATTTATTTACGGAATAAAAAACTTTAGAGATACTACAATTACATATTAAAAGTACAAGTGACAACGTTAACGCTTTACATAATGTCTTACAAACAACCATGGGATGGATATAAGAAAAGAAAAAAGAACGAGGGCTATAAAGGATATAAAAGTATTTATTGATCACGTAAATATTTGTTTTGGTGGATTAGACCTGTGTCACAGCCGCATATTGCAACATGAGTATTAAATTGGCAGAAATAAATTGAAGATTTTGTCAATAGCTGCTTTAGTGTACAAAATATAAACCGAGCATTTATTTGCAAAACAAAATAATGTTGTGCACATTTTATAGTAATTAATAGGATAATCGGGCATTACATATGTAGTTTAGCTGTATTTCTATTTGATTTGTAATACTTTGGATCATAATTGACACATATTTATTTGAAAAATTATTTTGAAAAGTTATCTAAAATGGACAGATAATCCTTTATACCTATGTTTACTTATTTATTTGATACCACACAGTTAACCAAATATTTCACTTAAAAATATGTGCTACAATCTATGTTGCTTAGAAATAAAATATGTACAGTACAAGTCTTGGAAGACTATAAGTTTTTATCGAGCGAGGAAAATCGATGTCTTTTGTTGGCGGAACGAGGCGTGGCGCGATAAGGATGCCTCGTGCCACCTGTGTCTATTTATTTATTTATGTACTGTCGACACCTTTAAAATTATACACGGATCAACAATAATGTCATCGTAACAGATGTTGATAGCGTAAAATAATAAAGTAAAATAATTCGATGGAATTCTCGAAGGATATCGGTCCAAATACGTTCCACTGTAGCGCATTGGCTTCATCTACGATTGTTTTATTTTTATTTTTGTGATGAATGGCGAGACGAGCATCCTATTGGCCTGATAGGCCAGGCTGTAAAGGCCATAATCGATCACGCAAGTCTAGCCTGGGTCTGTGAGACTTATACAATAGAAATTCTTACGACATTCCCAGATATTATTTATTTCCTACGGCATATGCAAAATCTAATTGTTAAAAAATAATTTTGCATTACATTTCCTGATAATGTGAGTTTCCCGAATGTTTGACGAAACTGACGTTTGTAACATATTATTATGCATTTTACAAGCATTATAAAGGCCTCGAAATTCGACAAACTTATGTAAATTTATAAGGAACCGAGTCGAAAGTATTTCCCAGCTAAAAGTAATGTTCAAAACATGCAAATCTCGGAACAAACTTACATATATACATACATATTCAATACCCTTCGAATTTGGACTTCGTTTTATATTTCTTGAATATTTAACTGGTTTAGTGTCATCGAAATGCTTCGTTTTTCGGAAGCTTTTAAAATTAGTCTGGTTAAGTGTGTAGTTTCTTATTTGGGTTTGATACATGACTGCTCAGCGCCCGGTGGATCAGTACAGTCTAAAGTAACTGGATAGTCTTGCAGTCGTAATTATACTGATCTGCTCGAGTCTTTCGCGGGTGTCTTTAAAAACACCCGGGGTAATATCACAGAATACTAAGTAAGATGAAGAAATGAACCGGAAAATTGTTCTACAGACTAAAGGTGACAGAAATATAAACTAGTAATCCTCTTGATTTGGATCAATGGTAAATTAACTGCGAGAGCTTTCAATTGGCGAGTCAGCTCAATTAAATATCCTTTCATATTCTTCATAATCTCTTTGAAGAAGAAATTCGCCACTGAACATACTAGGTATCTATCGAAAATGTTAAAATAGTTGAAATTTCATTCAGCAATTACAATAGGTCTATAATAGTTGCCCTTTTTATCGTTTATATTGAGGCAGATTTATCCAACATAATTCAAGTTTATTTCGGTGTCTGCCAACCATGGCTACTGGCAGGTAGAATACCATTAAAGTGGCATTGTTCAGGCAGCCGATGACGTGCTCACCATTGTCCCGACGGTCACGTGACACAGACACACACACACACACACACATACGTCGTGCACGCTAATAGAGATGACGTCACTTCCCAGCGTGAAATGCAGGACTGTTTGGAACAATTGACACGATGACTGGAATAATGTCGGTTTGTTTTTCTATTAAGTTTTTTTACTTTAAACGGATTTTGTTTGTATGGCCAATAGGAGTATTGCTCAGTTTTTAGGATTTTTGAGGCCTCCATTCCTAACTCTTATAGAATTATAGATGCTGCAACTCTGATTCCTAAATGGCAATATTGTGAAATCCTTACATAAGAGTTCTAATCGCTATGAAACGATCCAGGAATTATCCAGCAAATAAACCAATCAAAATCATTGGAATGTGGACTTTCGTAACGATCGAATTGGTCTACTTTGAGGTTGGATCCTTAAGCAGCCAAGATATTTTATAAATATCGGCTTGAGTGTTAAAATGTCTATTATACCCTCGATTGAAGACTTGTGTGTATTTAATTATGGGGTAGGACTAATCCTCGGTGGCGTAGTTGTACTACGGTACGACTACAAAGCTGAGGTCTTGGGTTCGAATCCCGGGTCGGGTTTTTCTATTCATTATCAGCCCAGAGTGAGCAATTTATGCTCGATATGACGATAGGCTTACCTCCTATCACATAATGGGACGGAACATGCAAGGCGAAATGTGAGCGTCTTGGTGGCGCCTCTGCCTACCCCTTCGGGGATAAAGGCGTGAGTTTATGTATGTATGTATGTACCAAAGTATTTTTTTATTAATGTTACTAGACCGTACTCCAATATAAAAGGTTTCGCGTTTCGAATATTATTGCACAAAATTTCCTACACTACTAATAAATTACCAAATATTATGCGTATGATTGTGGTCATTGTATTCGCAAAAGCACAGATAATCCGATAATCGGTTGAATGTAAACACAGTGTTGCAAGTGGGTTTGTGTGTCACAGCGTATCCACTTGTATCTTCACGCTGCGCTGGTCAGTGAGCTGGCCGGATTAAAAAATATATTGGTGAGAAATTACGTACATTTTCGTGATATACAACTGGGAGGACAAACAATAATAATAGTTTCATTTTCTCCTCCGCTTCAGAATGTTAATTATCTACTAATTTGTAACTATTGATGTGATTTTCTGTTGTAAATTTTAAAAAACTGGTATCAATTGAGCCGCAATTTGAATTTTTTATAATAAAATTTAGTATAACTTTTATTTTTGCTTTTATTAATGTTTTGCGAATCACCTCGTGATTTCGGCCGCTGGGTGTACATTAGATTATAATCTTAAAAGTTTTGATGTGTGTACGAGTACAACCAACATCGGCAAATGTACATCCACAGTTATGACATTGATTTCCGAGAATTATGTATTCACAGCGTGTGGATTTGTTTAACGTTTCTTTATTTTGTTTATTGCATACCATATTATGCAAACTTGGTGTTGGTACATGAACGCGCTGGCCTCCGGGTCATTGGCCTCTTGTGTGATTTGACAGATAGGAGGAGGTCGCAAGTTGATGTACCATACTTTTCATCATTTTGGAGATAAATAGCACGGATTCACAATTATGTCATGGCGGTCAAATCTCTAGTCCTGTGCAATTTTTAACATTTTAAACTGAAAAATCTAAACAAAGTTGTTCGTCCTATTTTGGACTTGAGAATCAAATCCAGCACACTAATGGTGCGACAATTTTTGTATTTTTTGGTTTTACTCAACCTTAGGTATCCCTCTCAGTCACAGGGTCGGTTTTTCTACACAATCTTCCACATTTTTATGTACAAATCTATTAGATATATATTTATACTATCAAACTCCTAGTACATGTTATAAGCTCGGTTTGAAAAGCTATGTCCGCGAAAGCCTCGCATTCCGATCGCTGGCGGCCGGTGAAAGCTGTCACCTACTTACGCGGCCCTTCATATCACAGCATCTTTGCATCTCGCTTGTACCTCTCAAATGTATTGGCGCCGGGGATTAGCATTGCTTCTATCTAGCCCTATCTTGATGACCAGGGACTGCCTCCCACATAGACTAATATGAAGAGCCACCATCAACGTTTATTGTTGGTGCGCACCTCAATAGGACACGTTTTATGTATGTATGTGTCTGTGTATACAACTATTTTCTAAAGTCAACATTTCTATCACTTATTGCGAAAGTGTTCGTAAAGTTATTATATGTTTAGATTTTTTAAAACCAGAATTCCTGCCTCAGGAATTGAACTTATTAACCTCGTCGTAAATTAGACATTAGTTAGAAACTTTAATGCCAAACATCGAATATTTCTCTGAGTAATGGCATGCAACCACATTTGTAGAATTAAAGCCACAACTTTTCGCAACGTGTTTACATTATAATTCACCGTAACTCCGTACTTACTCTGTAATAAGGGCATATAAAAAATTAGAAAAACAACCTCATAAAACTTAAATTGACAGAATAATATGGCACGTTTTCGCTTGCGGATTTTTTTAAGATGCGGCGGCGGCGAGATCCCGACGCGCAATGAATACTGAATAAGATCCGGTATGCGTTTCCTCAAAGTTTCCTCGTTTAAAATTAAGAAAACGCCACACGGAACTGTGGCATTAGCATTCGTCGCGACGCTAGGATGTAGTTCTCACTTCGGACCTAGATAATTGAATGGGAGAATTTTATTATAGTGGAACGGCAATGTGACTTTAATGTACATTTCAAACGTAGCGCGATTAGAATAATGTATACCTGGAGACTGTACTCGCTGGTCATTATTATGACAGCCTACTTAAAACCTGAAATGCGATTCAATTGAATATCACTATGGTTTTCCACTACTGAACGCTTTGCTGTTGTGTATCATTCGGTGTGTGAGATTACGTGAGACCATTCTAATGGTGGTAGTATGCTTATGCGATCGAACAGCGATAAACGTATAGAGATAATAATCTACCAAGAGTGCTGCGTCCCAGGATTAACCTGCATTTAATCTTTCTTCGCTGATCTGTATCAGTATCAGCTCATATACGTCCCACTGCAGGGCCCGGGCCTACTCTACAATCAAGAGAATCGATTGAGAGTGGTAAGGCCATATAGTCCACCACGCTGGTCTAGTGCTGCTATCTATCTTCGCTGATAGATACTGTATTTAAATTCCACTGCGCTTACCATAAGATGCATTGCCTATGCCTACACTTTGAGTGCCCTTATAAAAAATAAAAATAAATTCATTTTGTTTGTTCAACTATTTATTTCAGGTCTGAGTGTTTGTGAGAACGAAAAGTCTCGTAGTTACTGATACCCACGATTCAAGACTCGATCTTAGCGTGGGGTCAGGACTATGTATGTGACTGTTGGGTGTTTTTATTTATATCGTATATCCCAATCGATAACGTAGTAACTGTAGATAAGTTATAGGTTCTCATATTTTTGTTTATTTATTTAATGTTTTGTTGCAGAGGTTAAACCGACTACCATGACCCTGTGCGGTTCAAAAAACGACCTCAAACGACCGAATTTATCTACGAGGTCCTTTTAACTTCCTATTATATTTGCATTTAATTTAAGCATTGTTGGTCCACTGGTTTAATTTTGATAGCTTATTATCCGGCAACCGAACACACTGTCCACGTGAATTGAAGCGATTGTGGGACAACATTCAAGGGAAATCGTAATAGGAGGAAACAATTTTGCCGACTTCCGAATTGTAATTTATTTAATTAATTCCTAAGTATACCATATTTTTTTTTAAGTCGGTGCCATCTGGGACACAATAAGTAATGTAACATGTTCCGAATTACGCGGGTAAAACCGCAGGGCGCGGCTAGTCTCAAAAATTGAGGCAGTAATAGATGCCAACTCATAAAATGACATAATCGCGACATAGCCAACAGGGCTTTACATTTACATAATACAAAAAATATGATACAAACTCGATTAACATGTTTGCCGTCTTATTGGGCTGGTGACAACGTGTAAGGCCTTTAAACCTTGAGGATCTGTGTTTGATTCCCAATTCGTGCAAACTACTTAAAGACCATTTTTCACTTTGAAAAATGTCTGTCTAGGGTTATTCTATGTTGAAATAGAAACTCGAGATGACTCGCATTCTGTCACATGACACATCAATGGGTCAAAAATAAATTGGTTAAAAAACTGTGAGTGGCACTAGTGACACCTCTAGCTACCACCTCATGTACAGACGTGAGCTTATGTGTATTATATAAAATATTGCCTTTAATGATAGAACCTTTAATTATTAGCATTAGCGAGCATTATGCTGGTATTCGTCGACAACATAAACAACTTAACCGACCGATCGGCAAATTATTGATTAACGAACTTGTTTTTTCGCAAACGACTTGATTGAAGTTTAACGATGTTGACGTCAATGGAACATGTGGAGTTGTGGACCAGCCCTCGTACACGAGTGTGTTCACTAGATTCTATTATTAGGATGAAGAGACGCTACTCACAAGCCTAATTGTCCGCGTCACATTTTTCCATATACAGGAGGAAAACAACTCAAAACTTACTATTACGCACTTCTTGGAACTGCACTGAACTGACATTAAGTGTTAAGTCTCTTTGAGCTAACCTCATAAGTCTGATAATGAGTATGAAATAAATAAAGCTGATAAAAGATAGATTTCAGTCCCATTCTCAGACCGAAATAAGGTCGAGTAAACAAATAAACGTGACGTAACTTAATGGAGTTTTTTTATGCAAGACGGATAATTAATAAATCATATAATTATTGAAATAAAACTATTTTATACGGATTTTATCGCGATTTGGTTTAATTTTTACATTTTTTAACGTCGGGAAGTTAAAAAATGTAAAAATTAAACCAAATCGCGATAAAATCCGTATAAAATAGTTTTATTTCAATGTGTAACATTCGCGTAAATCTAAGAAACCATATAATTATTACTCAAATCCTACATATACCTCATGCTTTTATAAGATGTATATAAAATACTTACAACAAAATAAAAACAGAAGCCAGGCTTGTGTATAAAATAGTTTATGTATGTAAGCATTAAGCCGATCGAGGTTTTGTGAATTAGGCAAGCATTCAGATGACATTTCCAAATTGCATAATTGTGAATTTGAAGTGAATGAATTGCAAAACTAGATAAACGGATTCGACAATTTCATACTTTTGTAATAAAAGTCTATGGACAGTTTTGTAAACTTTGGTATACATTTACATAATACGCACAGTTTTATTATTTAATGAGCCGAAACTATACGTATTTTGTTCATCTAAATTTACACATATAAATATCTATAGCATTTCCACTTTTGAGTAAAGGTTTTGATTTGGTTGCTTAATATATACTAAACGGCGTATCGGTGTCACCATAAACGACGGTGAATTTTTCATTTAAGTAATTATGTCATAATTAATGTATATATTTCGTAAGATACTTAATGTAACATGTTCGAGTGCCATTTCTATATATTTGTGTAATAAAACACTTGAATGATAATTTATGATTTACACGGCAATCGGCATTTACGTTTAAGGGTGTATATTTTAACCCCACCTAATTTATCAGAACAAGTTGATAGAAATGTGGCCAGTCATACATCCTAAGCCCAAAATATTCTAAATAGTTCAAAAAATATTTTACTTTCTACACCTAAATGTGAAGAAAGGGTGATTAAGAAACAAATAATACCTTTCTTAATCTCTGGTTTATTCTGAGTGTAAAAACAGTTACACGTAGAAACTATGGAACGACCATTTTCTACTTGTGATAAGTTGTCTTTATCTAGAACAGCAGATAACTAGATCCAATAAAAACTAATCCAGAAAACCGCAATAATAACTGAAGCGAGCGAATTCTTGCCGACACTTGAGTTACAATGTAACAGCACACAAATTAATCATGATTTATAACATCTTGCGATATACATATCCATAACGATTTGTTGATAAAATTGTACTAAATAATAAAGTAATAAGTCCGTAACTGTCGTACTCAGAGACATGTAATTGTTCCTTCCTACAGATTCTCTTTGTAAAATGTACCTCAAGTATTGATTTAATTGACATGTAACGTCTGTGAGTGCGGCCGTTAGTATGTAACCTAACCTGAACCAACCACTGTGGAGGTTTTAAGATGTCATTTTGGGCCTCATCTTAATCGGCAAAATGTATTTGATAAATAAGATTTGGCCTCTAATTATGTAGCGATTATTAATGGAGAAAGACACAGACACCAGATTCAATTTCCCGATTAATCAGATTACATTCCATCAAGAATCCGGACTCGGGAGGACCATTTCACAAGTAAACAGAGGGGTCGTTGACCCGCGGACTAGCCACGGCCGGCCGAGGAAAGTGAAAGCCGTAACATTGAGACGAGACTCGCCTGCAAGTGTTACAGATTAATTGCTTCTTGTGAAGATTCTAGTTGCGATAACACAACATATTATTTATTTCAAAAATTTAAGAATCATCTAGTACCATTGAACCGGAACGGGTAGTACCGAAACCAAGGAAAAAGTCGTTGGGCAACGCAAAGTCATACATATCGGCTAATTAAGTATAAGTCAATGACAATTACAACCAGTGATTTGAAAATAGGCAACAAAACAGTCTTGAGGCTATTCAAATTTGCGTCCAAATCTAATTGTATTCAGAAATCTTAATATTTGGTTACATGAAAAATGTAACACATCAATCATCGCCCGTTAGTTCCGTGAACTACTGTTAATTTCCTAAGCAAATCACACAGAACTAATGACTGGCCAATTGGCACACCTGCACGAATCTTAATAGAAGTGAGAATAGAAGTGAGCCGCAATCTTAATAGAATCATCGCAAATTAATTACATACATACTAATCTCATAACATACAAAACGGCGTGTCTCATACATTTACACAATATTTCATCAATACTACTGTATTGATACGTGTTTGTATCGCACTTATTATTTGCGCTTCCTCCTGTTTGGTCAATTTTGTGAATTCTATATGATTGTATGTTTACTGGTAAGGTGATAATGGTTGCCAAATTGTTTTTCTATTGCGCCGTTCGTATCTTAGCAATATATATTTTTTATTAGCGAGACCGTCGAGACGGGAAAGGTCGTTCGCCTGATGCCCAAAACAGGAACACCAGTTAGTGTTAATATTATTAGGCACTGCACTGCGCTAGTCACCTTTAGATGTTAGGCGTTATGTCTTTTTATTAATACAAAGATCCTTGTTCAAAAATTTTAAGTCTATAAATGTACGAGTACATTTAAGCATTAATTCATTGCTTAAAGAGAGTACTCTCTTTAAGGTAGGCAGCGACTTTGTTGTGTTGGACCCCTGGCACTGCGAAGGTACCATCAGGCGGGCCGCTGGTTCGTCTGCCTATAGCAGCAATAAAGAAAGCATATGTTATAAAATGAGTTCGATATTTTTACATTTCATATAAATTCTTCTGGTAAATAAATTTTTATACCAATACTACTTCAACCACTCGATCTGCTAAACCAAGCACATTTGATTGAAGATACCAGACAGACAACACATAAAACACTGGACATTAAATATAAGGGTGTTTAAGTTTATGGATATTTTTATTCTTACACTGACCGGGACTTTTACGATTGTCTTGTACCCGTTTTATGTCCATCGCTGGGACAGTCAGGCGCCATATTACCTCGCTGAACGTTATTGATTTATTAATGTGTTTTTAAAAGGCATTTTATGTGGATTTTCGACGTGTAAGCCGAAATGTAAAGAAGTTGAGCAAGGGATTGTTGTGACGAATAGAATGAGATAATCGTCTGCAAGTTTATAGTTGATATTTTAAGATGCTATTCCTTTCCTTTCGGTGCAGTGTAGTCGCAAACCGTTGCCAGTGAGAAAAAGTATATACCAGGTACATGTATAGTCACGCCCGCATTCCCTATAATAAAAATATACGAGGATAATTCAAACAATACACATAATATAAACAAATTCCTACTTTAATAAACGGTTGCCTTAAAAAACTGTATTTAAATTTAATTAATCTTGAATATAATCAAACACATCTATATAATATAAAAAAAAACAGTTCCACAAAACAACGTTTAACCAAACATTAAACAACATACCAACGTCACCAACAATTAACGCCTGGAGAATTTCACATCATTCAATTTAATAAAAATATTCAAGAGACACGTGTTTTGGACATGTGGGAAGAAAAAACTGTTGAGGTAAACAAGTATATCTCTAAATACTAGTAGGTATGTAATTATGTGCGGGATGACTTGCACAAGAGAGCCGGCAGCGACTGGATGCGTAAAGCAGCAGACCGGGCTCTGTGGTATACCTTGGGAGAGGCCTACGTCCAGCAGTGGACTGCAACGGGCTGACGATGATGATGATGTAATTATGTATGTATATATAGTATACCTGTCTCGATATACATATGTCGAATGAACCGCGACGAATCCTAATCCAACATAATGTAGCAAAAAATGAATAAAACATGTTATAGTGTGCTTTTGATATTATAAAGCTGTCTTGTCAAGTAAGAATCGTTTTATACCTGTGTTTATTCCACACTTAGGTGCGAGATTTTTTAAATACTTTTCGTCACAGTCAATCCTGAAAATAATTTAGAAGAATTATAATTATTTAAAAAAAAACACGTAAAACATATTTACGGCCTAAAATCGTTGGTTCTATTTCAATAAAATAAAATGTAAACGCCATGATGGTATAAATTGAAACCGCAATTAAAATAAATTGCAAAAGAAAACAGAAGTACAAGTGATTAAAAAACTCGTTCTTCGATATTATTAAAATGCTTATAGCAATATCTTAATTAAAGTGTAATGATTAAAGAGTGAAATAAAATAGGGCGTTCATTTCTTATTTTCCATTTAATTAAAGTTATTTTCTTTTTGTTCAAACAGCAAAATCTATATAAAATACGACAAAGGGTTCCGCCAAATTGTAGCAGTGGTAGCTTTATCTCGTAGCAATTTTAAATGGTAGAGTCAAATATTATATTTTTTCAAGAAGATAGGCCGCCGACCGAAGTAGCACCACTTCCCTATGAAAACCAATTAAAATATAACTTGTTTCATATGTGTATATTCTGCGAAATTGTTAATAAGTACTTTGTTGAGATAGAAACATGGAAAAAAACTTGAACCGATATAATTTATAGAATCTATAAAATACCTTAATGTATGCTCTTTACATCTCATATTTACGAGTAACAATATTATATTTACCTAATTCGTAACTATTATAGAAAATTCGACCTCAAATTAATATTTCTGAGTAAAACACACCATAAGGAAACTATTCAAATAGATTTTACATCTACATTAATTATGTTTTTCAGGTTGTGGAAAATTCCTAATAATGCTATATTTTTTGTACCTTTCCTCTCAATCCTAGATTCGTATTTTCTACAAGAGACTAAAACACCTATGGTTTTCGATTGTTCCTCAAAATATCGTACTGAAACAATAAAAATCATTCCTTTCATGTTCCTTTTTGCAATTAAACATTATATCAGGCCAAGCAATACCGTCCGTTCCGCATGACAATACCCAAATGGCTAATCGTGAAAAACTCGTCTCGTTAATTGTGTTAGCGACTGGTTTTCATCGTGACTTATTCCCAAATTGTATGTTAATAATTATTTTTTGTTGACTACGCTTATGTGTATCGTTTGTATATTTGTACAAGATGTTATCATAAGTCCGTGTGAACATTTCTGACACGAATAGACAAAAACTACAGATACACGTAATCCGGAATCTTGTTTACTATACTTGGTTCACGCCTATATCCTTGAAAGAGTAGGCAGACCATATCCTGAGATTGTAATGCCATTAAATAATTTAGTTATATCATATACCACACTTTTGTTTTCAAATCATCAGTTCATGTTCACATGACATACGGGAAGGAAAATGATCTTCAATAATAACTAAACGAGCGGTGCGGTCAATAACGATTACACATCCTTTGTACAAACCTAATTATAGATCGCTAGATTATTACTACAGACTTGTAATACAAATGATTGCGCAGGGCAAGCTCTTCACACTAATTGCCGACGTTATCAAGTATCCATCTGATTCGCTAATGATGTTATTAATAGTACCTAATCATTCTCCTACTATTTAGACATTACGAGCGACTATAAACGTTAACGAGCTTCATGTAGTTATGTAATGCAAGTCACCATTAAATATTTACATAATTCAATTTTATACACAAACATGGAAACGCTAAACCGCAATATTGAGGCACTAACACAACAAACCAGTAGAATACCTATGCAATAAATAACGTATGATAACATTCTTAATTTGTTTGGTTCCAGGCGAGAGCTGTATCGAAAAGCCACTGGCGACGCTATGGCGCAACTACCAGCAGTCTACCAAACCCGACGTCGTGATGAAACTCTCCGTCACTAACTCCGGTCTAAAGGGCTTCACCAAAGAGCACGGGCTCACCGAGTACTGGTCCCACCGCATCACCTACTGCGCCAGCCCGCCGCACTACCCCAAGCTGTTCTGCTGGGTCTACCGCCACGAGGGCAAAAAACTCAAGCACGAACTACGCTGCCACGCCGTCCTATGCACCAAAGAGTCGATATCAAAGAAAATCACAGAAGAACTACAAGTCAAACTAAAGCAAGCTTTAGTCGAGTTTAAGAAAGATCGGATCTCGAAGCAGAATGCGAGGTTAAGCCTCGCAAATGCAGTTTACGAAAACCCGAGCATGCCTCGCAGGAAGATCCTGCTCAGCGTCGGAGCCATGAACTACAGGCCGCCGCTCGAGAGGTCCAAATCTGCGCCAAAACTTGGCGCAATTGAAGAGCTTTGCTCTGAGGAAGACGAGGAGGAAGCTGAGATGATCGCTCGCGAAAATATCCCCAACGACTGGACCAGGACGTCGTTCTCGAAGAATATGGAGCTGGACAACATGTACACCACACAGACTCTCGACCGACGGCGGCCAGAGACTAAGAGCCCGCGGAAGATGTCCTGCCCTGAAGGCGTGATCAACCGTACCCTCTCCGACTCAGGCACCGAAACCGTCACCATATCCGATGAACTCCTCGATCTAATAGTCAAGGAGAGCGTAAAGAACGCGAACAAGACTAATGACAACGATGAGACGCTGGAGTCCATTGCCGAATCAAACGAACTGATAGACGCGGCGGCCAACGACAAACTGTCGAGCAACTTCCTCGTCACGGACAGCGACGACGGATCAGTATCCTCGGGCTGCGAGACCGCCAGCACCGCCGCCTCCGACACCGAGCCTTCGTCGCTCCCGTCGCTCCCGCAGGAGGACCAAAAGCTCGTCGCAGACGCCGACGTAGAGCCGAGCTTCGACCACGACGCGACCAGGGCCAGTAGCAGGAGCTACTCCGCCGCCATCCGCGACGAAATCAGTGAGGTCAACCATGTACCCATTGGTGAGAAAGGTGGCTTCCGACGCAGGTCCACCTACCCGCCCCTCAGCTCCAGCATATTGGCGGACTTGGAGGGGAAATTCGAATCTCTTATTGATAACCTGACTGATGAGGACAGTCTCAACTCGAGCACGGAGACGGACGTGTTCAAGAGCGTCGGAGACAACGACAGCGCGTGCAGCGACGAGTCCGGCTACTCCGAACTCTTGGACGGCAAAGAGAGCATTATTGGCAACACAATCATGGTGTAGACTTAATTCAAAGCGACCGGCAGATATACGAGTAATTATTAAATCAAAATGTGGTATTTTGCAATTAGTTAGTTCGTGGTAAATGCTTAGAAATATTTACAAGTAGTCGTCTTCAGGTTGCTGTCGATTTAGGCGCAACACAATGCACATTAATATTAGGGATTTTTTTTAAAAAATACTAGAACGATGTGTAAAGAGAAATGAATTTTTGTAAATAACAGGGTAAGCGTTGTACTTTATCCAGTAAACGTAAAGTTTTAAATGTTTGTATATACTGTAATTTAAGTTTGAATTTAAAATGAAATTTATTAGAGATTTATTGAAATTATATTTAGTTATGTATATTGCGGATGACCTGACAGTTCGTGCAGGTGATGATTTAACCAACAGTTTGACTCGAAAGTTGAGTCCACGGACTCGCGTCTGAGACTCTCGGACAACACTATAATGCGTGAAGTAATATGACGTACATTCAAAATCCTTTTCCCAGCTTTTCAACTAGTTAAAGTGTGCAGGAAAAGTTGTAAGTTGTCGAGTAACACTTTAAACGAGTTATCGACGTATAGCTAACTAATTTAAAGTTTGAAATGTGAGGCAAAATGTTATGTAATTGATTTATTGGAAAACTAGATTCACGGACGTTTTAATTTCCTGGTTTTATTGAGATTGCTTATAAAAACTTCACGATGCCGCCGACTGGTTATGCGGTGTTATGATCAACTAATATCTCTAATATTGTTCGATATTTTAATGCACAAATAAATGATAGATCTGCATAATATATACCGTAGTTTTCACTCAATCAAATCTGTCGCAACAATGTTTTTTATTTATGTTATAAATACTGTATTTACATCGTTGTTTTGAGAACGATTTTTTATTTATTGACTTTGTGTCGTCTCTGTGGTGACCACGTGGTCTGTATGTGATGTTGCTTTCTGTTTGTCTGTTGATTAAACGATCATGCTGTTACTGTCGTCTTCACCATCAAATGGTATGTAGGTACTTACGCATTCCACGTGGACTTACCGGTCGTTCAATTTTATTGTAGTGATTGAAAAACAGAAATAAATTTGAAAATTATTTGTTGTTTTATTTTACATAATTTTAAAATAGAATATTCACCGAATGAGCTGCGGCCTGAAAGGTGCTGGGTTCAATTCTAAATGATTATTTTTGATGACACGTCATCCTATGGACGATGGGACGGAAGATACAAGGCGAAATGTGGGTGTCCTGGTAGCACCTCTGCCTACCTCTTCTGGGCAAAAGGCGTTAGTTTATGTATGTATGTACATCATCCTATAATAATATTATGACAATATCTACACGGCGTCTATTAGAAGTGGATTATGTTCAATAAGGTTATAACTTATAAATAAAAACTGACAATATTATACAACCAAATTATTCTTAATCCTTGGAATATAGGAAATAATAGATCCTGATTCAGGAAACGAAACAATGAATACAAAGAAAACATTCCTCGAAAGCAAGTAAAATACACTACCTATACAAATATAATATTTGACTATCTTTATCGACATGTCAAAGTTCTATGAACTCTAAATGTGTTATTGATGGTAAAGTCTATAAAGGAACGTTATTGCTGTACTAAAGTAATATATCTATAAAAATAACTCCAGCCATTGATTTCTAAGAGAAAAGTTTTTCGAATAGAAGTTAAAACATTAGATTTTTGTTATACTGACGGGCTTAAACCCGTGTTTTTTACTATAAAAATATCGTCACGTTCCAGCGACTTCTTGGGGTATTAGGGTTTGGCCCCGCCAATATTTTTTTGGAGCCCACAAATATTTGTTACAAATTATATAAAACAGAAGAGTTTCTAATATGAAAAATTTGTAAGAATGTTACTGTGCGCTGAAATGTTTTTCGTGGGTAACATACATGTGAATCTACCACACATAAAAAATATCTACGGCAGTCCACTTCTTCAAATCCTAAATGTTGATTATTCCTTCTAGTGATATTTATACATATTAGTACTTTAGTCGTTAATGTCATTACGAAATATTTAATAAACACATCATTGGTGAAGCTATTTCCAATAAATAAATAAAATAATGTACTCATGTAATTCGTAGCAATTTAAAATACCTAAATAAAATACACGCCTCGGTGGCGTGGCTGCAGTACGATTGCAAAGCTGAGGTCTCGGGTTCGAGTTCCGGATTGGGCAGTGATATTGCATTTTCTAGTCATTATCAGCCCGGAGTGATAGAGCAGATATGGCGATAGGTTCGCTCCCTATCACATCGTGCGACGGAACACACAAGCCGAAACGTGTGGTGTTCTGGTAGTAGGTACTTCTGCCTACCCCTTCTGGGACAAAGGCATGAGTTTAAGTATGTAAAATATCTATCAATTTATTTGTCCATAAAAGAAATATCAATATTAAGTACCTACACAGAGTTATAAACAGGACAATCACAAAGCTGAATTTAGTACATAGGTGTTTTCAACAACATAACATAATATATTCAGTACCTATTATAATCGTTATGATAGGATCACGGTGCTTATACCAAAAATTCTTACATAGTTCCGACCACGACCCACCCCCATACCCACGACAAAAGTCTTGTATCCTTCGATAAAATATAAATTGATCGAAGCTTGTATCTTATTGTTAATGGTCAGTACCATATTGACCGTGACGATTATGTGTATTTATTTATTATTATTATGAACACCTATCCTACACCACCCACTTAGGGTCAACACAGCAAGGCCTTTCAGCCTTGTTGCAGAAGATATGGCTCATAATTTTACGATCTGCCTACAAACATTAGCTACCGAAAAATTAAGTAAGAATAAACGTTAAGGTAGGCTCTCTGTTGCCTGCATTAGGTCTCTATAGACCTTTGAGAAGGCTTGTGTTTAACATTTGCTGTGATTGAAGAGAGAACGAAACATGTAGCTTCCAATTCTATAGTATGAGCCCTGGGTTGAACCCACCACTTCAAGAAAAACAGGTCCTGATCCGATTGAACGACCTCGCATCAATTACAAAAATATTATTCGTGGTCAACAACTTGTATATCAAATCAAAAACGGTTGCAAAATACGTTAGGCTAAACCCAATTCATGATCATACATTGTTCGTTTATTGTCAACTGAAACACCATCTGTACACGTTGAAATTAGCGAAGCGTGACGCTAGCGACATCTGTGTAACGTGCCAGTACTACAAGTTGTGTTTTTATAGTACATGATTACCATGTTCTATGATTAATATAATGCATCTGAAAGTAAGTGCAGTGCGATCTAGTGAGGGCATCCAAGTGATGAATATCTTAGAAATATAGAAAGAAATATGGATATAAATGCTATCCGATGGCTAGATGCTTAAGTAGCAAGATTATGCACCTTTAAGTAACATGGATGCAAGTATCCTGCCACCAGCTACAGGGTCTCCATCAATCTCACTTGCCGACAACGTAACTTTTTTTTTAATTCTGGCCCGGCATAGTGACTGCATTGCACTTAGTGGTAAGTGCTAACGCCGTCCAGATACAGTATCGAATGATATCTACTTATGCTACTTATATATAGGGACTACAACGCAACTGATGCTAGGTGGAGTTTAGAGCAGATTGGAAGGGAATGAAGATTGTATTTCGTTACACTATTCTGTCTACTTTAACTTAACACACTATTCAACCCTATATCGAGACATTAATGTGTAATTGTTCTTGTAAATAAAATCTTTGCAACTGACTAAGAGGCAGATCGTCTGCCAGGTCACCTAATGACACCGAGAGGGTCAAGAAATCAATGGATTCGGGGAGGATAATACAGCAGTGGGCATGAATTATGTCCAATCGATATGTATTCCATGGATGAAAATTTCCATGTATAAAATTGCTTCGCGGGAATCACTTTTTCAGTGCCATACTGATAGATTTCAAACCACACCTATATCTACAAAAATATCGAATAAAAAGTCAATAATTATAGAAGTTACTCGTAATAATGAGAGAGCAAGGAACTTTGAACAGATATGTGCGATCATGACATCATTTGTATTTAAGGATTTAATTTCGAACAGGTATACATGTCGACTTGTTTATATCTGTGTATTTTTTGTTTTAAAAACGTTAGCCAAAATTACACCAGAGTTTTAAAGATGGGAGAGATTTCAAACGAGTAATGAACCAGTTGGTTTTTTCTCAAGAGTGGCAAGACCCAAACATATATTTATATTAGCCTTATATAGTTTTATAATATTTGGGAATTTATCTCAAAAATGTATGACTGGGAATAGAATATTATTTTTCTATCGAGGATCCTTAAGGTTAAGAATAAGAATAAGTCAAGTCTGTTGAGACCTAGTTAAGGTTTCAGGAAGACGCTGGTTGCAGGTTATTTCCAACAGGCTGATGTAGAGATCATTGCGGGAGGTTATTTTCCCTGTAGTTGAAGAGACATAGAGGATTCATTAATTTTGATTACCATATTTTTGTCTTTATTGGGTCTCCTCCTAAACTTTTAAATTACTTTATTGATAAACACTACAAAATCTGCCTTAAATATTAAAGAATACATATTGTTCAATAACATATAATAAAACAGCTTAAAAACTATTAGGTAACTGAACTCCTTATATAAAGTGATCAAGCTAACAGTTTAAGAGCAACATGTGTCGGCTGCATTCACATGACCTTGCAAAGGACGCGAGGGCGACACTCGAGGGTCAAAAACCTGTCTTCTACCTGCTCTTTTAGCACATTAAAGGCGGTTGCTCACTGTATCTGATTTAGAAGAAACATGGATGCAGGATGGCAATAGCAATCGAGACTCAAAATTCTAATTAGTCTTGCGGCTATTTTATATGAATAAAACACAAATTGTATTATCATTACGATTTTTCGGACACTTTCGACTTATATTACTTATTGAAGAAACAAAACTTTATTTTCGAGTGCTAAATAACGGTGAGAGAATTACGTCAGAAATGATAATGGGTATTACATATGCACTCATAATGTGGCATATTTATGATCCGGATTCACAGTGCGTAAATGCCCTTAGGTTCAGGGCCATATGTCTGTATTATATATGTTTTGACAGCCTCTGTGGCACAATGTATGGGCCGGCTGTGAAATAAGAGACAGCGGGTTCGACCCTCGCGACATGAAAATTATTTATATGCTTATAGGAATATGATATTCATGATTTCTTATAAAGACACTTATGTATGTTATATTAAGGAAGTACATTTATTTATTTTGGAATATATAATATTTATACAAATCTTTCACTATACAGAACGTTGGAAATATGTAGTACATTACGAGGTATTTTTAATATTTACCTATTCAATAAAATTATCCTTTTCATCATCACATTTTATTTTTTGTACCATCAAACTAGCTAAGTATTCTTATAAAGTAACCGGAGATAATAACCCAGCCGAGAAGCGAACCCGCAACGTCCGTTTCCTAGTAGCACCGCAAGGTACGTTGATTACTGAGTTTAACAACGGTTAATAATACGCGTTTTCCTGTTGATCTAATTCTGTATCTACATAGCGGTAGATCTTCCTGCGGTTTACAGGACATGGATTAATTACTATACTGCCTATTGTTTAGACATAAATTATATATTATACACTATTTACCTGTAACAGTAGATAGGCATTAAATTAAGGAAACGAAGTAATAATTATACAAGGTATATCCAAACTGCGACCGAAAACGATGTTCAGTGGTAGTTTTAGTGAATACAGACACAATGCAATCAAAAATTCCGGTTTTTTTTTTAAATATCATCGTGTTTGGGTGGTAAATACCTAGCTTATGCGAAAATAATAATTTAACCTCTTGCGTACCATTGCGTCTGTAAATTAAAAAGGTGTTCGTTATCATTTTTGGAAAACATGTTTTTACCACCCAAATACGACTACAAGTAAAAATTTTAAAAAAATAATTGCTTTTTTGTATGGACATTTTCAGTTATGTTATTTCCAAAGTCACTAATACTACCACCTGGCTTTGCTTACCGTCGCAGTCTGAAAAAAAACAAACAAATCCCTCTGTAAAACCTACAAAAGATATTAATAAGACAACACAAATTGGACAGTTCGTGCGCTGCCTGAAACACATTCGTAAGTTAATGAAGTTGTTCTGTTGTGGCGCTGTCGCTATAGCTACGACCCGGTTCGATTCCCGGCCAAGAGAAATTACCGTATTGACCGGTATAAGGGTACTTGTCGAATTCAACTGGCAAAATGAAGTTTCACTACTTTGAATGGCTTGTGGAATTGACTTTATTCAAGAAGTGGAATGTAAGATAAAGAACATAATTCTAGCGAATTACTATTGTGTCTTTTACATATTAAAATTCATATTAATTCCTCACATTCATTTATTTCAAGTTTAGCACGCACTAACACCTGCGGCGTTCAAATGTTTCTTTAAACATTGTTTATGTACGCACATAGTAAGCAGAATACTTAAATCTATATCTATATCAGCCCATATACGTCCCACTGCAGGGCACGGGCCTACTCTACAATCGAGAGAATCGATTGAGAGTGGTTAGGCCATATAGTCTACCACGCTGGCCTAGTGCGGGTTGGCGGACTTACATACCGTAGAAATTCTTTAAAATCGCTACGGTATGCAGGTTTCCTCACGATGTTTTCCTTCACCGTTAAAGTGCGTGGTGATTGACTATCAATACACACATAACTCCGAAAAGTCAGAGGTGTGCCCTGGGATTTGAACCCGCGACCACCGTGAACATGTAGGCAGCCGCGTCTGGTCCGTTTACCAACAGGCCACCACGCACTTAAGAATACTTAAATATGTACCTAATTTTCATACATCTAACTGTGGCCTTATTTTTGTGGAAGCGTACCTACATGGGCTGAGAATCAAGACACACTAAGTTCCATTCCAGTTTTTTTATTTCGGAAGTAGCTTGTAAGGGACTGAATTATATTTTCTGCACAAACACGCTTAAAAGTCATGCTTCATCATTACCTTTTAATATAATAAAAGGCGAACACTAAATATATAAGAGATCCAGGAATAAATTTAAACAAATACATATTATCTTTAAAACTACTAACCCGTTGCGTTATGCGTACCATCAATATACCCATCAATGCTACATGAAAGCAACAACCCTTCACGGGCCCCACGCAAATCAAAGAATTTCACAGTTATTACTGTTTTAAAACATTAGTTTTGCGAAATTAATCCGATGACCGATACAGTTCACCCTACAGGAAACGCTTTGTGTTGTAATTAACAATATGAAACTGAAAACAATATAGGCAGATCATTTTTAGGCAATTCACATATTATGGTTCCTATAGAGTATAGCGTATTTAGAATGAATCATATATAATTTGGTATAGTAGCAGACTTTTTTGTGTCACCTGTAAAGTATATCCCTATTTGAAGAATATAATTTGGTTTATAAGAAACATGATAATATGACTAACAACCATATCTCTGTGCTAAAAATAGAGGTTCGATTCCGTTGATTTAATATTTATGTCAACGTTTGATCCCTTGACAGAAATATTTCCACGCGTTGAGTTACACTTGGGGTGGGATGTGGAGATGTGTAATTTGATTTTGTTAACGCACCCACGATACCGCAAATATCCTGTGTAGGGTTTTTTTAAATCTGGTATTTAGGTTTTATGTAGTTTTGGCTATAGTGTCGCCATCTATCGAATTATACTGGGACTACTGTAATAATAATTATTAATTGAAATTTAGATTCCTCTTATGTGCAATATCCTTAACAAATGGTATAGATTATATGTTATTATTAGTGCTTTAAAATCACACAATATTTTAAAATCACTGCTATAATTATTACAAGAAATTACATTTTAAAATTTAAGGCATATCAACGCCATCTAGCAGCTACATCACGAAAACAAGGGATTTAATATTTACTATAACATATAATCTGGCTATTAAAGTATGAGATAATCTAAATTTTGTTAAGACATAATAATAGTATTTATTATTTGTTAGGAGACGTTTTTATGCAAACACAAGTAATTTAATTAACTTTTTGCATTCCATTTTAGATATAAATATGCTGTCTAGCGCCATCTATTTTTCATATATATAACTAAAATGAAAGCTGTATCTAGTTCGGCTATTACTCACTAGATGACTCTGCGTCATAATTATTGCCTTAGTTTGTTTAAAGAAACATACATAGATGTCACTGCAACTTGTATAAAAATTCGTAGAGAAGGCTTATGTTCAGCAAGAAACTTCACTGTAAAGTTTAGATGAACTTGTTGTGGCTGGTAAGAGAGAGAGAGATATGTCACTACTGTCACTGGTTTAAAATGCATTAGACATTATTTTAATATCTACATTACGTGGTCATATCTTAGCATCCTAATTTTAAGTAAACCCCATTATTTCGATTTTAATATGAAGAATTTTAAATAAATCTACATTCAGAATCATTGTAGAAATGTAAAAATGAGATAAGACATAAAGCATTAATTATTCTGACACTAAAACTTTATAATTTTTGTTGCTACTTTTTTTTATGGAAATTGTATTCAATGCTACTTATTATTTGTTGAATGGTTGAATTCTATAGGTGGTTAAATGTTATTAAATACATACATACATAAACTCACGCCTTTATCCCAGAAGGGGTAGGCAGAGGCAGGACACCGACATTTCGCCTAGTATGTTCCGTCCCATAATGTGACAGGGGGCGAGCCTATCGCCATATCGGGCACAAATTCCTGACTCCGGACTGATAATGAATAGAAAAATCCAATATCACTTTGCCCGACCCGGGATTCGAACCCGAGACCTCAGCTTTGTACTCGTACCGCAGCACAACCACGCCACCGAATGCTACTATTTCTAGTCGGCGTTTTGTAAGTCAGCAATTGAAACTTTAGTGATAATGATGTTTGGAAACTCGACATAGTAGGCGCCGCAAATGAGCCCCGTTTCGGGTTGAACCTGTGTATACCTGATTGCGAGCAGGGCAACATAATTGTGTCGACTGGCGAGAGACTACCACCTCTAAGATTGCGTATTTGGATATCAATTCACGTGTATTCAGGTTTGTGATCTTTGTCATACCAATATAAAAAATACAAGACTACATGAGCACAAAGTGTCTCTAGCAGATAAAACAATATCGGTTAACATATATTAACAAATATAGTTATAATTCATCTAAATTCTTCATTTGAAATTTCATATGTATGGCGATGATATCGTCAAATTTAAAGTTATCGTGAAGTTAGTTGTTCTAACTAGCCCTAATTCTTTTTAGGCAACCATACACTACTTTTGTTTTTCCAAGGTCGCAAACAATAACCTCAGCTATCGGTAGCAATTCGTTGTCCACAATTAAATCTACCTTCCGAGAACACGGCTACTGCGAGTCCAAAGGATATTAGACAAGTTGTAAATTACCAAGTGCACCTTTATACACGAAGACAATGTCAGGTGTACAAAGAAGGTTGTAAAGGTAAATATTTTGGTTAAGCATTGTTGGGAATGTTTGTGACGCTGCGGGAAGCCCAGCGTTGGGACGGGTCCGTCCTTACATCAGTAGCTTCGTTGCGTGATGAGACTAATTTGATTAAGGCAATTTGTAATGGAGTAGTCTTATATAGGTTGTAATTTTGAAGAATGCGACATAAGAGAACATGTTGCTACTGAAGGAGATGAAATCAAAAGATAACAATTCTAAGAACTATGTTCTTAACTATATAAAAGTCTCAAGTTAATATAAGATATAGCATTAATAAATAGTGGTAATAAATGTTAGCTAAAACGCGAGGGATACATTTAGCGATTAGTTTGAAGTTATATAGGTAATTGATTTTTTTAGGTATCTATTATTTATTTTAGGACTATCGGAGCGAAGAGTACTTCAGGATTGCTGGTTGGAAATAAATAAACGTCGCCGAGCATTATATAACTACATTGACTTGGGCGCAAAATCACGTTAATCTGTTTTACAGAATATGTCTTAATTGCCTGCAGGACTTCAATTCTTTTGAGTACAATTTGAGATTGATGCTGAGCTAATCGTATTGGGAGACCCAAATATTTAATATATTTATTATTATTGAATTAGGCCATGTTACGGCACGGATACATTGATTATTCATCGAGCGCAGCAATAAGATTCACTTGACAAATACACTGGCTCTTCCCTTTTCGTGTTTTGTTCTTTTATATAATTTTAAACAATTGTATCAAAAAGTAAAGGTGACAGGCTCGTCAGGCCGCCCACTGTTCGAGACTAATTGTCCCTGCAATATTGTGCAAGGTGCACAAAAGGACAATACGACAGTAGCTCCAGGAGCTGATAAAATGAACGTGACGAATTTCACGTCAAAGCTTCACCGTCTAGGGGAGGTCTCGAATTGTTTTTAATATTGTAACGTGAATTCTTTTTGGATGTTAAAGTGAAGACAGAATACCGACAAAGACCGTAGTTGATATACGTAGATGGTACTGAAAATTTTATCATGATTTTTGCTTATTTTGTTCATATTTATTTTATTAAGTACATAAATGAGCAAGTGATACGTCAGAAGATTTTGGGCGTATTCGAACTTTTAGATAATCAACGATAAGAACTAAGAAGCAGAAAGGAGAAAGACAGAAAGAGCAAAATGGTGAGTGAAAGAAAGAAAAATCTGTATTATTTCGTTCATGAATTTTCTCACTCACCGTACAAACAACATCAAAACTATTTCTTCTGCTGTTAAATAAGTTTTCAGTTGAACATCGATATGACCTGGTCAAGCCCCCCTTTATCACCGGCAGTTACTTCAATGAACGTACCACTAATACAATATGACCTCCAAAACATATATTCATTGGACGGAACCAAAACATCCGGATACTCGTCTTCTAGGTTATCAGCGCCATCTCATGACATTAGAATATTTGAGACCTACTTCACGGTAGCGCGGCTACGTGGTGTCAGCGACAGCGATGCGATGAGTGAGCGATTAGCAACCGTTAACGCGACGACATCACTGATAAACATTGACGCAGGTGTGGCCGACAAAAAATCAATTGAGAGAGCGGATAACTCAGTTAGCAGTCTTTAATGCAGTTTTTTATAAAGCGGAGATAGTATTGAAGCTGTTGAAAGATTTGTTTATATAAATATGATTTAATTGTAACTCTGCTGTATGTAACAATGCAGTAGTCATTATTACTCAGCAATTACGATGCTGTTCTTGAGGTAAGTATTTATTTATTATGCTCCATTAAGGAGGTCTATAAAGATATTAAGCAAAAAAAGAAAATCTTTCGGTTATAGTTAGATCAAGCCGCATTTTACAATATATGGTAAACACTCAAAATCGATACTGAAAACCTTAATTCAATATATTTTAGTCTAATATAATTACGTTTCTACCTAATTTCTCCACCCAAGTATATTTAATACAATTTCAGCCTCAATTCAAAACTAGACACCTACAATTAGGGCAGACTACTGTAGAAGATCGCTGTAGAAGTAAGTCTTGTAGCAATCGATGCCGCGCTCCGGTTCGTCTCCGTGGCCAATCGCGCTCTCCATTTCGCCAAATTTGAGCACGTGCGGGGCACAACGAGACCAGTTTAGACAACTAACTTACGATTACATTTAAGACGACAGAATTTTGTTTTATACTGAATAATCTGCCATGAGGACGACACTGCACCCGATAAATTATTTAAGAAGGCGAATAAGATATTCAAGATATTAAAAATAACGATTTTTTATTATTTCCAATCACAATTTTTTTTTTGTAATATTAATTTTAAAATCAAATTGAAAAAAAAAATACTTTATTAAATATCTGTATTGATTATATCCATTTGTAATTATTTTAAATTTTAGTTAATAAATCATATTACAAATATTCCACCGCGTCACAATCTCTCGTTGTGCCCGCGTCAGACACTGAACCCCGCACCGAACGGTGTCGCGCGGCGCGCTCTACTTGCATTTTGGGTTAACATGCATATCTCCGGCGTGTCTTACTACTTACTGCTTAATGAGTCCGCTTTATTAACTCATCATGCTTGTGATGCATTAACGAATGGCAGACGTTTATTCTTAAAAATATTTTGGATGTTCATTAATTGGCCTTTTTTTGTTAATGTATTTTTTATAATAATTAATTAATGCCCGTGTTAACAATGTGTATACTTGTGTGTGCTCTTTGAATTACGGTATACTGCGAACTATATTTGGATTTTATAATAGAGTCTAGACAATAAATAAATAAGGAAGCAATCATTTATTGAACAAGATAATTAAGTTTGTGTTTAATAATTAAGGCATTATTTAAATTGCCCAGGACGAGGAAAGAAATATAAAACAGCATACTGCATTATTGATGAATTTTACAAAAAATTTAATTGATTGTATAAACGACCGCCAGACCCAAAGCAAAGACGTCTTCTCTGCGTGTCACCAACCTCTTGTAATTATCCAACAAAAACTATTTAAAAAAGACAAAATGCATTATTACGAGTACTTTTAAAACTGGCCACATGGCCAAAACAAATACACATTAAAATAAGTGAAACAATACACTGCATTAGCTAGAACACATGTTGCAAATGCGTAGCCGATTGATTCAAAAACTTAAAAAATGTTAGACAATGAATTAGATTTTTGGGGGTCGTAAAAATGCTTTTTGTATGTTTTACCAATGTGCTGGGTTGTGCGAGGCACGTGCGTGCACTGCCTGCGCCAAAGAAATGTTTTATGTTGGGTTCCGTATGACATTAAAAGATTTTTAAAATGCTACGCTGATTATTATTTCAACTTTCATAATATGAATATGACAGCAACAAAACCTGCGTGTGATTTTTTACAATTAATAAAAATTGACGAAAATTAAACAATAAACCTGAATTCATTAATATACTAAAATAAAAAGCTGTGTACTTCATATTAGAAGGACATTATAAAAATCACGAGATAAACACCTTGGGAATTTTCATTAGTACGTTAAAAATAAGCTGCACCAATCAGTAGTGTAATACTTAATTGATCTTAATGTGGGGTCGGGACTATGTATGTGACTGTTGGGTGTAAAAAAATGTATGTACCATATAGTTACTCATAGATTTGGCGGCGGCTTCATCTGATGGGTGACCGTTAAGTAGTTAATTGAATTTTGAAGGGCCTACGTGCCACGCGCTGTTTGAATTGAAGTGTAAAATACCACGAGATTATTTTACAAGTATTTGAATACTCTATTAAAAATATTTAGTCATTAGATTATTTATAGCGGTAAATTCTCTTCGCAAGAAAAACTTATTGTTGAATTATACAGCTCTATAGCAGTTAGTTTTAAAGGTTAGGATACGATCCCTGAATAGATAATTGGATAGCATATAGTTATTTGTAAGTCTGGAAGTTTGTTTATGTAAACGCAATCACGTGATTGGTGTTTCAACTTTTTTGTTTAATGGCATAAACATATTTTTTTAAGTTTATATTCAAAACATTTTAGTATAATAAAAGCAACTCGAGTTACGAGCATATCAATAAGAAACTCATTAGTAGATCCTACTTCAATTGCAACTATATAATACATTTTGAGGTTACATGATATTACTTTTAACTAAGTTAAAAAATACACGGCGAAAAAATTAAACAATTTCCGCAGTCTCCAAGGGACCCAAAGCCGCAGTTTTTGCGAGCTGATTGCGCGCGTACAGTTAAGCAAATTCGTTTTAACTAGCTAATTGACGCGGCCATAAACTAAGACAACGCCCCATCTATATTCATACATATGCAGTATAACGGACAGCGTTCCACATACACACTGATTCTCATTTATTATTCTTATATTTGGTAGTTATTTGCCAGAATTTGATGTTAAAGCATTGCCGCAGCAAATTCTTGTCTCACAGAAAATTAAATTGAAGTAACATCTTTGCAGGTACGTTTTTTTATAGTGACAATGACGAAACATATCAGTGGCTAGATGGTAAGCGCCACGCCTGCTCATAAATAAGAGCAACACTGCAACAGTGCTTACTCGTTGTTGCTGGGCGGCAGAAATACACGAAGTGATGGTTCCTACCCAAAAAAGCGTCTTACATACAATATACTTAGTGAAAACTGTATCTTTTCTTTTTATTTTTTCAATTTCAGTAGCTTTCCTATATTCAAAACTAAGGAAGTGTAATTTGAAAAACAAAAGGCTTTCTGGCAATGCGTCGTAATTTTTATTTATCAATGGTTTTAAGTTTGTATTGTGGTCGTATTGCTGGGTGAAGACGTCGTTCATAATTGTTTATTCAGGAAGAGTCCAAATATCAATCATTAGTTACATTAAATTTATCAACCGAATATACTCGCGATAAATTCCCACCATACAACAAGAAAGGTAAGGTACCAACTAAACCGCCATCCACTATATCTTTAACATAAATCTAGCGACCATCCAATATGCAAAGCGTTCGGCGTCGATCCGGCCGACGTTAGATTTACGACTGGCAACCTTAATTGCCGCAGAATTGTGTTAAATGCCGCCGGTTATCGTTTTAGTGGGGTTTGGCCCACTTCTGGTTGCTATGGTAACGAGACGAATGGAATACTTGTTTACTGCTGTTGTATTTGTTTATTCCATTAGCACTCAGTACTGTTAAATTGTGGACGACCGTATAAGGAAGGTCAAGGTTGGAATGCAGGAAAATAATCTAGGTTTTGAATTTTTCAGTACTCTTTTTACAAGAAACTTTTTTAACATAAGTGTGGCAAACGAATAAACGGTTTATTTGATGGCAAATGATTACCTATGAATATCTACAATACTTAAAAAGTCCTAATGACGTCATACAGTTACATTTGGGTGTCAAATCAGTAGAGGATACCGGTTGAGTCGGCTTATTGAAGCTACAGTCAAAGGATCTACCACTTAGGAAAGTGTAAAAAGTTTATTGTTTTATTGCTTTGTTTTTGTAAATAGGCCGGCTCATAAGCTTATACAAATCAACAATTACAAAGATGTGAATCTAACGGTTCTTCATAAAGGTCTTTTATCCTGTGCCTATAATATTTAAATATGATTTTATTATTATACAAATATATTATTAGATATAAGTTGTGCGTTTAAATAAAAATTGAATTGAGGCAAAAATATTAACCATTACCCAATTATTCCAGAAGACTGAAGATAGTCATGTGTTTGGATAAGAAGGAAGAGATTGATTGTATATTTATATGAAGTTAAGAATTTCAGTGGCAATAAGAAAAAAAAAAACTTCAGTAACATATTATAAAAAATTCCCATAACATTATTTTTCTTGCATTTGAACATTTTATTTTAATAATACCCAAATTTTTGGTTCACAACTTTAGTGTTACGTGAAGGTATTTATCTAGAAGTAGAATAATCCTGCTATGGTCTGTGGTTTTCACTCAACATTTTCGTTGAACAAAATTACAAGCTACCAACTTCACCAAACAATCGTGGTAATAAACAAAGTCAATTCTACCTCTATTTCACTAAATTTAAATAACTACAGGTAACCAAAACCATCCTTATATTGGCCAATAATATTTTACAGTGTGCATTGTTCTAGGCGGCCGCGTCTGTCGGCGCGTCTGTTTGTTTATTGCCGTTTGTGGATAATTGCCGAAAACAGTTACGTGTGAAAGGGCCAATCCTTTTTTTACAACGTTTGTGTGGACCATTCTTGATTGTTACGGTACGGTTTGATGTTTGTCTAAGTTGAAAGTAATTTTGCCGATGGGTTTAAGTTATTACTGTCTGATATAGACTCTAGGTCGAATTTGTATGTCGTGTACGCTTTCTGGTTTTAGTGCAAGCCGAGATAGTCTAATAAATAACAAATAATTATATATTTTAAGAGCCTGTCGGTGGAAAGACGATTTGGGTGCATTCGCGCCAAAATGGCAAGAGCTTGCTGAGGACAGGGTCAAGTAGAGGAATAAAGCCTTTGTCCAGCAGTAGGACAAAATATAGACTCCAAAAAAGTTATGTCAAATATATGTTTATTTATTTATAATTAAATAAATAAATATTTTACATAATATAATATGTTATGACTTATGACCAAGCACACGAACTTTCAACCACACGAGGGTACTACTGAACTGGTGTTTAGCAATTCAATTCGAGTGTACACAGCATTAAATATTGTTTCATAATATAACAAATAATGTTTTGCTTACATACTATTTAAATATGTAATATAGGTGTCTCATTAAATCATAAAACAGTTTATTATTGGCGATATTTTCTAAGCAAAAATCACCATGAATGGTCTGTCTATAATGATTAGGTCAAAAAAGTAAATTCACCGAAACCCCGACAGATGTCGCACCATTTCATAACATATCCATCACATGTGTTGTCGTTTAATTAACAACATTAATAACGGACTTGTCGCCTGCCCCGATAGATTTATTTATTCGCTGTCAAAACATTAATGTAGCTTGAATTAATGAACCTCCTTTTTATTGCTTTTCGTTTTATAAGACAGCGATGGACTCTAGAAGTTTATAAAATTAAATGTTGTGTACTTGAAATGTTTATTTAGCTATGTATGAATAATGTTTCAATTTCGCGAAAGGTGAGCATGGAGCAATTGTTGTCCATTTGTATGTAGAAGTGTTGATGAAAGAGAACGAAGCCCAAAGCGATAAATGAAGATTCTTTGATTGAGCCTACCACATATATTTTTGTGTACAAAAAGATATACTTCTTGAATTCTTTCTACAGAGAATAATCCGTTTATTTACACAACACGCCACGGCTTTTAATTGAGTATAAAAAAATTGCTCGTTACCGCTCCTTTCTACTATTGTTAAGCACGTAACTTAGTTTTGTTTTATGTGTCTTCAGTTATAAATAACAGGACTTTAATAATCCATTTGTGAAAATCCCAGGATTCATCTTCAATAAACTTTATATGTTGCAGTAGTTACTGCAGACACACAGACATAACCTGATTTTTTATCAACAAAAAGTAAGATACTAATTAATAAGTGCTTAATAATTTTAATAATTACGACATACTTCGGCAGAATCAATTAATAAATTATTATATTCAGTACTAAACGATATAAGGAATTCATTAAAAATTTAGACATTAATTACAACGTAACAATTCCGTTAGCAAAAATAAAAGTTAAAAAAAGAAATTCATATTGCAAACTACGGGTGATTAGGAAGCAATGCGCGTTGAAGTCTTTAGTAAGAAACTTTACTACAGAACAGTTGCACTTAAGTTTATTTTACTTGTCGATTAGTTAAAGTAATTTGTTTCTGTATTTATATGTCAATATATATTTTTATTGCTATTTGCGTATAATACTAATACTGTTCTTAGATTTTTATTTCGCCTTTTTTTAATTTTAGGCCAGAATCAGGGCAACAATGAAACGAGAAAAGGAATGTTATAACTTATTTTAAATATTGTTTTTTTTTTTTTTTATTTTACATTTATACAATTTCTTGGTTGAAATAAACTAAAACTAGTTACTAAATTTCACAACGTTTCATACACGTTTCGTTGTCGTTAATGAATGGTATTGTAGGTCAGTTTTTGTGCGTCTTCCAATAATATTACGATTAGTCATCCGTACAATTCATCTGCCGAGCTCAGTTGACTATCATGATCATAACTGTTAGTCTTGTAGAAGTCATTTAGGATGCCGACATCATGATAGCGACTGTAGAGGGATAAGTAAATACATGAATAAATTCATATTTTCTAAATCAAAACAAGTTTTTCTGAAAACTGAATTCTTTGCTGTATTTTCAATACTGATCAAATATTGATAATTTGGGTTAGAAGACAAATATAAATAGTACAGTACATAACTAAAAAATGGTTCTGCAAATCCAATCTTCAGAACAAGTAGTGTATACTCTTTGAAGAGTGCTGTAGAGACAGCAACTACCGAGACATTCTTTACTTCATGCCTGCTTTACTGACCTACATTTTTATATTGAACCAATAAAAATCTAAACTTCAACAAATCAATTACACCCAAAATTTGACAAATACCGTCGCATAGTTTGTGATAAAAATTAGTCACTCGCGAATATCTTATGCCACTTCGCACACCGTTAGTGGGCGGATCGAGGCCGGGGCCCCGTCCCCCGCGGCCGGCTGTGACCCCCCGTTGACCCCCCTGATGATGCTGTATTGTGCAATCACGAGCACATGTGATCGCAGACACGTTGCCCCGAAATAAACAGTTATCTTGTATGTCTCATAATTGGACTTGAAGATATTTTTGCAAGCGTCTGTGCGTGTGCGTTTTATTATCGCAATTTGAAGTGCCATTTAATTATGATACTCGTAAAAATAATGCTATAATAACCATATTTTGCTGCGAAATTGATTAACGGATTTAAGTGTGAATAAATTATTTTAATTTTATTTCGGTGGATAAATTGATTAACGGAATTCTATATCTGAATAAATGTCCTACTATTTTGCAGTCGTGTAGATTATTTTTAATTTCGTGTGATTTTAAATTATCTGGAGTCGTGTAAAATTATTTCTAATGTAGTGTAATTTTTGTATATTTATTATTATGTTTCTTTTTTTGTCCCTTATGCTTTACTAAACTATGCAATTGCGATAAAACGAAGCTAGTCATTGTTGGCAGTACCGTTAATCTACATTTATTATAGAAAAATTGACGGATGTTCTTACAAAGAAAACATATTCGGGAGAGCTGAAACTCGGTATAATGTTTTCAGCCTACGCTGCACGGTTAATAAAGACGTTGCCTGTGAAACAAAGGTTTGTAAATACGATTTCCGTATCGAGACAAAAACTATGTAGCATCAAGAATACATGGGTTCAGTAAGGCAGCAATATCCGCAAGTTTGCTAGACTCAAAGACCAGGTTCACTAGCATCCCTCTTTTGAGCACTACTGAGATACCGGAGGGGAAGCTTAACAGCTTCGTCCTTTTTAACTAAAGAACTATATGTCTGAAAATGGCATGTATTATTTTATAACTCTTTCTATAGAATTGCCATAGGACATTACTAGCGTCTATGCGTAGCGGGACGGAAGCTTAAAACAACTATGATACAAGGCATTTTGTAAAATAACAGTAGTTGTTGACACATCGCAGATAAGCTGCTTTGGAGCAGTAACTCAGCCGCAGCCAAACCCACATGCGACTTCAAATGGAGAGGTAACGGCTTATCTCGTAGATAAGCTGGCATTGTTGTAACGAACCTCGCTACCTATCGTGAAGAATTGTAGCGCAGTTTATGAAACTGGGAAATAGTTTGCAAAGGATATGGTTTGTTGTTTTAATTATTTGACAAATTAGTTTTTATTTATCAAATAAAATAATATAAAAAACCGCTAAACGAGTACTAATATTACCAACTCTGTAAAGATATGGGGAACTAGAGGCGCAGGTATAAAAATAACGGAGACATTTGGTCCCAGATATTTGATGTCCGGAAACAAATATTTGTTGACCAAACAAGCATTTGTCTCAATAAGGTTTTCGGACCAATGCTCCCATTATCATCAGCATCAGTGTCTCCTACCGAGTTTAGGATGAAATTTTCTCCAGTACCAAAACAGGTAATTAGAAGGAGCTTCTATTATATTGATTGCATAAAAACCTTCAGATTGAGCAGTAGATGCGTAAGTAAGGTCAGCGGCAGAGTGCAGTGGCAGTGGCTCGCAGTGGTGGCGCGCACTGTGTCACTGTGTCGCGCCGTGTCATTACATTCGCCGCCAATTTATTGCATCCCGATAAGCGAAGGTGCAGTGATAAGCGGAGCGGGGGGCGGGATTAGATTTTTTTGTAGTATAGACGTGTATAATGCTAGAAACAAATTAAATAGAGGGTGGGAAACGTGAAGAAAAAGGTTACTTAGTATAATGATTTTTGATGTCTACGCAAATGGTAGGCTTTCAAATTAAACTATTTTAAAAATAAATTAAAACCGCAATTAAATCCGGAACATGGTTTTTTTTTTTTAATTAAATTTTTAAGTATTTCGCTGCCGGAAAAAAACCATTGACATTTTTTTGCGTATTTTTAATTTAATGCATTAAAAGTATCGCATAATATTTGTTTTGACAAAAGTCCTACTAACAACCAAACGGGGCATCTGATGGTTTCTTGATAACCGCTCGTAAGCCCCCACATCACCAAGAAATTTTAGATTTAGTAAAAAATAATCGAGAAACAAAAGGCAGAGAAATTCACAATTCTAAAACCTCGTACTTTTAGATCTAATGTCTGTAGACGTAACTCGCATCTCCTATGACTGCGTTCACAGGCCAGCAGGTGTCATAAGAAAGCGATGCGCGTCCAATCCGCGTTGATAATGACTCGGTAACAACGCATGATATATGGCGAGTATTCTCTGATTAGAATTACTGTACTCGCGCCGATCCGACATCACTTGATGGATAACTCGCAAACATTTGTTTGTATTATATGCATTGTAAGCCTTTGGCGGTGGTTACAGGTACAGCTAAGAGCTGGCTTCGATATAAGTAAGATCTGTGGTGTGACAAGTATTTATTAATGGATGAAGTATCTGTTACATCAGGATTTCTATTTGTATTAATAGGTTTGACATGAACTATTAACAATGGCCAGATATTTGAATTACTTAATTTTTAACATTGTAATATCAACATGTAACTTCAAAAGTTTAAGATTGATAGACTACCCGGTAGTTATTTACTTCATTGTTATGAATCGCTCAAATTATGTTTCAGCAGCCATATAGAAATCAACCTTTGGATCTTGCACTAAATCCATTTGAATTGATGTTTATTTTTGTTTAAATTCTCGTTTAAAACAACTTTAACAGACAATAATTGAGACAATGACCTACATATACTCAGTTAAGCTTAAACATCTAAAAAGGAACAATAAATACTACACGAGATCTCAGCAAAACAAAAGCTTCGACCGCAACGACACTGATTTAAGAGCACGTGTATTTACATAATACGGTCTAATGGTTTCTAAATAGCTTCCCGGAGTCGAAGCGGCGACCTTCCGCTCCCAATATTACTCACCAGAAACAACCTTACTACTACTAATGATGACTTATGAATCATGGCAAATTATGTCATTGCATTAAGTAATTATTATAAGTTGTAAGGGTAAATGTAACAAGTGCATGGGTATAAAACTTAGTCGTACATCGGTTAAAAAATATATCTAAAAATCATATTTGTAGTCCTGACCCCACTCTTAGATGATCAGTATCGTGGGTATCAGAAATTGTATGACAATCGTACACTCGATTGTAGAAGAAGCCCGAGCCTTGCAGTGAGACATATATGGGCTGATACAGATACAGATACGATGATGCTTGTATCCTCGTGGGAGGAGGCAGAGTTGCAACTATTGACATTTTAAGTTCGCCAGGTTTATTTCCATCCAAAGTTAGGATAAGACGCAAGCATAAATTGAAATCAGGCACAAATTTTCATACCAAAATTTTCAAACTCATTAAGTGCGTGGTAGCCTGTTGGGAACGGATCAGACGCGGCTGCCAACATGCTTACGGTGGTTGCGGGTTCAAATTCTAGGGCACACCTCTGACTTTTCGGAGTCATGAATATTGATTGTCTATCACCAAGCTCTATAAAGGTGAAGGAAAACATCGTAAGGAACCTACATACCATAGCGATTTATAAAAAAAAATATGGTATGTAAAATTCGCTAACCCGCACTAGGCCAGCGTGGTGGACTATATGGTCTAACCACTCTCAAATGTATTCTCGTTTGTAGAGGTGGCCCGTGCCCTGCAGTGGGACGTATATGGGCAACTACAACAATGTAACTAAGTTGTCCCGTAAAAAAATAAACTTTTGTGTATAATAATTTTCCTGTTTCCAAGCTACTCCGGCAAACTTATAACAAGACTCGACCACAAAATTATAAAATCTGGGTCACATCCTCACAGAATAGACAGAAGATTTTTGCGTGTTTTCGCCCAGGTGGCGGTAATTGGGGGCGAAATTAACATAACACGAATTCGCCTCTTTGATTTGAGAATAGCGTTTTTTTACGGCGAACTGAATACAGTTTTGAAGAGGTGATAATTTTTTTGCTTAGTAATAATTATGAATAAAAGACTGTCACGAATTGCAATGATTGTTTTAGACATTTTGGTTTATTATAAATAAAATCGCATTTTAACGGTAAGGTCTTGTTACAAATATTACTATGGTATGTTAAGTCCGCCAACTAAAATGACCTAAGGTCTCTTAAGCGGACTCCCGCGCTGTGTCGTAGGCGTATGCCGTATTATAAACGAATACACCCAGCAGTCACACACATGACATCATATTATTATGTGTCATTTATTGTGGGCGTCAGAAACTGCGAGGAATGTTTTCATTTAATAAGAAATTAAAAGTCCGGAAAGTTTTGTGGATCATAAAAGTATTTGTCTCGATTCGAGAATCGAACTACTGACCTTTAATTTTGAAGCTCTATTTTGAATCCATCACGACAGCAATTAATGATTGTCAAAATCGGTTTCGTGAAATATTGTTCTTATCTAGTCTACACGGGTCATAAAGGTCAACTGGAAAAGTTTGAGCTCAAAGCTGTGTTCCAGTATTTAACTATGAAATGGTAACTACTTCAAAGTTTATTGAAAAATAATAATGAATAGCGTTTAATAGATTCATCGTGACCCACTTTTAACAGTTCGGTAAGATGTCTAGTCATCGCACAGAATAAAAATTAATTCTAATGATACGATGGTTTTATACTCACGAGTATAACATACATTGGTAGTTTAGATGTTAATACTGCGGTTATTTGGTGTCGGTTTGCATCTTAGATGTAAAATATCATAACAAATTTAGTTGAAATTTTCCAGGACTTTAAATACTGAAAAAAAAAATAAAGTATTATTGCTTGTTTCATAAAATATTGTTTCTATCTAGGATTAATTCAAAAAGGATTTTTAATTTAGTTCTTTGTACCCTGATCGCAATATTAACAATTAAGACAACAGTGGCAATTTATTCAATTTATATGGACTGCCTCGGTGTTGTACTACGTTATGATTGCAAAGCTGAGGTACCGGATTCGAATCTGGGGTCGGGCCAAGTGGTATTGGATTTTTCAATTAATTATCAGCCTGGAGTCAGGAATTCGTATCCGATATGGCGATAGGCTCGCCTCCGTCACATCGTGATACGGAAAATACGAGGCAAAACGTGGGTATCCTGGTCGCACCTCTACCTACCCCTTCAGAGAAAAAGGCGTGAATTTATGTTTGTATGTAATTTATATGGAACGTAATGAGCTAGGAATTTTATAATAAGTCTTCATTTATGCCAACATCCACCTTGTTTCATTATTTTTATATCTTATTTAATTATTTTTTATTTTATTTACACAAGACTAGATCTTAGTGTGGAGTCATGACTGTGACTGTTGGGTGCATTTATTTATTTGTTTCAGAGAGCCGAATTAGCCTTCTTTAACAAAATGTGTTTACGCCTCTCTCCTCTCCAATTCTGTCCAGACGTCCCTTAAAGCACCACTCAGCTTTAAAAACGCGAAGAACAGATGGGTTACTCAAGCCTTTGACCTTAAGATCAGTAACCCAAAAGAGGATCTTGGTAGGGCCCGTGAAAAGCATTGGTGGTCCACTTACCGCCTTAGGTAAAGCGTCATGCCGCTTCCTGGTGAAGGAAATTGGACTCTATGAGCATAGTGATAGGAGCGAGGAGGTGTTAGTAGTTGGTTTGTAGGTCTGTAGGCCTGCTGTGAGTGTGCGCGTGAGCGGTGTGTGTGTGTGCGTGTACGCAACGGAGATAGCATGCCGCTGGGGCTACCAACTATAAGTGAAATGCGCCGCTTTTTATTTTATTATTTTGTATGGGAAGTTCACTTTGGAAATATCAGTTGGGAAAATTTTGTAGGTAATAGTTCTAGTGCATTTTTATGAACTTGGATGTATTATTTGTTTTAAAACCTATTTATACACTACACACTTTTGGACCACAAATCAATATAGGGTATTGTGGCAATAAAAATCCCCATATATATATATATATATATATATATATATATATATATATATATTGTAAATTTAGTTATGAAAATAATTAAGATTTTATTTAAGGGACATGGAGAAAAAGATATTAACTACATAATATTATAAAGTATAAAGTTTGTCTGCTTTTATTTCTTATTAATATTTAAATAATTATCTCCAAATAAATAATAAAAAATTGTGATTCATAAAACATGCTTAAGAAATTAAGAAGAAAAATAAATAAATTACAAGTAATTGAAAACAAAACGTTTTAAATAATCAAGCGACTATAGGTGTATGTCGTGTTTGGACTATTTGTGATGAAAATTAAAAAAAAAATAGTAATAAAACAGTTGCCATATGTCTTCAAAACGAGAGTGATAAATATTGTCTAAAATTGTAATATTTGTAATACGAAGTCAATTTAATTTGCGTACATCGGAACAAAAATGAACGTTGCAGTAAAGTTGTAACAGCTGTAATTGTATCACGTATAAAATACACATATTGATGGTCTGAAAACAATTCAACCAATATTGAAAACGAGAAGGTCAGTGAGTATGGGTGGATGTATTTATATTTGTTATTCTTTCACGCAGAAATGAATAAATGATGGATTAGTAGTACAATAAGTAAACATCTTCACTATTAGCTTCAGTCTTGGTGTCCACGATGTGGCTGATAAACTGCAGGAATATCGGTTGAGATGATATCGTCATATCCTAAGAAAGCCACAGGAGTACGGCGGCAATTTGTGCCTGAGCCTCAACATTCCAGGACCTCGACCGAGTGGTAGACCAAAGAAGCGTTGTCTTGATGTCGTCAAGGGAGATATGAGAGTCAATGGCCTTACTATACCGGCGACCCGGCGAAATGGAGGAGACTCAGCCGGAAGGCGGACCCTGGCACCGGTCGGGACAACGCCAATTAGAAGGAGGGAAGGTTTACTATTAGCTTCAAATAATGATCTAAAGTTCGCATAATTATTTATGGCGTCATTCTTTTGAATAAAATAGCCAACAGAGTATGGACAGGGCAGAAACTATTATAATTCACTGATCAGTACAATTATACTGATACACACTGTATATTTCGTCCTCTCGGCGGCCCCTAGACGTCAAAATATATTGCGCAATATTATGCAATTAGCAATATTATTCGCCGTATAGCGTTAATACTGAAGTTTGCGCAATGATAAATCGTCATCAACATCATACAATCTTATTGTAGGTCTATTAGCTGCCTATGGCGAGTATACCCCTCACACAACATTGAGATGGAAATAATTCATCGTATAAAATAGAAACCAGGCATAATTTGTACCAAATTAAAAATCATCGACAGCCAACAAGATAATTTACCGAACAAGAATTTGATTGTATAACACTGATAAAATAGCAATGTACTTGAAACGTGCAATTACCAATAATCCTGCAAACAGGCGGTATTCGTCGGAGTGGAAACAAAATAAATCGAGGACACGCGTTTCCGATATAACATCCTGCGAAATGTTTTAAATGCTAAGCAACAATGTTTGTTACTAATAAAATCATTGGCTTTGAATTTTCCTGAAGTCACATAAGTTGTTACGTCTTCTGCATAGGGATAATATAAATAAGGAAATATTAACCACAACCGAAATTTGCGATGAGCTATCAAGGGAATTTAATTTTTGTTCCGACGAGTGTACACAATTAGTGTTCGGATAACGTGAAGCTCGCGGTCGACGACACCCAAATTATATTCTAATGTATTGATACACACGTATCTTCCTAAAAACTATGTAAATTACACAAATTCATTTTAATTAAATAACCATGTCAATTGTATAACAACTAGGTCAATTTGTTCAACTATTTGAAATTCAGGTGCTGTGTAATATCTAAAATATACAAAACGCAGAAATATTTGACTTAATGGAATAGAATTTGTACCAGATTTAGATTTAGAAACCCTCGAAAATAATATACAAAAATAAATTTAAACAGCTATACGTAACGTAAATACCTATATAAAAGTGATGATTTATAATATAAAGACTCACATTGTTTTCAGCCTTCAGCCAAAATAGCGACTATAAGTCTGTTTTGTGTATTCAAGTGTTCATTAACTACTGGATAAAATATATTTTATGGCATATCAATTGACTTCTCTAACATTCGTATTGGATGAGGTTGTTGTTTAAATATTAACTAATTAATAACACCTGAACAAACCGCGGGCACAAGCTGGGTAATATTATACTTGCAAAATTAAGAGTAAAATGAAAATCTTTTTAAAGATTATATTCATATTAGATAATTTTCTTAATAAAGAGGAACATTTTTATGACATCAAAATGTTAGCGACTGGCATATGGCATTGGATTGCACTTTTAATTTAACTTAATTACGAAAAAGCTGAATTTAAAGTGATCATAGGTCTGATGAACTAAACCTCAACTATAATGTTTAAAGTAGTACGTGATTAATCTTATTTTTATTAAGTTTTGCCAACAAGTAAAATTAGATTTAAAAATGTTGAAATGCCTTGGACAAACTCACTAGACAAAGAGCGTCAGCATGAGAACTTCACGAATACTTTTCCGAATGAAGTCGTTCCTCGCGACTCTACATCGTAGCGGTGTAGCGGGCCGCGGTTCGGCCGCCCAGCGCGATGGTGGTAGAAAATTTTCGGTGGGAGCGAGTGGGGTGCGCCCGCGCCGCCAGTCAGTCCGAGAGACGCGCGGCCGGCGCCCGTCGCCAGTGAGTGCAGTGCAGTGCGTGAACATAACACAAACACACACACAGTGACGCTCCACCGGAAATTAAACAGTGTACGTTGCAAAAAATTAAAAAAAAAAAGAAAAAAATATACCATTCCCAAAATGGGGCAATGTCGTTTCTGGGAAATGTTTGTAATTGGCATCATAGTGACGTGACAGTGCCGCGGATTGTGGATCTACAGTGGACGAGCAATCGGAGAACAGTTTTTTATTATTACTCTACTATTTATATATCTATAATTTTTTCCCTCCTTTGTAAATATTCGAGAGAATATTTATTGTTTTTTTTTTTCATATTTTTTTCGTTTTCGTCATTTATCTATTCATGCCAATCACATCTTTTCCTGTTTTTTCTTTTTTTCCTATTATTAGTTTAATGACTAACAACCAAGCTGTTTACTAATTGCATGTTAAAGCTAGGATTTTAAATAACAAAAAATAATTTAATAGAGCGATGGTCGTGTTTTCGTTCGGTGATATGGAAAAATAATTTTCCGGGCTGCGGTGTGTCGCCGGTTCGATTTTGGACGCTTATCGCGAAGGTCGTCCGACGAGTTTTTTTTACAGTTCTAACGGAGCGCGTGGCCCGTTTGTGGCGACACACTTTACATATTTCCTTTTGTTTTGTATTTATTTTATAACCTTACTATTATAATTACTTAGAAATTAACGGTAAAAATAAATAATTGTTTCTTTTTTAATTTATATCGATAGTAATTAATAAATTAACAATTTAAGCACCTAAAACAATCGAGATAGAGTTGCACAAGGTATTGCGAATCGCAAACGCAACAAAATTAAAATCCGCAATTAATTTAACGAGGTCATTGTGCGCTTAATTAATATCCCGTACTAATATTAACAGTTTGCGAGTTCGTGCGAATTGCTGATAATTAGGTTTCTTCTATAGAGTTGGCTTTTGTTCTAGTCCCCCGCCCCCCACTCTCCCTGCTCTCTGAGACCTTGGATTGTTCCCCTGGTGCGTTGAAGGGACCTGGACTGAGGACTGAAAAAATCCGTGGAATAATGCATTGGATTTGACCTGCAGCATCAGCGCCGCCTGTCTATACATCATCATTTGCAGGTCAGTGCCCTTTATTTTTATCTATTATTTTGGACACAGGTGTATGTCCAAATTAGTAATATGTTTCTTTTTCTCTATGACAAATGGATACCGGTGTTTGGTTTTTAATAAATATTGGTATGAATTGTACTATATTTATATGAAATAGTGTAGTTAAAAATAAATACGGCAGGTATCAAAGAAAGGATTCAAATCAGTTTAATATTTAAACATCGTTATGAAATAAATACCGTAACACATTGTGCTATTACATTGATTGAGTTGGACTAAAAATGAATCTATTGTCAGTTAAGCCAGCCAGTGTAGGTGCTTAATAAAATATAGTGAAAAAGTACAAATGTAAATACATGAAGGATTATAATCATTAACAATTATGTAGGCTTATTGCATACATTAGCATTAAGAACATCGCTTAAAGAATATGAGTAATAGTGACGGATTAGTGTAGTTCACTCCATGTAAAGCAATCAGATCATATTAAAACATCATTCGTCGCGAAATCTGAACTCGTTGGTGCTCATTCCTCAAACAAATTAACCGCGTCATTAAATACTCAATGTAAGCTCATTAATAATTTCTATAAATCTTGATCTAAGCCTCCTCAATTTATCTAGTGGGTTAATAGAACCTTATTTATAAAAAAGCACTAGCGATTTGTTCGATTGACCAATTTTATAAAACATTTTTGTAAGGCTTTCCATCGTAGTGTCACGTGGCTTTGCGACTACCATTCCAGACAATATAATCATTTTTAACTACAGTAGTACGCTATCGGATAGAATATAATTATTTAGGAAAATTAATAACAACAATATTTGCAGGAAAAAGAGCATAATTAAATAGACATTACACTGCATTTTAATGCACATTAACTTGACGATCATGTGTCAATTAAGTACTTTAAGTTAATTCAGAGAATTATTGATGTTTAAATCGCGTTTTGGTGCTGCATTTGGCTTTACTTATTACCCTTCTCTGTAATAATCTTAACTATAAGAATGATGAAAAAAATATGCCGGTAAAATAAGTTACACCAATCGATATATGCCTGACGATATACCTACGTCAGATTATACACTTTAATTGATTGGGCCTTTTATAAATTGAGACGAGTTAGGTTATCGCGGACGTAAATCGGGGCGCTCTTCGCCCTGAGATGTTCTGTGCCGCCCACAATGCGTGTGACAGTTTTCGAGGTGGTCTTAGTCAGTATGTTGGCGTAGGTATTGTTAGGGACCCAGCTGGACCCAGCAGCGCAGTCATAACACCCGCACAGTAGTTTATCCTTTTGAAAAAATAAATAAAGGTCAATGGACTTAAAGTGCAGTGATACCCGCCTTGTGAAAATTTGGTGTAATTTATGGTTATGCGTGCAATTTTTTCACTACAGTTTCATTCAATGTGAGACTTAGCGAGAATTTCTAGAAATGATCAAGTAAATTCAAATTGTCAGTAGCACCAATATGCTAATCTCAAAATAATTATACTGAACTCTTATTCAATCCCTTCATGATTATTTGGCTTTATGTTACCTTTGTAATTAAAATATTGTTAATTACGCTTGGTCTTCTTATATGTTAATAAATAAAATAATAAATACGATGTGATGGTAGACTTATGGTCTAATAATTTTGGATTCTCATTCATTAATCCTTTTGGAATAATTGAATCTCACTTCACTGCAGTATTTGCTTTTTTTATTATCATTTCATTAATTGTTATTATTGAATATCATGCATTTGAACTGTTCTTCAAGCACGTTTTAAATTAAAATATTTTTTGGTGCACATTGTCTATAAGCATTTTTTTTGTAATCATATTTTTTTAAATTTTATTTAATAATATGTTGTTTGTTTTAAAATATAAACTATCGACTTATGGAACAATTGGTAAAAGGATTGGGTATATTGAGAAGGAAATATCACAAATTTCAAGATAATCTCCATTATAACTGCCAAATAAATAAATAAATAAATGAATACACCCAACAGTCACATACATAGTCCTGACCCCACACTAAGATCGAGTCTTGTGTCGTGGGTATCAGAAACTGCCAGAGACCTCGGTCTCACCAATACTCAGACCCGAACCAATACTTGTGGATCTCACAAATAAGAACTACCTATATATCGCGTGGTCATTATGTTGATTGTTATCGGATGTTTCTAACGGACTAAAAATATATTAGCATATATTTAAAATCTAGATCCGTCCATATACCAATAGGACTCAGAAAATGGCATACCACCTTAAGTTAGAAAATAGACACGCACTTAAGTATTATTCAGGTTTTTGTGTAAATGAATTTTATCAGGCCAGACCATTTAACCATTTTTAAATCAATTTTCAAATCAAATTTATTATAAAATGGACAGTGGAATCTTTCCTATTACTTTTTTGAAGTTCCGTTTTATTTTCTAATGTTATTTGTACCGTTACGTGTACATTTCTCATACGTATTATATTTTCTTTAAAATTTCACATCAGATCCATATTATAATTATTTCTGCTTCTCTTTATAATTTTAATTAAATGTATCAATATAATCATAAGCCGCATACTAATCCTGTACAACATACAAGATAAGGAGCGTGTTATGAACATCAGAAACAACAAAAGCCTTTCGATCCCACAACACCCGGGGCCAAAACACTAAGTTAGGATTGTGAAGTTAAAACATCCTTGCAACGAGATATTTTGTACATGAACCTAATTTTTCAGTACTTACAACAGTTAAATTACTTTTCACTTAACGTAACAACTGGCATAACCTCTCATTTCTAAGGTTTTCGTCTATCACATTTTTGATTAAAATTTTCAGATTATTAAACCTTAACAGCTTATATACAATCATCCATTCGTACGACAATACCCAATAACAACAATTAAGAATATCCTCATGTACTTATCTATATATTTTGTATCAGCCCTTCTATACAATCGAGAGATCAAAATAATGTTCAGGCTACAGTCCATCACGCTGGCCTATAATTATTAATATTTCCTCGGGTTGTTTTTCTTCACCATTAAAGTGTGTTGAAACTGACTATTCATACACGAAAAGTTTGATTTTAGCCCCGGGATTCTCCTCAACCGTCTAGGTACACCGCGTTACATTACAAACTTGTCACCACGCAGGTTTGATAATGTATACGTATAGTCAATGTTGTATAGTTGTTAATTCTTAGCAGGATGTGTATATACCTCATTTTAACGGCTCATATCTAATGGCACAGAACAGCCGGCACCCGAGCACTAAGCACGATCGATATCTTAATGTAATAAGGGTGTTAAAACGGAGCAGGATGTATAGACACCTACCTGCCAACACGCCCACTAGAGCAACTTCTGTAAGCCAGGATTATCAGCACGCAAAGAATTGACACCGAGCCAAAGTTTGGCGCGTCTCTTACGCTTTGTCTTTAACTCGCATCGAAAATAACAAATAGTTGGGGAGTTAGAATACCGTAGCAGGATGTATACCAGCACCATTTCAGCACATGTCTAGTACATAGTCGGCGCCCTCGATGTACGCGGAGGTCGCGGATGATGCATGAGCTCGAGGGTGAGTCACGAGCTTGGCGCGCTGTGAAGCAACGCGGTGGGCGCGCGGAACTCATGTGGGTCAGGACTGATCGCGCCGGAGCACTTCATATCCTGGGTGTTGTAGTTCATACGGTATTTCACATTAAAGGTGTGATAGAAGTCCTGGTATTCAAAATAAACACGATACAAAATACAATGCATTCAATGATAGAATTATTTGAAGCTCTGTGTTGTCTTTTTTACGTCTCGTCTTTACCATATTTTGTTAGCCGTCGCAAAGCGTCGTGTGTTATTAAACCAGCCAAAAATAATATAAAATCAACAATACAACTTGTGAAAAGCAACGAAAAACAAAAGCTAATCGTCTATCAACACCAACATCCTCAACAAAAACTAAAACAAACAAACGCTAAATCACAAAAACTCGCACGCTATAAATCTAAGCACTACAAATCTAGACTAGACCTCGGGTCTAAGTGACACACATACGGCGCGGGCGGGGCGGGCGGCGAGGCGGGGCGCGGGGAGGGGCGTGCAACTTTCACTTGCGCGCTTGAGATGCGCACGACAGCGGCAATGACCATGCCAACAGGGCTTAATGTCAAGTGCAGCGGGAGAAACTTGGCCGCTGATTATTTAGGCGGATGCGAATGTTTAGCTTGATGGGAATTGTGCTTAGGGTAACTGGGGATAATGTGGCTGTTGGATTTTTTCTTCGCTACATTATCGGTGCTTGGTTTTAGTATGAAAGAATAAATAGAATAAATCTTGTCTATGATTTTAATGGTCTTATTAATTTTAAAATGGTATATCTAGATTGGGTTGTCGGAAAAAGGGATAAATATTAAAATACTTTTTCGGCAATTTTCCGCCTCTTACCAAGGATTTTATTAAAAGCCCAAAATTCTTCTTAATTTTACAAACCTAAATCTTGACCTACTGAGACCACGAAATGCGCTACTTAGCAATCGTAATGATGTCATGTCTAAAGTAAATTTCGGCAAAATCAATACTACTGGTATTCCCAATCTGAAAGATAATGCAACAGCAGCGAGACGGCTTTCAACACATCTACTCGGAACACTGAATCATTTTAGGATTTTTTTGTTATTTTCGTAACTTTAGTCACCGTGGCCTGAAGGTTGCCAAGATCGGATCTAGTTTTTGCCAGGCCGTTGTATAAAAAAGAAATTATTATTAGATTAGTTTAAATTTAGGTTCATTACTACATCATTCAAATTATTGGATTCTTGCAATACATCCAACAATCACATATACAGTCCGAGCTAATAAAATACAATTTTACTGACATGAGAAAACAAACACTATGAGTTTGGTCTCACAAAACTCACAGACCGTGAAAAATTTGGAAAGTGCAATGCTATCTTTCGGTGTGGAAAATTCTAACTTGCGGTTTTTCACATTTATCCCATACTTACAGCGAACTTATAGAAAAATACTTCTAAGTTTCAGTTTTTATAAAACCTTAGACGAAATTACTGCAAGCGATAAGAATGTTAATGGTTTGTTCATCACTTATATACAATCTATACATATAATATTATATCTATCTTTATTTTAATATCTACACTGCCCTCTCTTTCTCTTTCTCTTAAATCCATGCCATGGTTGTCTGTAAGACATTGCCTAGAGCGATAAGACCGCCACTTGTACTTTTTTTGTTATTTGTGTATATTGTGTTTCATTGCTATGTACAATAAAGACTAAATAAATGAATTTATAATAAAACAATCGTACATAAAGGTAAATACAGTGAATCACAGCGAATCCTCCAAGTGGTGGTGGCACGCGACTGCGCCGCGGACGTTGGCCAGCGGTGAAAGCGGCGGCGTCATGGCACCGACTCGTCAGCTGATCCACTGCCAGACATATTTCTGCTAGGCTTTAACCTAGGTGTATTCATAGGGATATAAAAGAATAATAAAGCCCCTAAAAAGCCTGGCTGGATGGCTAGGAAATTGCCGTTGGTCACGTACTCGATAAAAATAGTAAGGTTATAAAAGAGTTATGGAATTGATAATAATTATTTATACAGTTTTATCGGTTGCATTGATAACTATCTGTTACCCTTTGTTTTTTTTAAATCCTAGACAGGAACCTGTTTATAACTTAAATATGAACAAAATTCAATAGGATGTTTTTTATCTTCTCTAAATTTTATTACGCACAATTTTTCAATAGTCCATTATGTTTGATCAATTGTACAAAATACAATATTTATACAACTGAATTACATTTGACAATCATTCAAGTCGTTTAAAAAATACCGACACTTTAAAAATTAATAAAATAAACATGTGATACTTTTCTATGATATCAATCTCAATATGAGTGTTCGGCGTAATAACCTTAACAAAGTTACATAGAAAGAGATAAATTTATTAGGGCGATATCTGTCTCTCAGTTAGTGTCTCTCGTAAACTATTCAGTTAGTGTGATTCGTATACACTGACATACCAGTTTCGGCCTCCCCCGGGTACCGAAAGGGGAGCTTAATAGCTTTTCCCCTTGCACAAAAAAAACTGAGATCCGCATGCGTTAATTGTGATGACAAGAAAAAGTGATTACAGTGCGCCTGGTACCTATTGCAGTGTAATTCCAATACAGTACCCATCTTCAAAAATTACGTATAGCCAATCGACATAATTATGTCGGGCTGCTCGAAACCGGACATGTGCAGGCTCTGGCAGAGCTGGACAGTTATGTTACAATGATGGTTTAAGTCGAACCCTGCTTTAGGTCACGTATGCCAATAACACTTCTATGGCTGTTAAATTGGTCTTCATTTATTGCTATGCCACATTTTATTAATTGTTTTAGAATTGAATGAAAAATAGAACAGGAATTTGTTTTGTTTTTTGGAAGAGATTTAGATTTATATATGTTTTGAATAAGCATTAATGAAATAATCAAAGATTTATTTATATTAAGTGATGGTTATTACACAAACATATGTAAAAAAATATATAACACCGATGCTTAGGAAAGGTCTACCGTTCACAAAGCACTAAATAACTTAGCCCCGTGACTTTTTACCTGTACTTTCTCAAAGTTTACTATCGAAATTAAATATTTTAAATATATCTTTTGTATTGTAAAACCATTGCATCACATTCGCGAAAACGATGACAAAAACTGCGTAAATGATTGGCTTGTAAGTACTGAGCGCGCGGTCGGAGAAAGCCACTCATCTGGTAATAGGGAGCGACCGGTCCGGTCCCCACCAGAGCCTAACAGCGCTCTAGGCCGCGGCTCCCGCTGACCTACTTACCTAGCTTACCTAAATTACTAGGTATCTTTTACTTCGGTGGTTAACACAAGTTACGCCTTTGCGTGGGTATTAGGTTAATTGCTATCAAAATATGTGACGTACTTTGCGCTCAGTGTCAAAATATATTTCCTGTTCTGTGATAAAAAAAAAATTACCTACTAATATTTATTGGAATATAAATACTAAGTTCTCACAACAACATGTCCTGTAATATCGACGAGTCCTGTAATGTAACGAGGACTAACCGATCGTACTGGTCTAAGATCTCATCCATTGAAATAGTATGAAAGACCTGTAAATAGTTAAAATATTGGCTGTACTTAAACAATTGCTCGAACACTCCTACCGTCGTTGCTCAACTTACTAACAAAAAAGAACAATCTTGTATTATGTAACGTCAAAAAATTAAATTATACATTTTGTAAGCAACATTTAAAATTACATGCGGCCAGTAACAATAAGGTTCTTTAAGTGCACATGTTGCCGAAAATACGAGACGCCAACAAGGCTTTCCCATCGCGTGTGGCTTTCTCCCGCGCACTATAAAAGACCCACGACAGATGTCCCGCGAACCCTTCAATCAGTCAATATTTGAATTCAAATTTGGGACGTTCGGTATGAAAAAAACAACATGTGTGTCGGGTGTGGGAATGTGGGATGCGCTGTACCTGCTTGAGAAATTCGATTGTATCAATAAACTGATTGAATGTATGGGAAAGTATATGTTACAGCAGGCTTATGTCCTACTGGCCTCTAAAAATATAGGCTACTGAACATTATTCACAATACGGGCCTCATCCATCCTTAATTAACAATTATTTAAATTTTTTTTAACGTGAAATAAATAAGAATCACATAAAAAATTAATTAAATACAACTTCTTCTTCTGAACATGGCCTTATCCACAGCGAATTTTTGGAAGCGGCCGTATATTCAATAGAAAAAAATCAATTATAACAGCAAAACGAAAGGCCCCAAAAACAGTAATCGTATTTATACACAGCGGACAAAAACAACGTTTATAAATAATGTATAGGCTATCAGTAAGAAGTAGAAACTGTCGTGAAACGCTACCACTTTTTAAGCTGATAAGCGAGCTATACTTTTTACCTGCATAGTTAAATAACTTAATGGATATATTAAGAACAAATATAAGATTAAATATTGGGTGGTTTTGATTGGATGCTTGTATCCTTACAAGCTTCAAATTGCAAGCATTGCCGTGTACCGCTCCCCTTGCTCACTAGAATTACTTCTGCGTCAATGCAAAGATGCAAAGTCTATTATATTTTTAATAGTCGTAGAATATGTTCTCAGAACTTTTAAAACCCTTTACCCACGGGACATCATAAAAAAATAATTACACACCTTATAATAAAAAGATCGGTAAAAAAATGAATAACAACCCCCAAACCCCATCATTGCAACCCTTAACTACATAATAGTAAACAAGCTTTGTTTACATCGCCCTTAAGATCCGGAACGAGCCGGATATAGGTTCTGTGGCGGATGTGACGTCACAATGTGTAATTTGACTCCCACACGTAAGTGGGTCGTGTATTGATGGGTGCTTTTAACAAAAAAAACTCGAAAAAAGGAGGAAGGAGAGTTAAATTAATGGCCTTGTGATGGGTGCACTTGGGTGTAAGGAGGTAGTCAAAACTGATGAATAATGATTCTTCATTTCTCGTAAAGTAGTGGTACCAGTGACAAATTTATCAAAGAAATCAAATACCTGTAAAACTACGTTGTAAAAACATTTAATTATTCTGTCATTGTATTATTAATGGCTCTATAGCCCTATTTTTCTATTCATTATCAGCCCGGAGTCAGGAATTTGTGCCCGATATGGCGATAGGCTCGCCCCCTATCACATCATGGGACGGAACATACAAGGCGAAATGTGGGTGTCCTAGTGGCGCCTCTGCCTACCCCTTCGGGGATAAAGGCGTGAGTTTATGTATGTATGTATGTCTATAGCCCTATGCTCTATATTCAAGTTCATTAACTAAAAAAATATCAATGATCTATTTCCCATAACCAGCAAGGGAACAGTAGAATACGCATACAATCACACATCGACACATCGCAGCTCCAATGACCTATAGCCTATTCCGGCGTTTCAGGAATATTAACTTAACTTCACATATTTCTAAAGTACAAATTTCTGAAAGCCCATCTGTGTGATACGTCCTTTGAGTTCCAAGACATCGGTATGACATAGCTAATAGCTGATTGTGAATAATGGCGATGCATTCACAAATCCACACACGGCGGTGGCCACGTGCGGTACTGTTACTACGGGCCACGTGACGTAGCATAACTGCGTGCACGCTCGGCCGAGCGCAGACAAGGCCGTGGAGCCACCGACCTGGCGAGCGGGACCACTAGCCCCCTCTCACTCGCACACTTCAGATTAATTGCTGGGAAATAGGTAGGTTAAAGTAGGTTCACTGAATCTGCTGCAATGTATTTAGCCAAAATAATTTAAAAAATAATCTATATTTGCTACAAAAATTGTTTTAGTAGGAGCATATAATCGGGACATACTATAGTTAGATTAATTTAGTAACTGTAATGTTTTGTAAAATATGGACATAATATGTTAGACTTCTCTTACTAGTCGATGTACTTGATTCCATATTGTGTTTCATATCTAAATCAAGAGTTACAATAAAGTAGAGCTAAGTACATGCTTTAAAAGTATTAACACACCACGTCATCGATCAACAACTAAAAGTCTCTACCCGTAAGAGTCACTAACCTTGTTTCTCATATCCTAAGTTCTAATCACTCGACCTACTAGCTCTTTTGTTTTTATTAATCGTATTTTTAGACAATGAGATCTAACAGTAGAGCATGTTATGTGATAATTTGGTACTACACGAGGCTTCCTAGAACAGTTACTGTGATTGTGACCATGCTTACTGTTTTAGATGGACCGTCCCGTTTTTCGGCTCATGGGTTGTTGCTATGGCTATTTGAGAAATGTTAACCAAGTATTCCAAAACCGAAATTCCTAAAATCACAATCTACAGCTCAAATGAGACCCAAATCACATGATAAACTCACAATAGATTCGGTAGAGTCGGCAGAGTTGGTAGAGCGGGCGCAGGTTAACCTCGCGGTCAATAGGGGCCGTCGCCCAAAACTCCGGACACCGTTACACCGCCGGACAAGGACCTTAACTAAACCGGAGGCCGGCGGCGGATTCCACGAGTTTTATGTCTGAAGTTCACGGCTAAAGCCGAGTCACATCTATTGTGGATAGTGATGTTTTAGCTCTACCTTTTTGAGAATTCTATTTGTACAGATTGAAATATGTTGAGAGATTTGTGCGTGCTTGTTTTAAAAATTAGTTTGTTGAATTAATTATTACAATGACACCTATAGCTTTTTGTATAATATTGCCTTCATAAAAGCTACGAAACTATCGTAGTTTGGAATTAATATTTAAAGAAAGCAAGAGTAATATTAAATTTAACTTAATAATTAAAATGATGCACAGCAGAATTACAGTAATGTATAATAAAATATTTATAGCTTTAACTTTTCCCACAATTCAAATTGTATCGAAATAACCCATTCAATCACAATACAAACAAATTCATTCAAACATTATAAAGCCATAAACAGCTGTTTGCATACAAAGGTATACAAATGAAGGATATTTTTTACACTGTGAACGCGACTCTACCAAGATTCCTCCCAGAATCGCTTTGAATGAAATGTAGGTCAAGTTTATTGACAAATCAGGACATTGCCCGCCCACCGTCCTGCTCTAACGTATAGCCGCGTCTTTTTCCCGCAACACAGCCTTCGCTAGGACAAAGCTCTGAGACGAAATCGTTACATCTTATCTAAAGATAGGGACGGCGGATAATCGGGAGATCTTTTTGAAAAAGGTGTTTTTATAATAAAAAGTAGAGGCCAAACTGTTAATTTAATTTTTAATTAAATTTATATCTAAAGAATGGATTGGAAGATGTTTTAGTAAAATCGGGTTTTGTAGCAGAATACGAGTAACTTTAGGTGGTTGATTGTGCCGTACATTGAAATGGAGGTTTTGATTTCGGTTTCTGGTAGGGCAGATTGGGCAATAAACTTTATCTAATGTTATGCTTATACGAATACAAAATCGAGCAACAACTGCACATCTAAATCAAAATTTTACTTTACATTGACACCTTTATCTCCTGTAATTAATCGGTTCATGTACAATTGTAATGAGGTTGTATCCGTGTCCTCATATCTTCTTTGTTGTTAATCTAAGATAGCTCTTGCCATTACCTAAAACAATGGTAAGTACCTAAAACAGAAGCGAACGCGTCGCATCTTGTTTCAGTATCTAGGTTTCGCGGTCAAGCGGGGAGGGGGCGGCCGAGAGAGGCGCGGGGGGAGACGTCTCAAAAAGTGAAACGCATCTAACAGTAAATGTGATTCAGACATCTCACTGAGATCGCTCTGTGATTGGCGAATGTTTTGCAAGTATTAGTTTAGTCTTCAACTATATTTATCGCCTTTTGGTCTTGACAATGAACTTTACAAGGCGGTCTAGAGTGCTATAAGGCAACGATCAATTCAGTATTGGTTTCACGAATATTTTATTCCGATAATATGCCAGTAGTGGTCAACCAATTTGTAGCTTAAATTCGTAAATATTTTTTCAGGTTCATAAAATTGTCTCCATAAATAATTATTTCCTATTTCTTAGGTTACAAATAAACTGACTTTTATACAACTCTATCAATGTCTGGCGTTCTTGACAATGAACTTTGCAGGGTAAAGCAGTTTTGAGCTCGCGGAGTAATCTTATATAGTTGCTTTTTGTGTTACTTATTTCTAAATAGAACGCATAAGGCACGTATGCAAGTCAATAACAAAATAATTTATGACTAGCGATGATGCATTAAAGGCTCACATCATTTATAAAAAATCAGCCTTATATCATGTGTAACCTTTATCGCTTATAGGAAATTTAGCATAATTGAAACAAGTGCAACAAGTCTTAACTTCTTTATAATCTTTGAAATATATATTTAGAACATTTATAAACTTGCTCTACTTATTTTTATTTATTCTTTTGATATACATATAATATCTTTTAAATTAACATACATACTATACACATATACAGTTTTCACTCAAATCTCAGCATCAATAAAGATGATGATTATTTATGACACAAGTCTTACCGTTACTTCTGTGAGACAGAGAAAGTGTTGCACCACATTTTATAATCGCACATATTTATTTGATTCCATTCAATATAATTACATACCTGGGCTAAAATTTGTTAGTCATGCCAATTATCTTCTAAACCACGTGTTAAGTTGGATAAATGATTTCTTATTGGGCGCGACCAATTGGATGTTCTACCACTAATCTAATCCGATCTATTCAGATAATTATATTTCGATATATTATTTTGAGGTAATAAGTGAAAAGAAAAATGGAAAAGTTGATTCTAGCTCGTTCTATTTATTTCTTCTTTTAATAATTTCGTAATATATTACACGCTAATGCATCTAAGAGGATTCTCGAGCTTCGGTGCTTGATGTCAAATCTACAAGTGCCAATGTCGATCCTATGAGTAGTATAATTGTTGGGTGAAAGGGCATTCTCTAAGTGGGAAAAGACTAATACCAATGTACGGTTCACGGAAAATACAAATATCCGCGTAGAAAGTTGTATTTGGCGTAAAAGTGTAAGTAACTTCTTTATCCTGGTTGTTTTTTCCTCATGACGTCATGTGATACTCGCGTTGGCTGACCAGGATGTTATGGCGGCAAAAAATTAGGACGCCTACAAAGTTCGCGTGAGACCTTATAATTACTGCCAATTTTTTTTGGATTAGACAAGCGTGAGTCATATTGTAAAGTAGTTTAAAAGAAAACATTATTTGAGGCCTAAAAGAGTATCATTAATGGCATTATTTTTTCATAGTTGCTAGATAGCTGTCTAGCTGGACAGACAGTTTCAAAATGATTTATTCTTATTAAGCCGCGTAAACATATATACATAAACTCACGCTTTTTTCCCAGAAGGGGTAGGCAGAGGTGCTATCAGGACACCCACAAAACGATGAAAACAATGGTACATATAAAGAACAATGGGTTTTTGGTCATGAGAATTTTTTCAGCTTTCATAATAGTTCAATATAAATCCTAAGAAATCTGAAGTCTATTAATACTTCTCTTTATTTATTTTACTATTTTTTTACATTTTTACATATATAATAAAAAATCAAAATACATATAAAAATATAAAAAAAAGAGATTAACCCAACGATGGCGAGGCTCGAGACCCAAGCCACCGGTGGTTAGGACCCCAAAGTGAGGAACCTCCTCACTATACGTGCCGTGTCAAGCAATACTGCCTTCTGAATCTGGCTCATGACCCAACGGCCCATTGAGAGCCTCTGGAGATGTTGGTCGAGGCTCTTTGGTATCAATCCATGTGCAGAAACAACAATCGGGACAATAATTGTTGAGTCGACATTCCACAATTCAGTAACCTCGTGTGCCAAATCTAAATATTTTGTCAATTTATCTTTTTCTGCTTTAACGAGGTTATCATCATGCGGAATGGTGACGTCAACAAGTATTGCCCGGCGCGCCAATCGATCTATTATCACAATATCAGGCTTATTGGCAACAATAGTCCTGTCTGTGATAACAGACCGATCCCAATACAGCGTAGCATGACCATTTTCAAGAACTGGTTGGGGAACATACTGGTAATATGGCACTTCAAAAGTCACAAGTCCATATCGAAGAGCAATTTGCTGATGTATGATCTTGGCTACTAGATTGTGTCTATGCAAATACTCGCCGTTAGCAAGATACGAACAACCGGAGATAACATGCCTGATGGACTCGCCAGGACGGTGGCATGCCCGACAGATGTCGACGGTACCGTCCTTCAGGATGTATTTCCTATAGTTGTTCGTCTTAATAACTTCGTCCATAATTGCAAAGACAAAACCCTCAGTTTCCCCAAAGAGGTTACCGAAACGTAGCCAAGACACAGACGCTAATCGGTCCACATCAGGCCCATGGAGGGCCCGATAGAACCGACCATGCAGCTCCTTGCCCTTCCATATTTCCTCGCGATCCTTAATACCCATCACCAGAGGTTTCCGCCAGTTCTCATTCGCCAAAGAGAGCGGGGTAAATCCTTTATCTACCATCACTACAACCCCATGCATATCCACGTCGCTGTGAAGGAAATAATCCCTGAGATTGCACACCTCGCGATTATGCAGGTCCTTAGCATTAAGCATACCTCGGCCTCCGCATCTCCGCGGGATGTACAATCGCATTACTGACGAACGTGGATGGTGCATACGATGTGCAGTCAGTAGAGTTCGGACTTTACGATCCAGGGCGTCCAATTCGGTCTGAGTCCATCTGAGTATGCCGAAGGAGTACATAAGTACAGGCATAACCCAACCGTTAAAGGCGCGAATCTTGTTTCCACCTGACAAAAAACTGTTAAGTACTTTTGTCAGGCGGCTAAAGAAACGTTCCTTTATCGATTGTTTTACGTCTGCACCCCTAATACCTAGAGCCTCAGGCATACCCAGATATTTGTAGGTTTCCGTCGGCGAAAGGGATCTGAGTCTTACAGTCTCTGAGACACGTATGTCATCAGAGACCGCAACCACGCCTCGCTTTACATGGATAACCGCACATTTATCTACACCAAACTCCATATTGATTGATTTGCTAAATCTTTCAGCTATTTTTAACAACTCAATCAATTCAGATTGTTTTGATGTAAATAACTTGAGATCATCCATGTAGAGCAAGTGAGAGATAGGCTCAGACCCTCTCCGCAGACGGTAGCCTAACCCCGAATCCAACAACAGAGTACTGAGGGGATTCAGGGCCATACAAAACCACAGTGGACTCAGACTGTCACCCTGGAATATACCCCGCTTGATTTTAATCGGCTCATCATTCACCGAAGGATTGGTACAATTATTAAAGCACTCAAATATCATACAACTAAAATTATTTTCTTTTAGTTATTAAACAACAAATGTTTTATAAAGCCAATCTTATTTTCAAAGTATCAAACTACGAATACAACTCTTTCTATATAAAAACTTCATAACGCACAAATCTATAAATATAAAATGTCTCAAAGTGTCTCTCTGATGCGGTAAAGATTCGAGTGTATGTTTTCGGAAATCCTGATATTGGGGTCACGGCAGGCGAGTCCCGTTATCCCGGGAAACCTGTCCCGGCGGGAGCGGACCAATCGCCGCTCGACCCTGCCTTGATAATTTTTAACCAAAATATTGATGTATTGAATATTGAGTGTACAGGATATTTGGGCGAGAATGTGATATGTCTGGTTTGTAGTTTTATTTGGTCAAGTGGGGTTAAATAAAGTTTAGTAATTCAGTTATCCAATGTCATGATTTATGAAAATTACTTTCTCACATTAATGTTAGTGTTGTTGTAGGTTAGAGCTGGTTTTGGGTGGAACCACTGAACACACAAATCTGACTACTCAAAGTTGTGAGTGTCATTGTAAATAATTATTTATATCTTCAAAGACGAAAGAAATGTTGCAACGAGAACCTGTATGTCTGAGATTTTTTTACAAGAATTCCTAGTTATATGTCAAAGTCAATGATACGCATGCCTGCCGTAGACCTGTCGCTCGATTTTATTGCACTGTTAACATAAAAAGGTTTAAAATAAAATAAAACGGTCCTCGAGATGTTTACAATACTAAGAAAAAATATATCAGTCAGTTACTAAGCCTATATTATAGCCAACAAAAATTTCTATTTCACGCAACATTTTCATCACTCTCAGGATTTGCTCCATTCTAAATCACTGAACTTTTATTTAGCAATATCAATTGCAGTGTGCTATAATTTAACAATTTCTTACACTGGTAACTACTGCCGATCACGCCACAGTGTCCAACGTGTCAGTGTGTCAACACCGACCTCAGACAATCATTGCATTATATTCATGTTTTTTATTATAATTCCGTACGCATTGTAGTTACGCTCCGTTATTTTTTTCTAGTTGGATTAATTTTTAAATTCTAGCTCTTATTCACACACAAATCCTAATTTTGTAAATAATTATGATAAAAAATTATTCAACATAAACCGGTGCTAGATGAATTCAGAGATTCTACGGTAGTCCGCCAACCATTGCTAATTTACTACGGTTGACTATTTCCTGATCATTTCAATCGAACACCCAACTGTAGAGGACTCCCATGCTCAACAATGGGTGATTATGGGATAGAATGTAGTAAACTAAATGCCAGTAAACGATTACCAGAAACTCTATGAAAGTCATAGATATCCAATTTAATAATTTCCTCTGCAAATCCTAGATATTATAATTTTGAAAACGTTTTAAAAATAATATCTTGGGTGGACGTAGGTCAAAATGATATCTAGGCTACACAGCTGATGTTTACGTCGTAGGTCAAACGTACAATGCCTAGGTCATAGCCAAACTGGCTAATACGGTACAAGGCGCGTGGTCGCGTGGTCGCCGATGTCACGCATCGACCATAAACCTACATAGCGAGACCGCATTTTTGTGTGCCACTCACAAGTTATTCTACATCATTTTATTTCTCGCTCTTGCATTCTTTTTCGGCACTAAGCAAGAGAGAGATAAATGTTTGCGAATAAGTAGAATAAGGAAATTTAATTTACAATTATAATGGTATTTGCTAGTTACTGAAGTAGAGCGAGTGTAATAATAATAAGTAACTGTGCAAATAATAAAGTTTTGTGCAATTCAAACAATAAATTATTGTAAAGAAACTGTAAAGTTTTATATAAATAAATCAGTAGTATGGAATAAGTAACCCCAAACATTTAAATCCTACATTTCTGATTCAATCTGGGATCCCAACGTCACCTCTATGATTAAACGTAATTACATATATAAAAGCCCTAAAATATATTTTTTATTTAAACCTTTTTTTAAATAAAATCTGTTTTTATACTTACATTTTTCATGTAAGGAACTGAATAGTCATTTTACTACTTTACGCATACTAATAAATATATCCTTGCTTAAGACATTGTTAGTGCCGTCATTGAATAACGCTTTGAAAACAATCGCAAACTTACTATAGAAATGAAAATCGCTTCAATTATATGATCAAGGCTACATACGATTTTATTAATATCTCAGATATATAATATATGACTTGTACGGATGCGTCTAAGTAACTTTTAATTTAAACGTCACATAAAATAACCATAATGTACCACTCTCAAAAGATGTGCTAAAGAGTCCAGTTGCCGCGCCTTCTGACTGTTCGGAGAAGCGCACGTGCCTTCCATCACCACAAGAAATTCATAAATTTTATAAAATAAATAAACACTCACGCTCGCTTCGGCACGAGTTGAAAGAGATTGGAAACTTCACGTAGAGCCGCTCTACTTTTCAAAATTTTCATTTGAAACGTAAAATTTAAAGTAGTTTAAGTTTCACTTGCACTTTTAATTTTTAATGGTTATGGTAAGGTTAAGTTAGTAGAGCAAAAGTTAAGTTCTCGATTTTCGATCAAAACAAGTTTTCTTAGAAAAATTGTTCTTATTGCAATCTCAAATAAAAAGTGGATGATGGAACGTTTTGTTTCATTACACAATATAACATAAATATTACCTGTAATTTTGTGCGTGGTACAGTAAGTATTATTTAATAAGATAATTGCAGCTTTGCCTACAAACTTATAGATGAAAACGCAGCTATATGTATCTGATACAGTAGCTAAATACAGAATTTCAATCCATATTTATATAAAAACAAAACGTACAAATATTTTTAACAAGTAAGATACTTAAAAATACGACCATCCTAGATCTTTCGCCAAATCGCTATCCACTTGTAGCTTGTCCAGCGTTGTAATTACACAGCACAGCCGCTAAACATCGGAGTCACGTTGCAAACACCCAATTACATGGGATTTAAACCGAACTCCGTTACGCGGCTACTAAATTATTATTCCGAATGTGTATATATAAAAGCAACGGATATCTGTCGGTCTGTGCGCACAATAAAAACCGCACCTCGTGTCCGCACAGTGTAAACGCCGACTTACTTCCAAATAAGTATGTGAACAAATTAACGGCCTATATTACCACTTACAATTATTTAAATAATCTATATTATATTAGTTACTTCATATAATTCTATTAATTAAGATTATTATGAGTACCAGTTTATTAAGTGACTAAGCTATGCTTCAATTGTATCTTATTTCAACAAGTATTTTTACGTAAGCATAAAATATTGGCATCCTAAATATATGTTTGAATGCATTACATATTAAAAAAAAAACTGATAGTTGAAAATAGAGTCAGCCAGCTCATAAATTATTAAGAAAATAAATGTAGCTGATGCTCCTGGCAGCAAAACCCGAGCTTGATGAGGCATATACAAGTGATGACGTCACCCCGAAATTTAAATATGATCACCTCATTCAGTATAATGGTCTAAAGAAATGGCGTGCGAGTTCATCATTAATAGCCCGAGGCGACGTTAAACGGGAACTTCGGAAGCTCGTAAAATTGACTCTGGCAGGTATTATGGACGAATAATTAATCATTTTTTGCGTTATACATGATGAATTAGATTTTATGTGGATATAATTACGGGGGCTGTATTAAATATCCAGACTGAGCCTACTTTTGACACGCCTTATTGCATTTTAATACGATACTGAAAGATAAAGATCTAAATGATAAAATTGTAATAACAATTTCAATTCTTAGTTTATCCACTGTTATACTGAAAAGACTGGATGTTTAGGCCAGAAGTTCAAGTGTAGAGTCAGGTTAGATATCATGCTACTACAAACTAAATTTTCAATGGAATAAAAAGTACTGAAAATTGGTGATAGTATTTGTTCTTAATAATACAATATTAAAAATACGTTTCGACAAGTGTGTAAATGATAATTAATTGACTTAAGAAATATTAAATTAAAATAATAAATTTCAGACATTTTTCAGTTAAATTTTAATTGTGGTTGTGCTGATTTACTACTCGTAATTGAACTGCGTCCGAGCTGCAAACATTTTAATGAAAGGCCAAATTAATGCCGAGTTAATAAACCACAGTTAGTCACATTAATCAGAGCTGAAATAATGGAAGACAAGCATGTAACTAACGTTTTTTTTTTTGAAACTATCCGCAGGTGGCCAACACTCTAGAGTCTAGGCTATTCAGGACTTATTGTAATATGAATGTATTTTACACAGCCTATAGCATAATTATTAAAAAACCCAACCCAGTGACAGCAAGTCATTTTTGTTTACCTGTCACATAATGTAATTGTAAGATATAGTGATACAGTGCACATTTATAGACGCAAAAAGACCGCCAGCCTTACGTTTTTTTTTAATATTAATTATCTCGTTCTGAAACTATAATGTAAATTTATCCTAATAAATTGGATAGTCCGCATTGAGAATCGAATCTAGAACATCACGGTTCACAACTCAAATCACTATTAGACCAAGCGCAAACACTAACTAGTACAAAATTTCAGTATTTTTCCAATTTATTCAGTTATATGATAATGATGTTTTTCAACATATAATTAAATGTGGAGTTATGGAGTTACAATTTAACGGGACCGGCGTCGAGTCGGTCACTGGTCATTTTAGTTGTTACATTAAATTTGGAAACTAGATTTGTTCACCGTTACGCTGATGTACGGGTGTCCTGTCCGTATGCAATGCTATTTTATTGCCTTTAATTACACATACATGTTTGATTTCAGTATAAAATCTATAGATTAATTAATGTTAATATATGTAAGTAATTAATTTGGTATAGGTATAATGCATTACTAATTATAAAATCGAACTAATATTATTCATGTGCTGTTCGTACGTTTACAAATAAAAATGACATATGAAGCATAACAAATTCGAAAATATTTTTTTATAGAACCTAAAAAATCTATCGTTTGTCATGTACAAAAAATGAACAATATCGTGAATTATATTTACATTTCACTTCAGCTGCAACAACCTTAAAGTCCCACAAACATTTCCCACAATTCGCCAACCACATTGGTTCCAATATGATCAAATGTGGCTATCATTAGTCTTTGTTTCACTGCCTACCTAGCCTCGAATACCAGGCGGACGCGGTCTCAATTCCCATCTGTACGATCTAAGATCATGAGATATTGAGATGTATTCTGCAGATAGCATCCCCATTCAAGGGTAGCTAATTGTACCAGATATAACTGTGCTGTCATGCTTGTGGGAGAACTGGTTGCAGTTTCTGGTTATTGTTATGACGGAAGGTTGTATTTTATTGAGACGCAGGGAAATAAATCGTTCATTATTTTATAAATCTGATGTATTTAAAGTAAATATAGTATGTTAGATTATCTTCAGGGAAGATGAAAAAAAATTGTCAGGTTACATTTTAGAGGACTTTATCTACAGTATCAAATAGCGGTAATTTACCATGTTCAAATTCTAGTTAATGCAGTGAAACGATAGCAAAGCTGTATAAGAATATTTTGATCTCCATAACATTATCATGATGAACATTTAAATGTCCCCCTTTCTCCTATATAAATTTATTATATACTAACGACTATTAAATGTATGTATATTAATATAATTTATTCACAAATTCGCAATCAAAACGTCAAAATATCATATATAAATGTATATTATTACATATTATCTCCGTGATTACAATCCATAATCCGTATGTAACGCTAAAAACATGTAAAGTACCTTTTATTTAGTCCGCCGACTTACACCCATAGAAAAGACATCAACGCGTGGTACACTGACCCACTGGCTTTACATATGTGGGTGTAAACAGGTGTGCCTGACTCTGTGTGTGTGCGAGAGACGGTAGAAGCTGTGTGTGTCATAGAGTTGTAATTTAACAAAGCTGTAATGAGTTGAAAAAATAAGTATGACTAAACGATTAGTAGTGAAAGTGCGAATAGAGAAGTTTCCGAATGATTAGACGCAGTTTGATAACATTGCCTCTTGCCTACAAATTATATTTATGGCTTAGTTAACATGCCGATAAAATGTTCACAAACTCCTCAGGTTCATTCTATAATTTAGCGGTATTTTATTACCGCGGAATTTAATAATTGCTTTGTTGCACTAAATATGTTAAAAAAGAATTCAAAGTTTTAATTTGCAAAATACGTTATTGTTTCAGCTTACTATTAAGGGTTACTTTAAGTTGGCTTTAATAAATTACTTTTTTCAACTCGCCCATACTGTCACGCAATGTAGGGACATGAAAGTATCCCTTTTTTGCAATCGACAATGGCTTATTATACTAGACATGTTCTTGAGATCAAATAAATTGATAAAGAAATTATGTAAATATTTTTCCAAACATATATTTTAGTACTTGCAAATTAGCTTTTTGCTCTAGCCGGTTTATTTATTTAAAAAGGTGGTTCTAAAACACACACATATTTTTTTTGCTATTCAACAGTTAACGAGCAAACGTTTTCCCTTCTTTTTCTATGTCGCTATCTTCTAAACAGCTCGTTATGTTATAAAGCCAACATCACAAACGCCCGAGCCATGACTATAATTCTCCACACTTTATCATGTCATCTGAAGCGGACCTACCTCACACCAGCGACAAAGAATCTAAAATAATTTTGTCAAAGATAAAGAGAGTGCATTAATTAACCGCGTCAATAATAATAAACGTCGTTAGGGGGTAAGGTGTGCCGATATGCGTAGGGCCGAAACGCACGCAGCGCGATAATCGCCGCGTTGTATCGTTTATAAAGGTCACAGTCGCGGAATATATAAATTTCATTCTTGATACGTCCGCACTTGACATTGTTGTTGGAGTGGATGTAGTCGGGTCTTCGGCAGAAGAACCGATTACTTAAAATTCTAGGTTAAGTACTTAGATTATTTGGAGAATAAAATGTGTTCAAATGTCTGTTATTGATATTCTATTTAGTGCATTTAATGAAACTAAAAAGGTGTTTCGAAATAAATTACTGTTTGTTAAATTTCAATTATATTTACATAGAAACGTGTTTACTCATAGTACATATTATGTTGTATAGTGATTAGTGTAAAACAAATGTGCCTAATGAATTTTAACATAACATCCATATCATCGACTTCTTGAACCAATAATTACATAGTTCGACTTACACAATGTTCAGCATAAATAAAACAAAACATAACCCATCACATAAACTATAGCCCATTTGCGAAATATCGAAACCCGCACAGCATCGCAACATTTCACATACAGCAGGTTTCGGTGTGTGCGTACAACTTTCTTTCTAGTATGGAACGCCTACCGACTCGGCAACTCCGCTCAGCAACTACTCGCGGTAATCGCCTAGATAAGCTGAATATGCATCCAATAATCGGACATTTATTAACTTTTAATGCCTTATTATGCGGGATGTTTTTATGAGTTCAGTTGTTAGGTAGTATAAGAATAACAACAGCGATTAATATTTCTGCTCGTATCGTTAGTTTAGGTAATTTTGATACCGTTACAGTGTTTAAATATTCTTTTAATGTGAATTACTTCTAGAGCAGTAAATAAAAGTGTATCATAGATAACACAAACCGACATATGAAAGCAAAAATAATAAAATTGTTAATTTATAATAACACCATCATTATGTAATCATTAAAACAAATAGAGCAAGATGCAGCAAAGCAAAAACTGGAAACTTTTCTCGTCAAATGACGCGAAGGAAAAGTGTCCCTGCCTTGTTAGCGTCTGTGTGTAAAATGTAAAAGTCACTGTCAAAATCATTCCGCGTGATGACTTTGACAAACTGATGTCAACGTTGGGAAATGTCCGCGGCGTGTGTGCCGTTTTCTATTTGACGAGTAAAAGTTTTGTTACACTTTTGCAGATGTGGTCAGTTTGCATCGTTTGGTAGGTGACTGAGGGGATATTTACTCCTAAACACTTACGACGCCAAGTATCTGTGGAATATATATTCCGGTTTTATTCGTGGGAAAATCAAATTATTTTTCGTATTATTTATGAGAGTATGCCAAATAGTAAAGCTCTGTTTTTTTTAGCTGAAAATTAATTATTAACAATAACATCTACGAGTAATTTAATTCAAATGAATTTATAATCAAAATACGGTTGTATATTATTTATATAAGCTTTCATAAGCCCTCATGTAGTGAAGTCAAAAATAAAAACTGTAATGAACCAACGACAACCCTTAAAATTAATACCGACCATAGACAACACAGACTCGAACATGCCTTCAGAATTAAGCCACGCATTATAAATGCATTGAATAATAAATATGTTGTAGTAAACTACCCTCATTTTATATTCCAATTAACATAACACACAACAAACCGGGCCAGCTACAATTAATGATATTTGTTAAATAATAAAGGATATGAAAGTAACAAGATTCGCTGATAATATTGTATAAGCAATCATAAAAAGTGAATATTTCTTATATAGCACTCATTTGTGTGGTCGTGGCGGTTATTGGAAAAGGACGCAAGTTATAGGCGACGGCGATTTATTTTTGTCGTAAGCAAAGTACTGTGGTTAATCTTTTACAAACCATATTTTGTTCTGGCTCGTAATACAGAATGTTAGAATTAATTTTAGGCTTTGGTGTTCTCAAATAACGACGATTCAAAGCTAAGACCACCATTGATAGTTTTTTCCAAATATTTTTCGTGCATAACAAACATTTCTTTCGATGCCTACAGAAAAAGGCACAATATTGGCACACTTTATTACTATTTACACATGAAGGCAGTTTTTAAACTGAGTCAAGTGTACTTGTAGACTAAACTTCAACACACATACATACACAAACTCACGCCTTTATCCCAGAAGGGGTAAGCAGAGGCGCCACCAGGACACCCACATTTCGCCTTGTATGTTCCGTCCCATGATGTGATAGGGAGCGAGCCTATCGCCATATCGGGCACAAATTCCCGACTCCGGGCTGATAATGAATAGAATAACCCAATACACTTTGGCCGACCCGGGATTCGAACCCGAGACCTCAGCTTTGTAGTCGTACCGTAGTACAACTACGCCACCGAGGCAGGTAAACTTCAATAAAATGAAAAATTCTACTGGATGGATGAAAGTTATTAAATATAAAACC